>CM037779.1:20694991-20744991 GCA_021229015.1 Solen grandis
AAATATTTTATCCTAAAGATATGGATTGGATCATTTCAAAAGCTTTTAAATGGTGTATACATTTTGATTTTTGGAGCAGAAATAATAAAATTATAAGAAAATGAAATTTCTGCTTCTATGTTATTCATATAGATATTCCCTGAATTTGCCTGTCAAGATGTTAGAGAAGGGATATTCACTGATGCGGGAACTATGTATCGGCTAATGCGTATGTGTGACGGTGTGACGAGTCATTCTCCTGTTTGTTTTTTGTTGTTGTTTTTTCCCCCCAAATAAGCTGGATTAGGAATAGCTACATGTGAATAGACAATTTGTAAAACATTAATAATTTAGCATCATTTTATATGTTCTCCAGGGATGTTAAACCGAGTGAATTTTGCATATCTGAGACACTGTCATATACGGAATAGTTGTTATGTATCCATTTTTTGCACCCTTCCTATTTTATCGATATTTTGTCCAGTGAAGGGTGACCAGACTGGGGAAGAGTATTCTACCTGAGGTCTGACAAGAGTTTTATATGCTGTTTCTTTAACCTTTTTGCTTTTAGTTTGGATGTTACGTTTTATGAATCCAAGTGCTCTGTTTGCTGTTGAACAGATTTTGTCTATATGTTTGTTAAAAGAAGTTACCAAGGTATTTTGCATTTTGCATAGAGTCCCTGTTTGACCTTTCTCCAGATTATCGTAGAGAATCTATGTAGATGCATTGAAATTTCTGTCAAGAATGAGATATCTCTTGAATAGTTTGATCTTTTTTTTTTTGCGTGTGAACAACCCTTAAACAGTATTTTATTTTATAGAGGGATGTTAAAGTACTATCCTTTAATGTAAACAAACAGCCTGATGTTGTACTATCCTTTTTGGTAACAATCGTGACTCTCGCGTTTTCTCGCCTTCAGTGTGAAGTGTCCTCTCGAAGTCGCTCATTCAGGAAGCTTGAAATACATGTAAAGTTTGCAAACTTCATACAAGCATGACGACTTAAGTTTAATGGTTTCAAATTGTGTAGGTTTTCCTTATAGAGTGTGCACAAGTGCAATACTTCGGTTGATAAAATGTTTTCCTAATGTGATAAAGTCCAAAACTAAGGACGCCGGGTGAAAAGTTGTTGGACAACTATTTGAAGAAGTTTAGGTAATTTACCTGCAACAGGTGTTAAATAATCAAGGAGGGGTAAATTTACCTCGGTCTGGACTGTGACAATCAGGAAGTTTCTACTTTTGACTTCAAAATGGCGAATCAGGAAGTTTTTAACGCTGTTTTTCTTGTAAGTATGATTATGAAGTGTATTTATTGCCATTTGTTAAATATTTTCAATAATAAAAACAGCCGATAAAAACAAGTGGAAAGAATTTTTCAAACCACAATGGATCATTCTTGTAGTGACTGACATGATAACAAAGTAGATATTTTATAGATATGTTTATTCCAACAATACCTGTTCTTCATGTTTTATTAAATGTTCAATTTCTATATAAATTCAATATAAGTTCTAAGCCTTCATTAGTCACTTTGTGACATAAGTATTGATCATTTCGTAATCATCTTGGTTAGAGGGTGGTTACATGCATTTTTTTTTTAATTATACATATTTACAGCCTATTATCGAGAAGAGAATAGTGTTGCCAGCCCGTTCAGTTGGTAGAGCACTTGCTCTCTGACTTGTAGGTGTGAGGTCCCAGTCTGGCAGCACATTTTCTCATCTTCATGCATTGATGATGACCATGCCAGAAGGTTGGACTTAACAGGAGTAGTCATGGGAGGTGTCACTGTGGTAGGACACACACTTAGGGATTTGAGTCTCGCTAGGGACTCCGCTAACTTCCTTGAGCAAGAAATTAATCCCCCATTGTTTTACTTCACTCAAGTGTAGATGGGTACCTGTGAGGGTAGAATAAACCTGTGTTGCAATAATAATGACTGTCATATTATAAACCTAGCGTAGTATCAGACTCCCAAAGGAAAATGATACTACAGGTTCAGTAGCCTGTTGACCTGGTGTGAAAACTGCATTATGGGTAAATAAATCCACTCATCTGCTCAAAATTACAAGTGGAAATTTGACAGGATGAGTAAACTTCCCCAATCAGGTCGTCCTGCAGGACAAGTAGATTTCTTAGGGAAAATTGACACATGTTTCTACCTCATAGCAGCTTGTCTGTGGAAGAATATTTCAGATTATCTCCGAGATCTGAATGAAAATGAAACTGGAAATGCAGCTGAGGATGCTAAAAGCCAGCATCTTATATGTCAGAATATCCTGGTATCTATTAGTATCAATAAAAATTGGTAAAAATTTGGTTTGATTAATGTTTCCTCCAGTCAATCTTAATTGCATTCATGATGTTTTACTATAAAGCTTCTAGAAAGTCATGACTTTTTAAAAAAAAATATTATGAAAATAACCATGGCGATTAAAGTTTATATTAAACCTTATTTTAACTACATACCAGATTCTATACTTATTCAGAATTTTATAAAAATCATGATAGTTTCAATCAGTACGAACATATCATTCGGATTGATGAATAGTATATAAACACTAGTCTACCATTATTCTATAAAATATTGTATGAAAAATAAAAGATTCAGTTGTTTCACTTTAATACTATCGCAAGTTATACCAGCCTGCAGGGAAACAAAAAGTCTAGGCTCCGGTGAATAACATTGCAAAATGTGCGTTTCTGCCTTTGGACTGCATACCAGAATATAAACGTTTTATGCCTTGTTCTCTATCCAGTTATAGGTATGTAAACAGTCAAAAGCGTCTGTTGTGGAAGCTGAACATGTCGAATGCTTTGATTTAATTTTTCATACCAAATTTAAGGATGAGTGATGTCATTGCAGGATGACTGATTTTTATAGGTCACTTGTCCTGCAGGATGAGTACTGTTTGAATTTTTTTTGACCCCTGTGTATTTTTTTTCTCATTGAACATGCCCACAGCATGAAATGGCTATCAATGGTCACTTCAGGGACCAGTTATATTTATGTTCCTTCCCTCTTTTTAAGCATACCAAGTAATCAACTGAGCACTACCACTCTCATTAAATGTATCTGATTATTTGAAGAGACAGACAGTCTCAAAATTTGAAATGTATAACTATTATAATGGGGAAGTTAATAATTGCCGATTGCTATTCCTGATAAATATATAGTATATAATTATATATTATATGCCACATTTCTCTTAAAGGTGAACCACAAAGAAAATTGTACTTTTTTTAAAAACCTTACCTGTTTTGTCCATTTTCTTAAGGAAAACCATGAACATACTTTTTTTGTGAAAAAAGATCTTTTCAACTATGTTAAATGCTGATTTTGTTGGGCGCTGGGCAGTATTCACATTTAAGTGTCAAGTGACCCCTATGATGTCATCGATGGACCAAGTGTGATTTGTTTTCTTTATTTCATATAAGTATTATGTATCATTAATCATATTTGAAACGTTTTAATCAAACATGTCATATTTGTTTTTGGTCTAGTATTAAGTTAAAGGTTTTATCAAGTTGTTTCTGTGAAATTAACCGGCAAATTTGATGAAAATAAATGATATATTTGTGACTACACAAATCATATTGACTGTGAAATAACATGTGAATCTCAGAGATGAACAGAAGTTTTCAAGTGAATGTTTGTTTGTTTGTTGGGTTTAACGACCCACTACAGTATTTTAGTCATTTGGAGATGATTCAAGTGAAAGAAGTTAAAATGTTCATAATTTGAATATGTTTTCACTTCTATGAATTGTTGTATTCCTATGATTTAGTGTTAGTAGTACAACCATGGTTATTTCATTTTAATTATCTCCTTCCCGAACATTTATGAACTGACGCTTGTTTGTATTGCACATTATGAAATAAACCATAAATTTTACCCGTTGAAACACAGGAAGAAATAAAATTATGGAAATGAAAGTACTTATAATTACCTTAAAATCTTTCACGCATTTATTCCTGTCTTATATATATATCATAATTCCATTCCCTCCCAAAAAATCAGATTTTTATCTTCAGTTCATAAATGCAAATGCAACTTAGTTATGGCCCTTCCCCTATCTTAATACAATTTCAAATAGAACAGTAATGACGTGCATTTTAACAGACAAGTGTGATATGGTTTCTCTTAGAGTTTGGGATTTGATTCTTGGTCACAGCATACCAAAAATAAAATGTACACCAGATATATAGCTAAAATGAGCTTTCTATAAGCTTGAGTGTTGCTCAGGGTATATAACACCATTTTCAGAGCTGGTTGACCTGGATATCAGGATAGTAATATTAGGCTGTCTGCAGTGTTTCTTCCAGAGCGCTTTTTTGGCGCTCTTTTTTCATCTTTGACGCAATGAAATTCGGTCTGTGCATTTTCAAGAGTGGGAAAGATGTAAGAATTTTGTTGTGCTGCAGTATTGGTCAAGAAAGGCATTTGCCATACACAATATTCACATTAAAAATCAAAATGTCACATCGTTTTTTTTGCATTGGATGTGCCCGGGAGACTGTCGCATTCCGATTTTTGGTCTCATTTTGTAAGTCTTACAGGGGAGATGATCTCTATTTAAATACAAGTTGTTTGAAAAGTGTTCACCGATATTTTACGTTTAAAGTCATGACATAGCATCAGTAAACCAATAAACTTATATCCATTGATTTTTCCACAAACTATGAGGTCTGTGTCATTATAATAACTATTTAAAACTTAAAATCTAACTTGTGTTGAGTGCTTTGACAACAGGTTACCATGGTGAACATTATTACTATAGTGACGATCCTGTACTACAAATGTCTTTGAAATGACTTATATCTGTTGTGCACAATGATATTAGATAATATCTTGCTCTACATAAAAAGTCATTTTAATGTAAATAGAAAAATAAAAATCACCAATTTTTAAATGACTGTAGGAAATTAATTCCTCTACCCATTCACGAAGATTTACCGAATATTTACACGAAGATTTCTGGAATCGATCGAGCTCTGTCACATAGTCAGACTGACCCTCGTAGGTCATGCATAATCATAAGCGTTTGTAATAAAACAGGTATTTTGCGATTGTCCCCATATATATTTCGTGCATGGTGTGAATGTTGAGGTGTGTGTTTATACTACATTTGTATATGTGTCAGGCACCTGGTGGCCAAACAATTTTACCTTCTAAGCCAGTAAAGTTCTTTAGAGAAAATGAATTAATGTGTTCTCTAGTTGCATAACAATTTGTTTTTCATCGGAGAAATATTTCAATAAAGTTAAGCACTGTACTCCCAAATGAAGTGGTGCATGCACTTCTATTTTTAGATGCTTGTTTTTAATATTTATGTAAATAAGGCAGTTTCCGGGAGTTGTCAGAGACAGCCGAATTGTTGGCCGTGAAATTCCGTTCTTGTGGATATGATTATGGTATTGTAGATAATCCGTAGGTATTATAAGGGTTTATGAACATTTTCTTTCTGGAAGGTCCATCATAGATGGTTATATAATGTCCACGATGGTTACAAACTGAGAGTTTCTAAATATTCAAGCTAAAATGACGTGTATCTGTAGTATTGCATCTTTAACATGATGTCGATCTTGATTGGATTCAAAACTTTGCACTTGCAAAAAAATGCGAGCAGCTACAAAATTATCTTGCAAAATTCATTCCTCACTTGCATTTTGCGAGTTTGCGAGTGCTTAATTCGAGCCCTGGTATATGAAACAATGGATATTTCTTTGCTATGCAGACTGTACAGTTTTTTAAGCTAATATGTTGAATAAGGAAGACACTGACTCCTTTCACTTCTTCTTTATAAGAGATAGATCACAATAAGACATTAAACTGTAGATGAGAGAGAAGCTGTGAACAATAGACATTGTCTGGTATACTGTTTGCTTAATAATTTTTTATTTTAAGTTTCCCACACCAAACAATTGTAATTTTGTGTAACATATATTAGTGACCGTGCATCCGTTAAAAAAAGAACTGCATAAGGTTATATGTCAGTAATATTATATACTGTAAAATCATTTATTTTCGTTGACATTAAATTTCGTGGAATCTGTGATTAAATCAATTTCGTTGGTACATATATTCGTGGAAAAATGTTCTAAAAACATGAGGTTATGAAATAACAGTTTTCGTGGGGATAAATATTCGTGGATAAAGTCATCCACGAAATCAACGAAAATTAGTTCCCCACGAAAATTAATGATTCTACAGTAATTTAGTTTCTATAAATTCATTTATGTAAGGATTATTTTCAAATAATCATTACTTGTATGACTATATTTTTGTTATGTACAACTTTTTAGCTTACCTGAGCACAACGTGCTCAAGGTGAGCTTTTCTGATCGCCTTTTGTCCGGCGTCCGTTGTCCGTGCGTGCGTGCGTCTGGCATCAACAATTGCTTCAAACAACATCTCCTCCTAAACGGCTTGGCCAATTTGAAAAATATTTTGCAGGAATGTTCCTTGGATGAAGCTCTATTAAAGTTGTATAAATGGTTCTGGTCCATTGCATAATTAGGTCACAGGAGCTAAAAATAGATTTTAAAAATGCAAACTTTGAAAATCTTCTTCTGCAAAACTGCAAGGCCTAGAGCTTAGATATTTGGTATGAGTATCATCTTATGGGCCATTACCAAGATTGTACAAATCATAGCCCTACGGTGATAAATGCCTCCGCACCAGGGGTCACTTGTTTTACATAGAGTTATATAGGAAAATCTTTAAAAATCTTCTTCTATGAATCCATTAGGCCTAGAGCTTAGATATTTGGTATGTAGCATCATCTAATGGTTCATTACCAAGATTGTTCAAATCATGACCCTATGGTGATAAATGCCCCCGCACCATGGGTCACTTGTTTTACATAGAGTTATATAGGAAAATCTTTAAAAATCTTCTTCTATGATTCCATTAGGCCTAGAGCTTAGATATTTGGTATGTAGCATCATCTTATGGTTCATTACCAAGATTGTTCAAATCATAGCCCTATGGTGATAAATGCCCCCGCACCAGGGGTCACTTGTTTTACATAGATTTATATAGGAAAAACTTTAAAAATCTTCTTCTATGAATCCATAAGGCCTAGAGCTTAGATATTTCATATGTAGCATCATCAAATGGTTCATTACCAAGATTGTTCAAATCATGACCCTATGGTAATAAATGCCCCCGCACCAGGGGTCACTTGTTTAACATAGAGTTATATAGGAAAATCTTTAAAAATCTTCTTCTATGAATCCATAAGGCCTAGAGATTAGATATTTGGTATGTAGCATCATCTAATGGTTCATTACCAAGATTGTTCAAATCATGACCCTATGGTGATAAATGCCCCCGCACCAGGGGTCACTTGTTATACCCCCACAAATGAAATTTGGGGGGGTATATAGGAGTCACCCTGTCGGTCGGTCCGTCCGTCGGTCAGTCCGTCGGTCCGGCGGTTGGTCTACAAATATTTGTCCGGAGCATTTCTCCAAAACTACTGTACCTATGTTGATGAAACTTCATAGGTAGATAGACCTTGATGAGAGGAAGTGCAGTGCCTAAGAACCATAACTCTGCATGTATTTGAAAGGAGTTATTGCCCTTTGTCATTTTTAATCTTTTGATTTTGTCTGGACCATAACTCCAATACTAAAGTAGCTAGGTTGATGAAACTTCATATGTAGATTGATCTTGATGAGAGGAAGTGCAGTGCACAAGAACCATAACTCTGCATGTATTTTGAAAGGAGTTATTGCCCTTTGTCATTTTTAATCTTTTGATTTTGTCCGGACCATAACTCCAATACTAAAGTAGCTAGGTTGATGAAACTTTTTAAAGGAGTTATTCCCCTTTGTTAATTTTTGTTTTTGTTTTGTCTGGAGCATTTCTCCAAAACTACTGTACTTATGTTGATCAAACTTCATATGTAGATAAACCTCATATGTAGACAGACCTTCATGAGAGGAAGTGCAGTGCCTAAGAACCATAACTCTGCATGTATTTTGAAAGGAGTTATTGCCCTTTGTCATTTTTAATCTTTTGATTTTGTCCGGACCATAACTCCAATACTAAAGTAGCTAGGTTGATGAAACTTCATATGTAGATTGATCTTGATGAGAGGAAGTGCAGTGCATAAGAAAACCACAATGTAAATTCTTAAAGACAGGTTTTTGCAAACAATAAATATGGATGTGAACCATAATTAGACTGCTTTTTTATTCTCCTCAGCTACAGATCTTGGGGGCAAATTGTTTTCTTCTGTGTGTCTGTATGTGTGTCTCTCTGTCTATCTGTCTGTCTGTCAAAACTTTTTAGCATTGTCCAAAACTTTTGAACCATTGCTCACACTAACTTTAAACCTTACATACATGTAGTCTTTCACTCACGCAAACTTTTGAAACTGTATTCCTATACATGACAGACTTCTGGTGTGGGTATTGATCACCTTTAGTGATAATATTTTTTTTTTGTATGCTTATAAGCCCAAATCCTATGTGTGAACATTCGTTTTATGTGTCATGTGAATACATCCTGTGTCAAAGATGGGGGTGGGGGTGTGAATCACCTTCAGTGATAGTTCTAGTTTAACAAAGAGTTATATAGGAAAATCTTTAAAAATCTTCTTCTATGAATCCATAAGGCCTAGAGATTAGATATTTGGCATGTAGCATCATCTTATAGTTCATTACCAAGATTGTACAAATCATGACCTTATGGTGATAAATGCCCCCGCACCAGGGGTCACTTGTTTTACATAGAGTTATATAGGAAAATCTTTAAAAAAAATCTTCTACTATGAATCCATAAGGCCTATAGCTTAGATTTTTGGAATGTAGCATCATCTAATGGTTCATTATCAAGATTTTCAAAATGGTGGCCCTTTGGAGATAAATGACCCCGCACTAAGTCTTCACCTCTGAAACCATAAGGCCCAGTGCTTATATATTTGGTGTGTAGTATTGTCAGGGCTAAAATGTTTAAGATTGAGTTATATCAGAATTCTTGTCTGTTTAAAAACCTTGTAATCAGTTGTAGCAATGGTACTCAGGTGAGCGTTTCAGGGCATTCATTGCCCTCTTGTTTTCTTTTTATATAGAATTTGAGAGATTTAAAATGTTTCACACCTCAGATTTAGTGCTGTAAAATGCCTGAACTTATTTTCCTTTGCAAAAACATAAGGATTTGGCAAAAGAGTAGTTAGGTAATTTATGCACTGAACTCAAAAACATTTTAAATTACAAGACTTGCATGTATGCATTTACATTTTTTCATGTTATTTGTTTTTGCTATGATTGTTCAGGATACACCCCTATGCCTTTTACTTGTGCATTTCAACACCTCAGCAAACAAACAGAGCAAACCCAGAAAGGAGTTGTCCAATCAGGGTCTCTTCTGTTCTCTTTCAAGTAATCCTTAATGTTATTTCAGCATGTTATATATTATAGATTATTGTTAAGTTTCTATCAGATAATTTTATACCTGTGGTCCAATAATAATAATATCTGGCTCCCAATGTTTACATGATGTTATGGTTACTTGGTTTCAATAATAGCTCCTGGTTCAGATCAGACAACACAATGACTCTAAATGTGATTAAGTCAATAACTATCCAAATGATCTGGAATCTCTTAATATCATTGATAGTGCTGTACATGGTAAATTTTGGTAAACAAGATTATAAGCCATGTCATGCATCTCAAAAATTAAAATATTTGGTTTACGAGGGTCATCCGAAAATGAATGAGAGTTAGTTTGTAACTTTTGATTGAAACAACATAAAGCCACAAAACTTGGCATGTAACTAAATTAACTCTTTGCGCATAAGCGCACGTGTTTATAAACATCGTGACATTACGTCATTTTTGATGATGTCATATCAAACAAAGCAATGGTGGATGATGTGTTTGCGCTGACGTGAGAAGAAATTTATGCATATATCAAGATAGAGAGTAGGCGTGGAAAGAAAGTGACTGAAATATTTAATGCACTCCAGGAGGTTGACCCGACATGTGCAGTTGGATTTAGCACTATTTGTAGATGGATGAAGTATTTCAATAATGGACGGCAAGAGTCTTACAAGAAGCCCGCCTCCGGTAGGCCGGTGACAGTTACAGACGCCGATAGCACCGAAATTGTTGCTCAACTTCTCAACTCTGATAGAAGATTTACATGCGAGGAAATTGCATATGAATCAGTGATACATAAGAGTTACGTTCATGTTATTCTGACGCAGAATTTAGGCATGAGAAAGATCGCCGCGCGGTAGGTGCCGCATATTACACTCTCAAAAACTGAAAAATACAAACGTGTTCAAATTTGCACTGAATTGTTGAATAGATATTCAGAGGAAGGTTAAATGATGCTGAATAGAGTGGTTGCTTTCGACGAAATATGGATCCGGTCATTTGAGCCAGAATTGAAACACCAAAGCTCTGAATGGCATTCTCCAAACTCGCCAAGACCTGTGAAATATAATCGCCGCAGTATGAACTGTCCAAAGATGTTAATGATATTCGCTTATGATATTTACAGTGTCTTGACAACACACAGAGTTCCACATGGAAGCATGGTTAATAAAGAGTACCATGAGTGGTATTTGACTAAAATTCTTCGACCAGCAATACGCCGCAAACAACCGGAACTTTTACAGGTGACACCATTAATTTTGCATGATAATGCCATGCCGCACAAGTACGGTGTTGTTAGGGACCTTTTCGAGCGGTACCACTTGGAAGTTCTTAATCATCTGCCATATTCGCCAGACTTAAGTCCCCCTGACTACGACTTGTTTCCAGAACTTAAAGAACCACTACGAGGAGTCCAATATGACGATTTGAATGAACTATATGTTGCCGTGAATGCGGTCGTTAGGGACATCAACTAAGGTTGCCTAGCAAGTTCAGGATCTGCCAAAAAGATGGGAGTCGACCATAGCATCCGCGGGAGATTATATTGAGGGATTAGGAAGAGATTTTGTGTGTAACACGTAATCCCCACCTGTGACAGACATACCAAAGTCAATAAAAATTGTACATAAAATGTGTTTAGGACACAGCACATTAGTGAAGTTCCGGGATTGGTAGGTCTAGTGTCAAGAAAATGTGACATAAAGAAGTTTATCTTCCCAAAATGACTTAACTGTTGCTTGGTTGGGACAGGCGTTTCACTCAGGCAAACAAACAGTATAATATCGAAGCAGAGATAAAATAAGATAATCTTGATAAATTATCCTCGAGCCAGTCTGATTAATTGACTGGATTTTCTCCTTGATTTCATCTGCTAGAGATAAGTGTGTTTGTGAGAGTGTGATAATGAGCGACAGCATACATGTTAGCTGAACAAATGCATGTACTATTGCAATTTCACTACATACATAATTATGGATGTATTTAGTCACAGTTATATATATTTTACCGCAGTTCTTTTTTCTTAGTATACCTCAACCCTCTAAATTATATTGAAGAGGTGGCGTATATGTTTGCATTATGTTGGTCCAAATGATAACTTAACCCTTTACTTCGTAGAGACCTATTTTGACACATAGGCAAACAGAGCAGACCCAGATCAGACAGTCCCTATAGGAGCTGTCTGATCAGGGCCTCCTCTGTTTGCTCATACCATATTGTAGCTCTGCAGTTTCTACATGATCATCTGTGGGAAAGAAAAATCCATCATTTCAATTTAAGCCATTTAAAAATCAGTTAATCAATATTCATCAAGTCGTAAGTTTGTACATAAATATTCATGAGGTAAAGGGTTGAGTTTTAACTGGTCCTTTGTTTGGTCTCAAACTTGGTATAGATGCTCCTTATTATATACAGAAGGATTCTACTGAATATGAGGAGAAGGGGGGAGTTAAAGGTCCATTGTGGTACAGTAGTTACTTATAAAAAGTAGAAGGACCTTATCAATGTCATTGGCATGGTCAAGGTCAGAGGGTCAAGGTCAGAGGGTCATAATGTTCAAATTTCACAAACACTTTATGTGAAACAAGATGTGATCGTGTGATAACTTCAGATCTACTTATCCTTTTGGTCTAAAACTTTGGACTTTGAAGTGCAGGGGAGTAAAATCCCTAAAAAATATCCCTTGTCCTTCCCAAATTTGAGATGGCAGATTAAGAAAAATACAAAGACTTGTTTTGCTTTCTCACTAATGCCCTGCACTAATTATAATGTTCACTCGCCATGGCAAGTAGGTGAAAGGGATTTTGCACCCTGCTATAATAGACGGTTCCGCAATTTGTATGAAACTCTTCCTCCTATTGATGTTTTGACAGTTTATATTCGTGCCTAGGTCAAGTGCTCACAAACAGTATCACAAACAAAAGTCTCAAAGGGCATGTTCTTTTGTGTAAAGTAGGTCAACTGTTCAACATGTGCTTCACACTTACACTGGTTGGATAAGCCGGTTAATGTAACCAAACTTGATTGACAGTCCAGGAACCTTCCGTACTATTTTGGAGCCAAGATAAATCAAAGCACTGAAGCACTGTACTGAACATGGCAGAGTTTTAAATAAAGTGGTTTTAAATACAGTAAACCCCGGTTATAGTGAACTCAACAGGACCGTGATTTCCTGTAAACCCCGGTCATAGTGAACTCAACAGGACCGTGATTTCCTGTACAGTCTAGCCTGATTTTCTCATATCCGTGTAAGGAACTAATTGACCTAATACATGTATATACAAAGTTTTAAAAGGGAACAAACACTTTATAACAAACACTTCTGAAATATTATTTCAACTGACATTTACATCATTATGTTCACAGATACATCTACTTAAAATGTCACTATTAGCAAATCACTTTTAACCAATTAAAAGAATTGACAGTCATATAAAGCGTGGAGGTACACAGCTTCTGTTTTAACTATAACACGTTGTTATGACCATGCAATTAGAAGATATCAAATCACCATGGGTTTGTGGGCTTGACAATTTGGCAAAATTGTGGTACTATTTCAATATTATATTAATTGTCATGATTGCATGATTTTTAAAAGGAAATAGACCAAAGAGATAATTCGAAGAAGAGAGGGCATACGGCTTTTGCTTTGCACATGTGGGTTGGCCTGTCTGTTAGTAGACCAAACCTTGTCCGATGAATGACTCACGTTCTAAGTTACCATTGAGTCTCAACCTTGATATGGTTCTTGGGGTCAGTACCTAAAAGATCAAGGTCACATTAAGGTCATATATCAAGCTTCCAACAAATATTGTTATTTCATGAAGCTTTCTTGTCTGAGTGATAACTTAAGTTCTAAGTAACCCTTGGGTCTCAGTCTTGGCATAGTTGTTGCTTATGACTACCAGAAGAACCCTATCAAATTTTGGGGTGAGTAGGATCAAAGGTTAAGATATATGTTAAGTTCTTAGTAACTTTTGCGTCCCAAATTTTGTATGGTTGATGCTTATGAATAGCAGAAGAACCCTATTGATTTTGAGGTCAGCACTCCAAAGGTCAAGGTCACAAGGAATTAATGATTAACTTACTTGATTTAAACCTTACCCAAATAATGAATAAATTAAGGGAAAATGTACTGCTGTTGATGAATAGTACTAGTATCCCAAGATAAGTTTCTGACCAATTTGTCACAATCTGATGTTATAATGTCAAATGATATAAAAATAATATTTTTATTATATAGTTATCATTGCACTTAATAGTGCATACAAACATCTCTTGTTCACTTGCATGATTTCTGTCAGAGTGTCAAACATCTTTGTTAATTTTGATAGGCTAACTATACTAGTCATAATGGCCAATATGTGAACACAACTTGTGTCATTCAGGAAGGTGTGAGAAATGACCGACATTTCATTCAATCACATCATTAATCAATTGGTCCTGGGATCTCTAGATGGGACCCTTCAGATCATCTTTCATTCCATCCATTCATCATTCAATTGCATCTATTTTTACATTAAATATAGAACAAATTCTACGCCTAAATAACTTCACATTACACATTTCTTTCCATTGAGACTCAGGAATGTATTTGCAGTCCAGGTAAGGCAATTATAATATAAGTGCAACCATTATTACAGTTTAGTTGGGGTAATTTGACTACATATGACGTTTAATGTCATTTTTAACTGGGGGTGGGGGAGGGACAAAGTCTAGACCTTCTGTCAATCTTTGCACACAAAGATGAGGGGAATGAGTGAAATGTTATTTCTCTAATTTACTGGCCGCAGGAGCAGCACAAACTTCTAATGTCAGACAGAGGAACAGATAAGAAATGGTATCATTTGAGTGATCACTCCCTGTTTTTGTAATATTTGAGTGATACCCATTTCTTATGAATACTTTTTACTGCAAATATTTTAACTTTTTGAGTGAAACTTTTTCTTACCTTAAAAAGGTGGCTTAATCTACAATACCTGAGAACGGTATTTTGGTTACTTGTAAGGGATGGTTTCCTAGAACTTGATTTTCTACTTCAATGTGTCATTTTGTTTTTCTCGCCAGAAGGTAAAGATGACAAGGTCTAATTCACGAGACAAATGTGGCATAATTGAAAATAAAGCAATCATTTTTTTTTATGAAAAAATATATATATTTGCATGTTATAATTATTTTATTCTTTGCATTGCATATAATTAATTTCAAAGTTGCATAAATGTATTAACATTAAATTTTAAAAAAAGATAACCCAACAAAGATGATATTGTGCATTTTTAGCCCAGTCCACTATTGTTGGGCTGGGGTACTATCGACAACCCTGTTAAGTCATCTGCAAGGTGCACCAGATGCTCTTGAAATTTTGAATGTACAAACGTTAAATGATCAATGGTTCTTGAAGGCAATACACTTTAAAGCAGGAAGTGACAGTCAGTTGTTTATTAAAACATCAGCCACAATGGAATTCGTTACATACGGAATTAAAAAGAATTGAGTGAAGCCGTTTTTTCATGTGTAAATGGTGTGCACAGAATTGAAAAGTTTAGCGTATTTGTCCATTTTATTTGCGTAAAATACGCAGAATTGAAATGTTTAGCGTATTGGTCCATTTTATTTGCGTAAAATACGCAGATATGCAGCTTATCTGTTCCTCTGGTCAGAGTAATTCCATCTAATTCAATTTGACTCTTTTGGATCAAAATGATTTATGATATACAAATAAACAAGACAATGATTTAGTCTGCAAGTTGGAAACATTCACTATATTGACTCAGGTGAACAATCCAGGGCCATCTAGCATGGCCCTCTTGTTATTTTTGTATGCCATTGAATTATAGAATTTCATTGTTGTAGGATAATTTCTGAGATAATCATGCAGATATTATACATTTCTCTTATGATCCTTATGTATAAAGGACATACCAGGATAAAGGGATAATCATCCTCCATAGAGGACTTACAATACAGACATACATGTTCTTCTTTAATTTGTCACAGTCTGTGTCTGGTGTATGTATAGATGTGAAATGTATGTACCGGTACATGTGTCGGGGTTCAGGCACTTTAAAGATTTTAGATTGCATGAATACTGAAACTCTTGAAGTCTGATGGTCATTGGTCAAACTTATATAGATATATGGAGGAAGAAACAATTAAGGGAAGGAAATAAATACACCCAGAATCTTAAGATAATTGAATTGATTCACACTGGATAGGGAGAATGATCTATTTAATGATTATTGTTGAATGGTGGCATACATAGTATATAATTATGATTGTATGTTTGATTACAGTTTTAAACTTTCAAAATTGATGGGGAAGGTGAAGAATACAGAGGATAGGTTATGGTTATTTTTTTGTAAGATCATTTTTTCTTTTCTGCATGGTGACCATAGACAAGTACAATGAAAATATGATTTAAAAGAAAATCAGCAATTATTTTATACTATTCTAATACCTTTTTGTGTCACCTGCTGTATGCAGAGTTGACACATAGAGATCACTTTTTCGTCGTCTGCCTGTCCATCAAACTTTTTCCTTTATGCTTGTCCATCTCACTTTTTCCGCCATGCTTCAGCAGGTTACACATGTGTTTCAAAGAACACTCTTGTTCAAGATTTATATTTCTCCATTTCCCTTGTTTCTTTGAAATAACCAGTGGTAAGCCTCAGTACCAATACCCCTCTACAATGAACATCATTTTAGCTCACCTATCAGAGCACTTAAGGGTGAGCTGTTGTGATTGTTGAATGTCTGGCACCTATCAGAGCACTTAAGGGTGAGCTATTGTGATTGTTGAATGTCTGGCACCTATCAGAGCACTTAAGGGTGAGCTATTGTGATTGTTGAATGTCTGGCACCTATCAGAGCACTTAAGGGTGAGCTATTGTGATTGTTGAATGTCTGGCACCTATCATCCACCCTTCACCCACAATTAGTTTGTTTACACTTCAAGCAACTTTTTAAGCAGTCATCTTAAAGCGAAATTGTTCATAATCTCTCAGCAAAGTCTGCATGATTATGGCTGATATTGACCCAGCAAGGCAGGAGTTATGGTCCTTGAATGATAAAAATCCCAGATACCACATTCTAGCATCTTCATTTATGAAGTAATCTTGATCAAACTTAAGTCACTACTTAAATAACATTAATACATACACATCAATGAAAATGAATGATACATTTACTCCATCAGGTGAGCAGTATAGGGCCATGTTGTAGATTTGACATCTTTTATTATTTTTGAACCTGTGTCTTAGTCATCACGGTTTTTCTTTAACCCTTTCCCTCATATAGACAAAGGAAAGGGTTAAAATAGGCATACAGGAAACATTTGTCACAATAGACATGATAAATCTTATCTCTTACAGTCAGAGATATAATTCATAATTTATTAATATTTTGCATTCTTTTCTCTGATAGCATGGATTAATGTTTTGTCTGTGAAAAGTAATGTTTTCTAACTGATTGAAAAAAAAAATGGACTGACTGAAACCTGTGTTTGAAATTGTAACATTTATACATTAGCCATTTTTGTAATTCAACAGTTTCCTGTTTAGGTTTTTATAATAAAGGAAGTATTAGGAGGATGAATGCAGTGTAAGAGGATACCTGGCTGTGAAACCTAGTTACCTGACTTGGTATAACCAGAGATCTATGTAGGACCAAGAGACATGCTCCAGTGGATTAACTTTACATCCTAGTCAGACAGGGCTTCATGAAACATTATCCTTCCTTATCAATTTCATGTATTACTATATCACGGGGCTTTCCCTGATAGAGCCAATGCAGTCCTACCAAGTTACTCCAGAAATTGCTCCTCTGGAGCAAGGGCTTATCAGCATAGCTTATCAGAGTTAACATTCTCTGGTCATAAAACACCCTGCCTGTCAGATTGACCACCGGTCAAAATAAACATAGCAATTTTAATCTATTTACACTCTTCTGATGCAGTTCAGCAATTATCGACCTCACAAGATGTAATAAAAAAAACTGGATATCTTTCATTTTGACATTGTTAAATTGATGATCGAAATCAGCATCAGACGTGTTTCCATTGGAAACCGGGACTAGTGTAAAAAAGGCTTCCATTGTGATTACGAGGGTGTGGATAACTTTTAATGATTGAAAATTAAATTAATATTGTAATTTTAAACTTTAACAGTTGGAATCATAATTAGATAATAAAGCAGTATCAATATTCATTAGTAATTGAAAATTGAAAACAGTAGATGTTTTAACATATATGTGTTCATGTGTTGTGTAATGTAGTCGACAGACCGGACCCACGTCTGATACTTCAGTCATGTATACAACAATTTACTGGTGTAAATTTTGCATTTGATATTAAAAACAAGCTAGGATTTTTTAGTTTTGAGGATGTTATTGGTTATCTTATTGACATTATCTCATTTAGACATGTTTAAGAAAATGTTTAAGCCACAATTTTCACTCGCAAAATATGCTAGTGGTTTAACCCTTTCCCACATATATACTCATTTTGACGCCCTCAATAGGTACCACATAAAGCCTGATCTGCAGAAAACCACAGTTAAATCATACCAAATTAAATTACAAAATACTCATTTCCAGACCACTGAGGAGCAGCGAACAGCATTAAACCTGATCAGCCTGCGAGTTACTCACAGGCTGATCTGGTTTTATGCTGTTCGCATAGGTCTTTTCATGGTGTCCTCTATGAGGGAAAGGGTTAAAACATAACTTGCAAACTTCATTTTCTACTCGCATTTTGCCGAAATGCGAGTGTTAATTTTGAGCCCTGTTAAACGAAGGAGAAATCACCACCCTGAATTTACATTACAAGGAGCACTTCTCAGAGGAAAAATGGATAAAAATTTGTTTGTTCGAATCTCATTTTATGAGGGAAGTAAAATTTGATATATCAACTGATTCATACAAGTCAATAATTTTGAAAAAACAAACAAACACTTTTTTTAGATTTGCAAAAGGCTCAATAAGTTTCCAACACAATTTTTGAACAGTCAAAAAATGAAATTGTACTTCGAATGAAACGACAAGTAATAGCAGATATGGATGACAGGGTATGTATTTATGGAAATATGGCACATTGGCCATCCATAATGGAGGAGGAAATACTTAATGCCATTCCTGATCAATCTCTATTGAATGGAATTGTGTTTTCAGATTGTACACATGCATGTAATCATGGAAAATCATTGCATGTGTATGTAGACATCAAAGATGGTAATGCGGCTTCTATTCCGGATATTAAGACTATCATTTCATCCTATGTCAAAATGAATCACAAGGAAACCTGTGCTGAATTTGTGTTCTTTTCAGGTATTTTAAAAATGTATAATGATTCCTCAGGTGATTACAGGCGGTTTAAATTGCAAGATGACTTTTTGTCTGAAAAAACTAATGAAACTGTGTTGTGAATCTGACCTTGACTATTATCTTGAAGATTCCAGTGATAATTGTCCCCACTGCTATGGGTCATCCCAAACAAAGCCATTATCATCGAGATCATTTAATATACTTCCTGAGTGGTACCTTGAGACACCCCTAGTATGCCAGATAATTCTAGAAAAGTTTATCAACAAGAGATCTCTGAAAAGAGCTGATGAGAGTGATAGTTTTTTGAAAAAGAAATATACAAAATTGTATATGCAATATGATGCGTTTCTTAATATTCTGAACAAAAGATACATGTACTTTGGAATTCTCAAAGTCTCAGCACTCAAGAAATGTCAATGAATTACCATTCTCTGACGGCAGTACAGATATGCTTTAAAAATGACAAAAAAATAAAAGACAGCAAAGTACTTAAGCCTAGAAGCCAAGGCCAACTCATTTAATGTGAATCACTTTGTCTGAGATGTGTGAGATATATTTATTTGTTTTAATGATAGCTATCTAGTTTCAAACTATGCATGTTGGTTTTAAATTCGGTAACTAAATGTATCAAGTCTTTCATTAATTCTCATCTGATCTCAAAGTTATTAAGTTCAAAATGAATACTATGTTGTGTGTATTTAACACATTAATTCATTGCAATATTACTGAAACGTGATTTTATTGTCAATATCAACTTTCAAATTTATATCATATTTCATCATTGTTTTTGCATAAGATTTTACTTTTTTAGCAATGTTTTATAAACCTCTGAATAATTTAGATTATTATATCATAAACATTCATGTGCATTGTATATTTATTGAATTAATACCAGAGTTGTCTGTAAAATATAGAGTAATGATAATAATGTTAGTTTGGACTAACTCCTGTACATTTAAATATAATGACTGGAATACATGTATATACAACATTTTGAATAAATTTTTTTTTCATAATTTTTTTTTATTAACAATTTATATATCAGTAATTAAGAAAGATGTTTTCATCTCAACCAATAACAGCAAGACGCTTTATCATAATAATTCTATATTGTATAAATCAAAATACAAGTTTACGTTGTTTAAATGCTAAACAGATATTTTATTTTATAATATTTCCAAAGAAAATCAAACACAAGAAGGGTGTTTCAAGAGTATTTGTATCAGCTCCCCACCTCTGCATCTTGTATATTTAGACAAGGCCAATTAAACCCTCAGATTTATAGCCTCTCACCGCTGACCAGTGCTTCACACTGACCTGATAACATCTTCGAACCGTTAGCCCATTAAGCCCAGATCTTGGGGAAATCCTGAGATTTGGAGTAACTTGGTAGGACTGAATGGGGAATTTTTTTCAGTCATATATAAACGAAGAAGGCTGATTCCTGACTAGACTATTTTAATCATCTTTGTATGTTATTTGTTATTTAATAAAGCAAAAATATGGAAATAACTTAATATTCACACAAATAACATACTGTACATTATATTAACCGATAATTTTCATTGGTCATAATATGTATGTTCCAATTATATATTGATGACAATGTTGGTGAAACATGATTACTGTTATTGTGACGGGGTTATTTATACTGGTCGTTTGTCTATACTGGTGTGAGACCGTTTGTTTTCTGTTAACCTGTTTTGAACCCTTGAGTTTTGCATATATATTACTTAATCACTTTTGATTGGCTTGGACTTGCATGATTGGTCAGGTAGTCATTTTTGACCGTGCAATATGAGCATTCTTGCCTTGTGCTTTGTGAAGACAGGTTGTCTTATGTTATCCATACTTTGAACTGGTCTTTTAAACGGAAAATGTATTGATATTTACGTAACCATCAAAACAGAATTGGCAGTGGCGTTGCTCTTTCATGTCGTAGTGGTGTTAACATGCGTAGGCTGCTTTCAGGTGCAAAATCAAGCTTTGAGTTCGGAGTGTGGCAATTAATCTTCAAAAATATTACAATTCACTGTGTCAGTATATATAGACCTCCATCTTTGCAGTGGTAGACACTAACTTTTTCGACAGGTGTCCCTTGGGCATATTTTAGCAAAATCAGGGACACCTCACTATTTAAAATGCTGAATTCCAGGAGTCCCTTATAAAATTTTGGTGTCCTTGGGACCCCGGGACACTGTTAGTGTCAACCCCTGCTTTGGCAACACCAAATCAATTTGTGACAGAATTCTTCAGTTCCTAGAAGACATAGTTCCGAAGTTTTCAAATCTTATGATCATAGGAGATTTTAACTTACATATTCATGATGACAGTAATGCCGTATCGGATTTCAATAATTCCATTTGCTCTCTGGTTGCTACAGCATGTCTACCTTCCAACACACGTGCATGGCAATAGTATTGATCTAGTGATCACTGAACTCGCAAATGGCATTGACTTACTCTCATGTTTACCAGGTCCATTTTTGTCAAACCACTGTGCTGTTAAATAGTCACGAGGGTAAAAAAGGAGGACATTGTGAGCAAGTCTATTTATTTCCGGAACTTCAAAGATATGGACAATGAGGATTTTGCTAATTACAATTTGTTCAGATTCTCCGGAAATTTTTGTCGTTCAATTTGATACTAAGATCGAAAAACTTCTTAATATACATGCTCCTTTGAAAGAGATTTACACGTCGAAATGGGGACGCCCACGTACCTGAAAGAAAAGTACATATAACTGTCAGAAGAAGAGATATGCATCGAAGGGAAAAGGTAAGTGAAGAAGACATGCAGATGGAAGTAGCTGCTGAAGATACAGGTTTACAGAATGTTCATATTGAGCGCCCTACTGAACCTGAAAGCGAGTCATCACGAGATGCTGATGATGAAGAAGTGGCAGTGGATGAACCAACTGAGGATACGACTGATGTAAAAGAGGAAAACACAGATGAAGCTACAGTTGGAAAAGAAAATACTGACATTCATGAACAACATGAAAAGACAGATGATAATGCAAGAGCTACTGAAGCTGATACTGTACCTCCGGATAGACAAGCAGTTTCGATACCTAGACTCATACCTCCCTTTAATACCTTCGGGACATATGAATTCCACGACTCCATGAATTGTAGTTCTTTTTTCCCAACTGTGTGGAAAAAGTATGCAAGTTACATTATTATTACTCTAATCATATCAGCTTAATCCAAGTAACAGGTCTGATTTCTCCACCTAACATTCTACCAACTAACAAACACCAAAACATGTAAGTGGTAATGTTATTACTGGAAGTAGGCAATACCTGCATGGCAACCAAAAGTATTTTAATAAAAATGATAAAAATCCTCTCTGAAACCAATGGTCAGAATCTAATTTCATTTGACACAAATGTCCCTCTACCATTATTTCTAAAATGATGTTGACCGGCTCCCAGGTATGGAAGGGCAACCAGGTCAAAATTTTATTCCACTTGTTGCTTATTCTGTTTCCTAATATCAAGTATAATCATATTCTGGTTATTTATGCTGTTATTAGGGCCCCACATAAAGTGTGGGTG
Source organism: Solen grandis (assembly GCA_021229015.1). Taxonomy (NCBI): domain Eukaryota; kingdom Metazoa; phylum Mollusca; class Bivalvia; order Adapedonta; family Solenidae; genus Solen; species Solen grandis. The sequence continues at coordinate 20,717,244 of CM037779.1, forward strand.
CCCTGTATGATCACACTGTCCATCTGTCAGTATGTCTGTCCATCACTTTTTTTTTTTTGTCCATCTTTACTCAAATTGTTTTCATCAGATCATCACCAATTAAACTTGCTGAGAATGTTTGTAGGTATAAAATCTATGCCATTTAGTTCAATACACAACCAAATCGCATAAGGCACTTCTGAGTTATGGCCCTTGAATGAGTCATAATTGGACATTTTAGCTTTGTCCATCATTTTTATGCTCCCGAAAGGGTGAGCACATAGCTTTCTTACTGAAAATAGTTTTCATAGAATAAGTAGCCAAATCACTTAAGGAGTTATGGCCCTTGAATAAGTCAAACTTGGACTCTATAGCTTTGTCCACTCTCTAAGTCCAACATTTTTATGCTCCCTGAAGGGTGAGCACATAGATGCTGCTTGGTCTGTCTGGTGTCCTTCAGTCTGTCCGTCACATTTTTTGTCTGGAGCAAAGAGTACATTCTAAAAGGATAAAAGCTATTAACTTGAAACTGCACAGATGGATAGATCTCATGGAGGAGAAGTGCAGTGTACAAGAACCATAACTCTGCACATCATATTCATGGAATTATTGCATTTTGTTTTATTTAATATTGTACTTAATTTTTGTCTAGAGCATAATTGCACTACGAGACACATAAACCTTGAAATAGACCTCTTGGAGGAAAATTGCAGTGCACATGAACCGCATTATTGAACTTATATACATTGCAATATACATGTAATGTGATTATTTTGAATATTCCAAAATACCAGTATAGGAAAATCATATTACAATATCTTATTGTCAACAAACAATAGTAATTATTGAAATAACCAGTCTACTTTGATATATCCCAAACCTCCAGTGTTTATAGGTTAAGTATTAATCAACATGAAACTTCATATGTGGTTACATCTCATCGATTAGAAGTGCAGTGCAAAGGAATTGTAACTCTTCACTTCATACAGAGATTTTTAAGTTATTCCTGTTTAATGTATTTCCCTTTTTATATGCTCGAAGGGCGGTATTATGTTATATCACTGGTCGTCTGTCCGTCCTTCTGTTAGCATTTATGATCTTAAGAATCACTGGAAGGAAATTGAAATTGACAGAAATTTCAACCATCTTAAGGACCTGTGGAAGGAAATAGAATTTATTTGACTGAAATGTTAAGCATACGGAAAGGATGTGCAAAGCATAGTTTTTGGATGTCATGGTTCAAGGTCAAGGTCAGACTTGAAGGTCACATGTCATACTATTATAATGTTTGAATATTTTGTGTCTGCACTGTATCTTAAGAACCACTGGAAGGAAATTAAAATAATTTGACAGAAATGTCAACCATACTGAGAGCATGTGCAGAGCGTAGTTTTCAGATGTCTTGGTTCAAGGTCAGGGTCACACTTAAAGGTCACATGTCATACAATTATAATGTTAGAACCTTTTGTGTCCGCTCTGTATCTCTTGAATCACTGAAGCAGATTTTAACTATTTGCCAGAAATGGCTACCATATTAAGATGAAGTGCAGATCAAGTGCAAGTTTCAATTGTATTGGGTCAAGGTCACAGTATGAAGCAACATGCCATACTGATAAAATGTGAAAATATTTTGTATGTTTATTAATCCCCTACCAATGTTTACACAAGAGAGAACTGTAAGTTTGCCCTCCTTTCTGTCTCTCCACATCTTTTTATTAAAATGTTGCTGTTGATAAAGTGCTTATCCATTCGTTAAAGTTAGTTCGCTCTCATACCTTTCTTCGAGCTTGGATTGCCCAGCTCTCAGCGGAGCTCTTGTTAATTTTTGTTTGGACCATAACTCTAAAAGTATTTAAGAATCAACATTAAACCTAAGGTGAATAGATGTCATAAAGGAGTGATACTGTGCAAACAAACTTTAATTCTGCACTTTATAATTTTTGAGTCATTGCCCTTTGTTATTTTTCTTACTCAATTTTGTTTGGAAAATATCTCAAAAAGCATTTAAGCTTAAAGATATATAGATGTCATTGAGGAGTAGCGCAATGTTTTGTTTTGCTTACTAAATATGCATTATTCGGTGGTGGATATATATTTGACGAATTTGCCCTTGTTCAATTTTAGGTAAGATTCCATGTAAATGGTTTATCTATTGCCTTTATTTATCATTTATGTCTCTTCTTTTTCAGGTGGTAATTATCAGCAGTGTGCCAAGCTGTTTTGGGACTGTTGGAACTACTTGCACAGCTGATGTTAACTGTACTGAGACTGCTGAATTTTGCAATGATAGTCTGGGTTCATGTCAATGCAGCTCAACACATTATGAAGATGGTAGTAGTGTCTGTAACCTTAGTAAGTGTTTCTATCGTACACAATGTACTCATATTGCTGTAACTGTGTTATACCCCGAGATGTTCCTTTGTAGACACATTTTTTGACAATTATTTCTTGGCAACTCTTGGTTGGATTTCTTTGAAACTTTACAAGACTAAAATGTACAAAGACTACTTGTGCATATTATCAGCACATCACAACTGGATAGACCTTTAGTGAGTTATGGCCCTTTGTTACCTTTTGTGAATATTATTAATTTGTGTTGTTTCTTGGCTACACTTTAATTTCTGTTAAACTTCACAAGACTTTATAAGTCACTAAGTTATTTGCACATTGCTAATTTTTCCACATATCCAGACATCTACCAGGTTTGTTTAAATCATGGCCCTGGGGTCAAAATTGGCCCCACCCTGGGGTCATTTTTATTTTACATGGGCACATAATGGGAAAATCTAGAAAAATCTTCTTCTCAGAAACCACAAGACCTTGAGTTAGAATATTTGGTGTGTAACATGGCCTTATAGGCATATACCAAGTTTGTTCAAATTATGACCCTTGGGTCAAAATTAGCCCTGCCACAGAGGTCACTTGATTTTACATAGACTTACATTGGAAAAACTAGAAAAATCTTCTTGACAGAAAGTAAAAGGCCTGGAGTTAAGAAAATTTGGTGTGTAGATATTTGGTGTGTAGCATTGTCTAGTGGACCTGTAGCAAGTTTGTTCACATCATAGTCCTGGGGTCAAAATAGGCCCCGACCCAGGGGTCACTTTATTTTACATAGGCCTTTATATGAAAGTCTAGAAAAAATCTTCTTGACAAAAATCACAAGGTCTGAAGTTAAGATATTTTGTTTGTAACATGGAAATAAAGACATCTACCGATCCTAATGATAGTGTCCAAAACATTGCAAAAATAGTGCTATTGCAATTTTGTACATGTACATAGGTTTTTTTATTTGTTGACCTTATCAAAATAACTTGAAAAGATAGCAACTGGTTACAATGATATAATTCAAAATCTAAAATAATGTAGAAAAAGAGTGTTAAATACTGACATAATTTAATTAATGCATCTCTTATTTGCAAAATGTATATATTTGGAAAGAGCATAAATCATTTACTTAGATGTAGCAGACATCAAACTTTCAAATTTTCAGATTGTTGGCCAGTGGCAGTTAAATAAGGTTTAAAATACTTTTTATGAAGATTTCAATAACGAGGACAGACCAGAAGAAAAAGATATTTGTTTTTCAGTTTCTTCATTGTACAAGATTTACATAACCTTTGATCTCGAGATATATTTTCAAATATACTGGTTTCTATATTAGGATTATGTTAAGATGTTCTGAATCTTTATAATGCAATTCTATATTTATTTTCTGTAATAATATCAAGATACTTCTCTGTTTTGTAAGACTGTAAATGACTAAAATTATTAATCTCAGAATACCAGTTTTGTACATGAGTATCTTTAATTCTTTGTTTAATTTCTGCAAAAGGAATCTGAATATTATTACAGATTGATTTTTCATAGACTAAATAGGAAAACTACAAACATCTTTTTGTCATAAGCTAAAACACTTGAATTTAGATATTTGGTTTGTAATATGGGCTAGTGGACATTTAAATCAGCTTTGTTCACATTATGTCCCTTGGGTCAAAATTGGCAAAATTGTACCTCAACTATTCAAAGAATATAAGAGCTATATTGTAGTCACTTTTGCATTTTGCTTTTTAGTTTTTGGTTAAAGTTTTGCATGTAAGTTACTATCAACCTTACTATCTCAATAACCATGTATGGTATTGACTTGAAAGTTTATAAATATGTTCAGGGACATCAGACAACCAAGGTAGATAACTCTTGACTGAATATGATATAAATTATGGCCCCTTTTTAGCTCGACTATTCGAAGAATATGAGAGCTATTGTAGTCGCCCTGGCGTCAGCGTTGGCGTTGCAGCTTTTGATTAAAGTTTTGCGTGCAAGTTACTAACAACCTTATATCTCAATAACCGTTTATGGTATTGACTTGAAAGTTTATAAATATGTTCAGGGGCATCAGACAACCAAGGTAGATAACTTGCCTGAATTTATAATGAATTATGGCCCCTTTTTAACTTAGAAATTTTGGTTGAATTTTTGCATGCAATAGAAAATTTGGTTAAGTTTTGCGTGCAAGCTACTATCTAGTTTGTATCTCAATAACCATTCATGGTATTGACTTGAAAGTTTATGAATATTTTTAGGGGCATCAGACAACCAAAGTAGATAACTCTGGGTGGAATGTATTACAAATTATGGCCCCTTTTTAACTTAAGAAATTTTGGTTAAAGTTTTGCATGCAAGATACTCTCATGCTTATATCTCAGTATCCAGGCATGGGATTGATTTTAAACATCTTAAATATGTTTAGTGTGTCATATTTTCATGGTAGCTAACTCTTGATGAATATGTTACAAATTATGCCCCTTTTTAACTTAGAAATTTTGGTTAAAGTTTTGCATGCAAGGTACTTTCATGCTAATATCTCAGTATCCAGGCATGGGATTTATTTGAAACATCTTTAATATGTTTAGAGTATCATACTTTCATGATAGATAACTCTTGATAGAATATGTTACAAATTATGGCCCCTTTTTAACTTAAAATTTTGGTTAAAGTTTTGCATGCAAGGTACTTTCATGCTTATGTCTCAGTATCCAGGCATAGGATTGATTTTAAACATCTTTAATATGTTTAGGGGTATCATACTTTCATGGTAGATAACTCTTGATGAAATATGTTACAAATTATTGCCCTTTTTAACTTAGAAATTTTGGTTAATGTTTTGCATGCAAGTTACTTTCATGCTAATATCTCAGTATCCAGGCATGGGATTGATTTTAAACATCTTTAATATGTTTAGGAGTATCATACTATCAAGGTAGATAACTTTTGATGGAATATATTACAAGTTATGGCCCCTTTTTAAACTTAGAAATTTTGGTTAAAGTTTTGCATGCAAGGTACTTTCATGCTTATATCTCAGAGTCCAGGCATGGGATTGATTTGAAACATCTTTAATATGATCTTTAATGATGAACAGGGAGTAACTTTATAACGGCAGTGAAAATGCATGAATTTCTTCCTGTATAATAAAGTTGTTATTCATAAATTAGATTTATCACTTAAAATCCTTAAAATAACAGTTGCTGTATATTGTGCGATTTAACATTTAAGAATCTCCCTCATAAAGACCAAATCTCCATCATAAACCACTTATACGAGGTGTGTCCAAAAAGTTTGTGGACAAACATTTTGTTATAATAATAATAGCCACTTTTTAGCTCGACTATTCGAAGAATATGAGAGCTATTGTAGTCGCCCTAGCGTCGGCGTTGCAGCTTTTGGTTAAAGTTTTGCGTGCAAGTTACTAACAACCTTATATCTCAATAACCGTTTATGGTATTGGCTTGAAAGTTTATGAATATGTTCAGGAGCATCAGACAACTAAGGTAGATAACTCTTCACTGAATTTGATATGAATTATGGCCCCTTTTTAACTTAGAAATTTTGGTTAAAGTTTTGCATGCAAGATACTCTCATGCTTATGTCTCAGTATCCAGGCAAGCGATAGATATTAAACATCTTTAATATGTTTAGGAGTATCATACTTTCATGGTAGATAACTCTTGATAGAATATGTTACAAATTATGGCCCCTTTTTAACTTAAAAAATTTGGTTAAAGTTTTGCATGCAAGGTACTTTCATGCTAATATCTCAGTATCCAGGCATGCGATTGATTTTAAACATCTTTAATATGTTTAGGGGTATCATACTATAAAGGAATATAACACTTGATGGAATATATTAAAAATTATGACCCCCTTTTAACTTAGAATTTTGGTTAAATTTTTGCATTCAAGCTACTATCCAGCTTATATCTCAGAAATTGCTTATGGAATTGACTAGAAAGTTAAGGAGTGTCTTCAAGGGCATCAGTAAACTAAGGAGGATAACTTTTGGACTGATGCAAATTATGGCCCTTTTCTAACTTGGATTTTTGGTTAAAGTTTTGCATGCACAGTGTTACTGTGCTTTATAATGTCTCAGTAACTAGGCATGGGATTGATTTTAGACATCATAAAAATATTAAGGGGTATCAGACTATCAAGGTATATCATTTTTGACTATTATTATGTACAGGGTATGTGAAGGGCAAGAATTGAAATAGATTTCATTTGATTTACCAACAAGCATTTCGAATAGTTGAGCGTGCTGTCCTCTGACAGCTCTTGTTAACTTAGAAATTTAGGTTAAAGTTTTGCATGCAATAGAAAATTTGGTTAAGTTTTGCATGCAAGCTACTATCCAGCTTGTATCTCAATAACCATGTATGGTATTGACTTAAAAGTTTATGAATATGTTTAGGGGCATCAGACAACCAAGGTAGATAGCTCTTGATGGAATATATTAGAAATTATGGCCCCTTTTTAACTTAGATAATTTTGTTAAAATTTTGCATTCAAAATACTCTCTTGCTTATATCTCAGTATTCAGGCATGCAATTGATTTGAAACATCTTTATTATGTTTAGGGGTATCATACTTTCAAGGTAGATAACTCTTGATGGAATATATTAGAAATTATGGCCCCTTTTTAGCTTAGAAAATTTGATTAAAGTTTTGCATGCAAGGTACTTTCATGCTTATATCTCTGAGTCCAGGCATGGGATTGATTTGAAATTTAATATGTTTAGGGGTATCATACTATCAAGGAAGATAACATTTGATTTAATATATTACAAATTACGGTTACTATCCAGCTTATATCTCAGAAATTGTTTATGGTATTGACTAGAAAGTTAAGGAATGTATTCAGGGGCACCAGAAAACCAAGGAGGATAACTTTTGGACTGAATTTTATACAAATTATGGCTCTTTTCTAACTTGGATACTTGGTTAAAGTTTTGCATGCACAGTGTTATTATGCTTATGTCTCAGTATCTTGGCATGGGATTGATTTTAGACTTCATAAACATATGAAGGGGTATCAGACTATCAAGGTTTATCATTTTTTACTATTATTATGTACAGGGTATGTGAAGGGCAAGACTTGAAACAGATATCATTTGATTTACCAACAAGCATTTTGAATAGTCTAGCGTGCTGTCCTCTGACAGCACTTGTTTGACTTAGAATCTTGGTTAAGTTTTTTGTATCACCACACCTTTTTACTGAACCTCTTAAGGTATTGTTTTAATACTTGGAATACTTGTATATGACCACCACACCAACTTGTAATCAGGAGGGGATAACTCTGTCATGGATTTTCACCAAATTATGCCCCTTTTTCATTTAGAATCTTGGTTAAGTTTTTGTACCACCTCTCCTTTTCACTTAATTTGGTCAGAATGTTTTGTCTGCATAAAAAATAAGAAATATTCATATTGGTTAAGATGAATTAATATTTAGTCTTCATGATGAACTGATTACCATAAACTAAAATTTGTTTTAAGGAGATTTTCTGGAATTCATGATTGTGCATTGAAATAATAAATTTAAAGAATACATTTCTATTTTTACATCAGCACATCTTTCCATAAGCACTTAGTATATGACCAAGAAATAAGATTGGGGTGGGGACTGAATATGGCCAGATGTACTCAGGTGAGCAATCCAGGGCCATCATGGCCCTCTTCTTATGTACTGTGAACACTCTTACAGTGATTTCTGAGGTCATTAAAATACTTTTACCTCAAAAGCTTCCAGGGACTTTGCCCATCTGATCTTCCTACCAGTGCATTGTCTAGGATCCACTGGGGGACCTAATAACCTTTAGATCCCCAGTACCGTATACACCGTCCGATTAGGCACACCTTTTTTCCAGAAAATTCAGTTTTATGGAGTGGGTGTGCCTTATATGATGATTTACAAGTTTTCATATTATTTCTCCCCCATCAAATCATTGAAATTTGCAGGTATACGATCTCCGTCAGACTACGAAAAAACGTTATCTTGTGGCAGGAATACTGACAGCCAGAAAATACGATAATATGCAGTAAAGTATACACCAAACCATAATAAACAATACCAGTTTACTGCTTTTGTTCTTATTTGTTCTTCTACTTGTACATTATTATAATAAAATGATCGCATGTGCTAAGAAAATATGATGGAAGTCATTTTTGTTACAAATAAAATAAAGTTCATTTTACGGGACCTCATGATGACTTCAGTATTGATTAAGGGTTAGTTGGAGTATTTAAAAATTGTATTCAAATGTGTTTTGTTATAAGAAAAGTCTATCTATAATACAAATAAATACAGTGGTATATTTTGATATTTTGAAATAGTTATTCTGCTAGACTATCGGGAGACCGGAGAGAATTGACAGGTGGCGATTGTTGTGTAATATCTGTTAGTTGGGAGAATTTTGACAGGTGACATTTTCAAGTCCCTGTGTACCCCCCAGTCTGTTAGTGCTGTTTGAAATGCGGGGACACGTTTGAGTAATGCTATCTAATGAGAACGTGTCAACAATTCAGTATTCAAAGGAATACTCACAATTGTCCAAAAAAAAATAATAATAATAATAAACAAAATACCCCCCAACCCTCCTTAATATAACAATCTAATTTTATGACATGAAAATAAAACGATACACTGTCTCAGTAGCCAATGAAAATTTCCATTACTTTAGCTTTAAGTTGTGCTTTCAAAATGTCTGACATCACGACTGTGCCTTGTATGATGAGATATGTGATTTATCTTTTTTTTCATATAAGTAACCATGGAAATTAAGGTGCGCCTTATACGTAGCTGTGCCTAATCTGACCGTGTACACGGTATTAGGTTCAGATTGTCAAACTTTCAACCATGGTAATAAATTATCACATACATTTAATGATGAAATACTAGCATAATGAATACATTTGTAGCCTGTAGTTTCAGTCATGTTATTGATTCATAAAAAATATTGGTAGCAAATAACTCTGCTCAAAGGATGTTTAGCTGAGCATGTAAAAAGAAGCATGATAAACCAAATACATGTACAGGTATATGAATTATGAGATGGAATGTTTACCATAAATTTGCATGGAGAGAGATCAATCAAACTTTCAATCTTCAATTTTCTCAACTACACTAGATAATTTCTTCCCATTACGGCATTTACAATAATCTTTGTTTATTTTCTTTGCAGAAGTGGGTCTTGGCATTGCTTGTAGCAAGAATGAAGCCTGCAATACAACCCATGCTGTGTGTAGCTCCACTGAAGGAAGCGGTACCTGTGTATGTGATACTGGCTATTTTAAGAACAATCAGGCTTGTGATGCAAGTGAGTATGTTGTGATACAATACTAGTTAAGTAAAATAGTTTGACTGTTCTGCATTTTAGGGACAAAAATCCCATATCAGATTAGCTTAATTTTCTATCATATCCTGTTCTTGTTTACTTATTTGCAGAAGTGGGTCTTGGCATTGCATGTACCAAGAATGAAGCCTGCAATACAACCCATGCTGTGTGTAGCTTCACTGAAGGAAGCGGTACCTGTGTATGTGATAACGGCTACTATAACAACAATGGGGCTTGTTCTGCAAGTGAGTATGACTGGTATAGTATAAGTAAAATGTTATATTTTAGATGCTGTGCATTTTAGGAAAAAAATCATAGTTTTTTAATAGTGGCTCATATTACATTAAATAATATTTGATTTATATTAAGAGACCTACTGTTTCATAAAGTAGTGTTATCGCTTCAGTTGTCAAAAAATATGATTGATATACGATTGAAATACAAACAAAACTATCTGCAATATGCCATAGCACGTTTGATTCATCTGTGCAGTTCAGTGCAATACGATTCAATTCATTCTTAATCTGATACCATATGATATGCGATCCATGATCTGCAGTTTATGTTATTTGATATGTGTCACAAGATAAGCATGGTTTACATGGCATTATTATAATATCTGTAAACTTGATTTCACTACAAGTTCAGCAATATGCAAAAACATTATGTTGTTAGCATTATTTTCTGTCATGTATAACTGGTTAATTGCTGTTCATCTGAAATAAACGACAGAAATAAACATTGCAAGCTACAGGAAATGGGGACATTGTTGGACCCCTTGAAAAAGCGACAGACTCTGCCATCTCACTTTGTAGAGGAGACCATCGTTTAGCACATAAAATATGAGAACGATTTTTTTTTTAGCTCACCTGAGCACTTGTGCTCGGGTGAGCTTTTGTGATCGCCTTTTGTCCGTCGTGCGTCGTCCGTCGTCAACAATTGCTTGTGAACACTCTAGAGGCCACAGTTTTGGCCCAATCTTCATGAAACTTGGTCAGGATGTTTGTCTACATGATATCTCGGATGAGTTCGAAATTGGGTCATGTGGGGTCAAAAACTAGGTCACTAGATCAAATCTTAGAAAAACCTTGTGAACACTCTAGAGGCCACAAATTTGGCCCAATCTTCATGAAACTTAATCAGGATGTTTGTCTACATTATATCTCGGATGAGTTCGAAATTGGGTCATGTGGGGTCAAAAACTAGGTCACTAGGTCAAATCCTTGAAAAACCTTGTGAACACTCTAGAGGCCACAGTTTTAGCCCAATCTTCATAAAATTTGGTCAGGATTTTGTCTACATGATACATGATATCTTGGATGAGTTGAAAATGGGTAATGTGGGGTCAAAAACTAGGTCACCAGGTCAAATCTAGAAAAACTTGTAACTCTCAGGCCACAGTTTTGGCCTAATCTTCAATAATTTTGGTCAGGATGTTTGTCTAATTGATATATTGGATGAGTTTGAAAATGAGTCACATGAGGTCAAAAACTAGGTCACCAGGTCAAATCTAAGAAAAATCTTGTGAACTCTCTAGACGCCACAGTTTTAGCCTAATCTTCAATAGATTTGGTCAGGATGTTTGTCTAATTGATATATTGGATGAGTTTGAAAATGAGTCACATGAGGTCAAAAACTAGGTCACCAGGTCAAATCTAAGAAAAACCTTGTGAACACTCTAGAGGCCTACATTTTTGTCCCAGTCTTCATTAAACTTAATATGAATGATGACTGCATGAATTCCCAGTTGAGTGCAAATTCAGGTAGGATCAATATGTAGGTCACTTAATCAAATGTTAGAAAAACACTTTTAGATGCCAGATCTTTTGACATTATGCCTAACACAGCCATCTTACTCAGGTAAACGACACAGGGCCATCTTGGCCCTCTTGTTTAAAGAAAATGATTTATAAATATATATTTTTTTTTATTATACACCCAAAGTGCGTATTGCGTTATGCAACTGGTTGTCCATCTGTCTGTCCGTTAGCAACTTCAGGTCTGCTCTGTATCTTAAGAACCACAGGAAGGAAATTGAAATTACTTGTCAGAAATATCAACCATACTGAGAGGATGTGCAGAGCGAAGTTTTTGGATGTCTTGGTTCAAGGTCAAGGTCACACTTGAAGGTCAAATGTCATACTAAAATTATTTTATGTCAGCTCTGTATCTTAAGAACCATTGGATGGAAAATAAAATCATTTGACAGAAATGTTAAGCATACATGGAGGATGTGCAAGTGTAGTTTTAAACCAGATTTTTCGAAGAAAAATTCTGGTTATTAGATATGCGAATGTCGTTGTACTGGTGGGTGGCGTCAAACTTTCGTTTCCGGATGATAACTTATATGAAGGTTTCAGCTGTATTGGGTCAAGGTCACAGTATGAAGCAACATGTCATACTGATAAAATGCAAAAATATTTTTTGTCTGTTTATTACACTCCTACCAACGTTTACACTAGGGAACTGTAAGTTTGCCCTCCTTCCTGTCTTTCTGCATCTCCTTATTAAAATGTTGCTGTTGATAAAGTGCTTATTCATTTGTCAAAGGTAGTTCACTTTCAATACATTTATTCGGGTGTATATTGCCCCACCTCAGCAATCACAAGAAATTCTGTTCCCTGAGACGCGATGAAAATTGCTCAGTTTGGTCTTTTTTCCACATAGCTTTTCCCTCAAAACATCGTATAATTTCAATGAAACTATATTATGATTTCCAAACTACAAAAGTCAAAACCTCATATTTGAGATACACAACAGAAAAATGATATTTCCAGACACACTATTAAATATTTGTAAATGTTTTATTGTTTATGGTTATGTATGAAAACCTACCAATAAGATCTTCTCAGAGCGATATTTTGTGAACTTGTTTCATTTGGTTGCATTTCTGTTCTCATACTTAACAAATATTTCAATGGTAATTAAGCATACTTAATGTTTATATTATTCAATAAGACCAAATATATTGAATATCTAACCTCTGGCTTTAAAGCATACAAACTAAATTAATATTTTCCAAAATACCAAATACAAAGGTGAAGGCAAACTTACCTGACAAAGTATGAGGTTTTGATTTTAAGAGATATGCACCAATCAGTATACGCAATTTCATCAGGTCACTATTTAAACCCTTTCCCAATGGTGTAGAAGTATGCCATTTTGTCAGAATTTGCACACTAGCGCAACATTTACCACTATGTAAAACAAGGTTTTGATATTAAGCTGACAATATATTTCTTCAAATATATTTGTGATGTTCTAAAGCATAATACTTTTTCCATGTCTCATCCTCAGAGGTTGGTCTTGGTGTTCAATGTCCTAATACAGACGCCTGCAATACAACCAATGCTGTGTGTAGCTCCACTGGAGGTAGCAGTGCCTGTGTTTGTGGTAACAACTTCTATGAAAACAATATGGCTTGTGTAGATAGTAAGTATGTCATGATACAAGACTTGTTAAATAGTAAGTACAGTGATGTCTTGTTAGATTAGGAAAAATTTGTTAACATGGGGTCTAGAGATAGGTCATTAGAAGAGCCTATGAAAACCTTTTGATCACTCTAGAGGCCACATTATTGGCCCTACATACATGGAACTTGGACATAATGTTTGTATGATAAGATTTGAAGTGGGTCTTATTGCATCAAAAAGTAGGTAAATAGGGCAAATAGTTGAAAAAAACAACTTTGTGAACACTCTTGAAGTCACATTTTTGACCCAATTTACATTAAACTTGGTCAGAACATTTACCTCCTTGACATCTCAAATAAGTTTAAAATTTGGTCACGTTGGGTAAAAAATAGTTTTTCTTTGTTTTTCTTTCCCTAGAGAGTGATCATGGCAGTTCATGTCCCAATTAATATACCTGTACTTAATTAATTTTTTTTAAATACTCTGCATTTTAGAAACAAACATCATGATCTTATTTTAAAAACAAAAACAACAAAAAAAACAGTGGCTTTTTTGCATCATATAATTTTTGCTCCACTTAATAGCAAAATACCAACTTTTTATGCCTCATCCACAGAGGTTGATCTTGGCGGTTCATGTACCAAGAATGAAGCCTGCAGTACAACCCATGCTGTGTGTAGCTCCACTGAAGGAAGCGGTACCTGTGAATGTGATAACGGCTACTATAACAACAATTTGGCTTGTGCTGCAAGTGAGTATGACTGGTATAGTATAAGTAAAATGTGATATTTTAGATGCTGTGCATTTTAGGAGAAAAATCATAGTTTTTTAAATAGTGGCTCATATTACATTAATAATATTTGATTTTTTTCAAGGGACCTACTGTTTTATATATCCTCTACAGAGGAATAATTTATGCAAATACAAATGAAGATGGGTGGGGCTAATTGCCATAAATGTATATAGTGAAAACTTTAAACAACATCTCCACTAAAACTGCTTGACAGAATTTGATTAAACTTGGCAGGGATGATCCTTGGGTGAACCTTCACAAAAATTGCTGAAATGAACTTGATCCATTTAGAACTCTGGTTGCCATGGCAACAGAAAGAAAAAAAAATGAAAACTTTAAAAATCATCTTCAAATTTACTCGCCAAAATGTTTTAGTACAGATGTATCTTGTGTATTGCTAAAATTATTCTGATACGTAAAAAAAACATGGTCACCAGGGGCAGGGCTAATTTGACTTAAATGTAAATAGTGAAAACTTTGAAAGACTTCTGCTCCAAAATTACTGGCCAGATTTTAAAATATTTTGGCACAGATGTTCTATGGGTAATCCTCTACCCTCTACTAAGATTGCTAAAATTATTCTGATCCTTAAAAATACATGGCCGCCACGGGTGGGGCTAATTTGCCTTCCTAGGGCTGATGAATATAGAATGATTAAAAATAAATAGGGATGTCAACGGATATTCGAATATTCGAATATTCGGTAACGTTTAGAATATTCGAATCCTAAATTAGGATTCGAATATTCTAATAAAAAAAATAAAAGTTAGATAAATTTTAAAAAAATATAAAATTAACGTTTTTAATTTCGCCTCTCATATTATGTTTCGTATGCCAGCGTTAACCGTGAAAGTGTCAACCAATTAACACTGTCGGGGCCCTGTGGATATTATCATGGTGACAGTTTGCAGCGATTACGCAATTTTTAATCGGGATGGCTAATTGGACGATTGTTTGCATTGGTTAGGTATATTGTATATTCCTACTAGTACTAATTAAAATCGCCGGGACAATTAAGTGGCAGGCCAGAGCCAGGGCATGATAAGGGTTGTCAAGGTAAATCGTTACTTTTCGGTCGCTCATTGGTCAATTGATTAAACTGGGTGTGTCAAAGTGGCATTTGGCCGCGAATATGGAAGGGGTCGAAAAGATGACAGTTTGCAGCGAGTATGCAAACCTTGAATCGGGATTGCTAATTGGACGATTGTTTAAGAGTGGGGCTTTCGTTATGTTGGCAAAGAACCACGATACACGACATAAACGCAAACGAACCCACGATACACGCACGTTACACGATAAACGAAGAACAACGAAAAAATATACACGTTTGATGCACGATACACGATGCACGATACACGGACCGCACGAAACGAACGATTGCAGATAGGCACGGTAGCGAGGTTAATCGATTTACTCGGTTTTTTTCGCCCAAGTGAACAAGGCAATTAATCAATTTATAAATAAAACCATCATTAAAACTAACACAAACACACACACGAAAAAAAACAACGAATGTTCTATAATAGGAAGTCACATGTTCTAAATCGTGTCGAAATTACAAATAATTGTTGTTACACATTGAATTTATTAGATCTATAACGATCCTATGCTTTGAACAATTATTTATTCGCGCCAAGCGTCATTGGTAACCGCATAACACGATTTAATTGGCTATCTTACAGCAGGTGAAGTGATCTCCCTTCGTACACAATACAGGGGAGACCACTCTACGTAGTTAACTCATTATTTTTATTAAACATGAATCGATATAAGACTTAAATTGTAACAGACAACGTAAGTAATCTACAGTTAAATGTTGCCATGCGGTGAGTAACCACTTAACTGATTTTGAAAAGCTGAAATTCTAATGCTGGCTTTTAAGGAAGCGTTGAACTCAAAATATATCGTGCGGAACGATTCACACGGAAGGAACGATGCGATAAACGAAACACGTTACACGTTACACGATACACGAAACACGTTACACGATACACGAAACACGTTAGAATCGTGCACGATAAACGCACGCACCATACACGAACGATACACGGAAACGGAACGCACGATACACACACGATACACGAAAAATATGCCAACATGAACGCAAGCCCCACTGTATCTACTAGCACTAATCTAAAACGGCGGGACAATTAAGTGGCAGGGCCAGGGCCTGGCAAGGGTTGTCGATTATGCAATTTTTATTGTGATCGTCAATACCGCATCATTTGATTGGTTTGTTTTTTTTCTTCCCAATTCTGCTGTGATAAATAATGTATATATTTAGCTAAACACTAGAACAATCTTATGTAGTCTTAGGACAACAGCCATACGTTCACGTATCATAATCAGCAGCTTCAAAAATGCCACCTACTGTAACATCCGATGTATGGAAGTTTTTCCAACGGTCAGAAGATCGAAAGACTGCTAGGTGTACGCTGTGTGAAGGGACGTTGACCTACTCAGGGACGACAACCAACTTGAGAAATCATCTTAGAAACAAACACCCTTCAGCACTCAACCATGATAATGAGTCTAAGAAACAAATGCCCATCACCAATTTTGCGAGAACACCTAAGCGAATATCCCAGAGTGCGGACGAATAAAGTGCAATAGATATCAGCGATTGTATGTGTGCTATTTATGATTTGATATTATGTGTGTCTTTTATTTTCTAAATCTTTAGATAACTATAGGAATAAATAAATAAAAAAAAACAACGATATACTCTTTCTTTTTTATTGAGAGAGAGAGAGAGAGTCAGAGAGAGACATAGACAGACACACAGACACGATTTAAAATTAAAGCAAACACTCATTGAAATTATAATACAACATGCATGCACACACACAAACGCACGTTCGCATTTTTAGCTCACCTGAGCACAACGTGCTCATGGTGAGCTATTGTGATCGCCTTTTGTCCGTCGTCCGTCGTCCGTCGTCCGTGCGTGCGTGCGTGCGTGCGTGCGTGCGTGCGTGCGTGCGTCGTCAACAATTTGCTTTAAACAACATCTCCTCATGAACCGCTGAAGGGATTTTGACCAAACTTCACAGGAATCATCCTTATGATGCCCTCTATCAAAGTTGTACAAATTATTCAGATTGGTTAAAAAAGTAGGTCACAGGAGCTAAAAATAGATTTTAAAAATGCAAACTTTGAAAATCTTCTTCTGCAAAACTGCAAGGCCTAGAGCTTAGATATTTGGTATGTAGCATCATCTTATGGGCCATTACCAAGATTGTACAAATCATAGCCCTACGGTGATAAATGACCCCGCACCAGGGGTCACTTGTTTTACATAGAGTTATATAGGAAAATCTTTAAAAATCTTCTTCTATGAATCCATTAGGCCTAGAGCTTAGATATTTGGTATGTAGCATCATCTAATGGTTCATTACCAAGATTGTACAAATCATGACCCTATGGTGATAAATGACCCCGCACCATGGGTCACTTGTTTACATAGATTATATAGGAAAACTTTAAAAATCTTCTTCTATGAATCCATAAGGCCTAGAGCTTAGATATTTCATATGTAGCATCATCTAATGGTTCATTACCAAGATTGTTCAAATCATAGCCAAACGGTGATAAATGCCCCCGCAATAGGGGTCACTTGTTTTACATAGAGTTATATAGGAAAAGCTTTAAAAATCTTCTTCTATGAATCCATAAGGCCTAGAGATTAGATATTTGGTATGTAGCATCATCTTATGGTTCATTACCAAGATTGTACAAATCATAGCCCTACGGTGATAAATGACCCCGCACCATGGGTCACTTGTTTTACATAGAGTTATATAGAAAAAACTTTAAAAATCTTCTTCTATGAATCCATTAGGCCTAGAGCTTAGATATTTGGTATGTAGCATCATCTTATGGGCCATTACCAAGATTGTACAAATCATAGCCCTACGATGATAAATGACCCCGCACCAGGGGTCACTTGTTTTACATAGAGTTATATAGGAAAATCTTTAAAAATCTTCTTCTATGAATCCATAAGGCCTAGAGATTAGATATTTGGTATGAAGCATCATCTTATGGTTTATTACCAAGATTGTACAAATCATGACCCTATGGTGATAAATGCCCCCGCACCAGGGGTCACTTGTTTAACATAGAGTTATATAGGAAAATCTTTAAAAATCTTCTTCTATGAATCCATTAGGCCTAGAGCTTAGATATTTGGTATGTAGCATCATCTAATGGTTCATTATCAAGATTTTCAAAATGGTGGCCCTTTGAAGATAAATGACCCCGCACTAAGTCTTCTCCTCTGAAACCATAAGGCCCAGTGCTTATATATTTGGTGTGTAGTATTGTCAGGGCTAAAATGTTTAAGATTGAGTTATATCAGAATTCTTGTCTGTTTAAAAACCTTGTAATCAGTTGTAGCAATGGTACTCAGGTGAGCGATCCAGGGCCATCATGGCCCTCTTGTTTTTATTATCTATTTCTAAAAGGTAAACTTATGACCGTGTGAATTTCATAGGCACCGTAACTGCTTACGCTTAGTCATACTAAAAAGCAATATTAAAGGTAAATAAACTATGAGTATTTAATTACGGAAATTGATTAGAATATTCGAATATTCGCTCGTAACCTCATCCGAATATTCGAATACCAAAATCGGTATTCGTTGCCATCCCTAAAAATAAATGAACTCTTCTTTGATTTAATTTAAAAACCATTATCTTATTGCTGCAAAAATGCTTTAACAAAGTTGATCCCTTGGTCAAAAAACATGGCTGCCAGGGCTGAGCCTGTTTTCCTTATATGCATATATTTCAAATTTGAAAAAAACTTTTTGCCCAAAAGTACATATTGGATTTCAAAGTTTTATTTGTAGCTCAGATATTCCATGGGTCACTCTCTATCAAGACTTAAAACTAGATTTCATTAGTTCATACAAATGATAGGACTTTTTGCTACATTTGTCAAACACTAAAAGCAAAAAAAGTAAAAGGATATGAAATACCTGCCTTTAACTTGCTTTTGTATGGCCATAACTTCCATAAACTTTGAAAAATAAGCTGTTTAACCTGGAGGATATGGCAAAAGTAACTGAAAATCAATTTTTTTTTTGGGTATCAATTTCATTTTAACTTGACCTGTTTCTATAATCTATGTACCAAAACAAATTTATTGAAAATGCCTACAATTCGATTGTCACATAATTCGGTGTAGCTTTATAGGTTTTCAAGATATAAGGAATGATGACCTTGAGCTTAACATTTTTTGGAAATGGAATAGGATCAAATGCTGCACTTTCAGTATGAATTCATTCAAATCAAACAAAAAATAAGACCTACAGGCTTTAAAAACAGTTTAATTTCAATAATAAAAAATACAACTCTGGCCTTATGAGGTCACATGATGTCATATGACGTTCATCTTCTCAGAATGTAAAGAAGACTTAAGATACTTATATTCAGCCAGTTATTAGTTTTTTATCTTATCTGGAAGTGATTTTATACTTAAATGAACCGAAATTTGACATCAATGGTTCAAATCTTGCTCTAGCCATAAAACCTTTGCCTTTTTGAATTTGGAAAAACAGACACCAGTAGGCACAGCTAGAGCGTAACATAAACATTCTGTGAAATTTTGATGAAATCGGTCTAGAAATAATGGCTGTAGTCCACATACAAACTTTTGTAGACAGTGTCAAGTTTGACGTAATATGACATCATAGTCATAAGAAAATCAATGAAATGAAATATTCAGTATGTAAATATAGGCCATTAATTTTTCATGCCTCTGTGACCGTTGCAACATATTGAAATTAACGAGTAGATATAAGAAATTCTTTTTGACCTTATGACGTCATATGACGTCAAATGAGGTTTGTCCTCACAGAATAGAAAGAAGTCTTAGAGACTAATATTCAGTCCAAATATCAGCTTTCTAACTCATCTGGAAGCAATTTGAAACGTATTTGAAATTCGAATCTTGGTTTCGCCATAGAACCTTTGCCTTTTTGACTTTGGAAAACCTGACACTGGGATACACAACTAGATTGTAACATATACATTCTGTGAAATTTTGATGAAAATCGGTCCAAAAATAATGGCTGTAGACCGCGTAAAACCTTTTTGTCCTGACGTCAAATTTGACGATATATGATGTCACATGAATATGAAATTCATTGCATTCAAAAGCTGATACCAGAAATTCTTTTTGACCTCATGACGTCAAATGACGTTCATCTTCTTCGAATGTAAAAGACACTTTGAGACTTATAATCTGTCCAAATATCAGCTTTCTAACTCATTTAAAAGCATGTATTTGAAATTTAACGTCAATGGTTCTAATCATGGATTCGCCATAAAACCTTTGCCTTTTCGAATTTGGAAAAATGGACACCGGAATGCACAATAGAAGTAACATACACATTCAATGAAAATTTGATGAAAATTGGTCCAGAAATAATGGCTGTAGACTGCGTACAAACATTTTTAGACAAAGTCAAATTTGACGTAAAACATGTCATAGCAAATGAAAATCATTGACATACAAAACAAACTATGTGAAGCATATGCTATTAAATTTTCAAGGTGCTTGTACATTTGCAACATATAGAAGATAACACATAAAAATTAGAAAGTACTTTTCACCTCATGACGTCAAATGATGTCATATGATGTTCATCTTCTCAGATTAAAAAGAAAACGTAGAGACTTATATTCTGTTCAAGTATCAGCTTTCTAGCTCATCTGGAAGCGATTTTATTCACATTTGAAATTTGACATCAATGGTTCATATCTTGGATTTACCAAAGAACCATTGCCTTTTACGAATTTGAAAAAAATGGACACCAGGATGTACAACTAGAGCTTAACATACACATTCTGTGAAATTTTGATGAAAATCGATCCAGAAATAATGACTGTAGAAATTTCGTTATATGACGTCATATGAATATGAAATTCATTGCATTCGAAAGCTCATGGTTTGAAATATATGCCTTAAAATTTTCATTGTTCTGGGCCATTGGCAACACATTGAAATTAATACAAATATTGGAACAAATCAAGAAAAATCTTCTTCTCTGGAACCATATGGCCTAGAGCTTAGATATTTGGCATGTAGCATTGTCTAGTGGTTCTCTACCAAGTTTGTGCAAATTATGGCCCTGGGGTCAAAATTGGCCCCGCCCTGGGGGTCTTTCTTAACATAGGCTAATAAAGGAAAAAATCTAGAAAAATTTTCTTCTCTGGAACCTTATGGCCGGGAGCTTTGATATTTGGCATGTAGCATTGTCTAATGATCTCTACCAAGTTTGTTCAAATAATGGCCCTGGGATCAAAATTGGCCCTGCCCAGGGGGTTTCTTTCTTCAACATAGGCTAATAAAGGAAAAAATCTAGAAAATTTTCTTCTCTGAAATCATATGGCCGGAAGCTTTGATATTTGGCATGCAGCATTGTTACCTTGATCTTTAACCTATCTTTTGTAACTTTATGGTGGGACATTTTATCTTTACTCAGGTGAGCGGATTAGAGCCCTCGGGCTCTTGTTTTTTTTAGTTTGTTTTGTCCACCTTTGAAAAAAAAGATTAGGAGGGGGTGTTCTGGCAGTAATAATTTTGTATGGGAAGTGTTTGGTCCTTCTCTCAAAATACTTTGGTAGTCCTGGTCTCTGCCCTCCTTATTTTTGTGTCGCCTGCATAGCATGGCAGACACATAGGAATCACTTTGTCCGTCATCGTCGTCGGCGTCGTCGTCGGTGTCGTCGGCGTCACACTTTCTTGTCCGGAGCATAACTCGAAAAGTATTTGAGGTATCACCTTGAAACTTAAAACATGGATAGATCACATTGAGGTGGAGTGCAGTGCACAAGAATGATAACTCTGACTTTCGTATTTTCTGAGTTATTGCCCTTTGTTGATTTTCAGTCTTAATTTTTGTCCAGGGCATAACTCAAAAAGTATTTGAGGTGCTGACTTAAAACTTTATAGATAGATAGATCTCATTGAAGAGGAGTGCAGTTCACATAAATGATAACTCTCACTTTCTTTTCTCCTGAGTTATTGTCCTTTGTTGATTCTCAGTCTTTATTTTTGTCAGGAGCATAACATAAAAAGTATTTGAGATATTGCTTTGAAACTTCATAGATGGAAAGATCTCATGGATTTGTAGTGCAGTGCATAAGAATGATAACTCTGTTTTATTTTCTGAGTTATTTCCCTTTGTTGATTTTCAGACTTAATTTTTGTCTGGGGCATAACTCGAAACGTATTTGAGGTGTTGACTTGAAACTTCATAGATCTCAATGGTCTGAGTGCAGTGCACATGAATGATAACTCTGTTTCTCTTTTTCCTTGATTCCCTTTTTGTCTGGAGCATAACACGAAAAGTATTTGAGGTATTACTTTGAAACCTCACAGGTGGAAAGATCTCATGGAGTGCATTGTGCAAGAATGATAACTGTTGTATTTTTGGAGTTATTTCCCTTTGTTTATTTTTTTGGATTTAATTCTTGTGTGGTGCATAACTTGTAAAGTATTTGAAGTGTTGCCTTAAACATTTATAGTAGATAGATCTCATTGGTCTGAGTGCAGTACACAAGAATGATAACTCAATAATGATAATGATGACTACAAACTTGCAACATATATATAATTAACGTCATAAGTGCTTAATGACGTCATAATTTTTCTTACAGTTAATGTTTTGAATTCATAGTCATTCTGACACTCCTCTGATGAAGACTGTATAGTCGAAAGTGCTCGGGAAAATTATTACATATTGCACTGTTTGAATATTTTATTTCCCCCCCCCCCCAAAAAAAAAAAAAATAAAAAATATATATATATATGTGTGTGTGTGTGTGTGTGTGTGTGTGTGTGTGATTTGGTGTTATTTTGTACCTCACAAAATAGATTATGCTTTATCAATAATTTGTCAAAAGATCGATTTTCTAGTCAATTCTTTCATCAAACATGCTTAAATGCAGGCGACACAAGTGTTCCGAGGAACACCCACATCTAGTTATATAAAAACTAACTAGGTTATTCAAATTTGTGTTATATTAAAATATGACTCTTCCGAAATGTGTCATTATATAACTATGATTTTCAAGGCAATGACATAACTTGAATACCACCAATACCACACTAACATCCCTTAGTTACCTAACATTTTTACTGTCCCGGTGGCCGAGTGGTAAGAGTGTCCGTCATGGGTGCGGGAGGTTGTTGGTTCGATCCCCGGATGTGACATACCAAAGTCATAAAAAATGATACTTTTATAGCTCCCTCATATAAGGGTAGTTGTAGGACTGGTTGGCCCAGTGTCAGGATAATGTGACTGGGTGTGGTATCATGCCACATGTCTATGGCATGATACTGCAGTGTGGCAGCACTATATCTGTCTCCAGAAGACTTTGTCTCCAAATGACTGAGATACTGTCGGTGGGACGTTAAACCCACCAAACAAACCTAACATTTTGAAGGGACTTGAGACTATCACTCACAGTTTGTGTTAGTTGTTCATTGATTAAATGTTTTTCCAGTTCATTCTTAGAGTTCATAATTAATGATATTAATGCAGTTCTGATTATGATTAAAGGAAGTCTGGTCATATTGTCATAAAGTTAAAATTATTTCAGTTATATAAGTTAACAAAAAAATACAATTGATATGCACAAACATTTGTTAAAAGAGACTTTTTACATACATCAACTAACTTGAGTCAAACTCAAATTTGACCATGCTACAGAAATATATGGGGGCTATATTGGAGTCACGTCATTCAGTCTGTCGGTTGGTCAGTTGGTCTGTTGGTTGGTCTGTCTGTAGACAAGATTTGTCTGTGCTATTTCTCGGCTACCTTTTGTTGGATTTTTTTATAACTTTAAAAGGCCTTTGAGTACCAAGCCTATTTGTGCAGATTGTTGGCAAGTTATGATTTTAAATGAGTTATGGCCCTATGTTATATTTATTAAATAATTTTTTATGTTATTTCTGGGCTACCTTTAGTTAAATTTTGATTTTATTATGCCCCCACAAAGTGGGGTGCATATAGCGTTGCACTTGTCCGTCCGTCCGTCAGTCCGTCAGTCCATCAGTCCGTCAGTCCGTCAGTCCATCAGTCCGTCAGTCCGTCAGTCCGTCCGTACGTCCCGAAATCTTGTGAACGCAACTCCTCTTAAACCGGATGGCAGATTTTGCTTAAACTTCCAGGGATGAACAACCTTAATGTGTAGATGGTAGTAAAGAAAGGAATTTTCGCGGCGACCAAATTTAACAGAATTATGGCCCTTTGTTGATTTGTTCACTATATACCATATAGAAATTTTGTGAACGCAACTCCTCTTCAACCGGATGGCAGATTTTGCTTAAACTTCCAGGGATGAACAACCTTAATGTGTAGATGGTAGTTAAGAAAGGAATTTTCGCGGCGACCAAATTTAACAGAATTATGGCCCTTTGTTGATTTTTCACTATATACCATATAGAAATTTTGTGAACGCAACTCCTCTTCAACCGGATGGCAGATTTTGCTTAAACTTCCAGGGATGAACAACCTTAATGTGTAGATGGAAGTAAAGGAAGGAATTTTCGCGGCGACCAAATTTAACAGAAATATGGCCCTTTGTTGATTTTTTCACTATATACCATATAGAAATTTTGTGAACGCAACTCCTCTTCAACCGGATGGCAGATTTTGCTTAAACTTCCAGGGATGAACAACCTTAATGTGTAGATGGACAATGTACAGATCTTACCAGCACAGTATACGATACGCAACCTGACATAATCCTAGGTGATTTCAACATCAACGTTGATTCAGTTTGGTACAGAAGACTATCTGAATCTCTGCTTAATTATCGCCAGTGTGTGACATTACCAACACACTTAAGTGGATCTATTATTGATCTTGTCTATGTAAAAGATGAGTTGCCACAGCCAAAAGTAACTGTATACCCAACATATTTCTCTGATCACAGCATTGTGTTCCTGCAGTTTTAGGAGACCAGACATGTGTTTCAAAGTTTTGTTTTATTCAGACACTAATATTGTATTCCATCTGTAAAGAAACCAAATATGATGCCTCAAGAGTTAGGTACATTTGTAACTTTTTTATCATTAATACATAATTGAGGAAATTTCAACTGAAACGCTATAATAAGAACAGAATTTTGTAGACATTAAATGAAGCTGCTCTTGTTTACGAGCACATCTGCACAGTGGGGGCATCCGTGTCCTTTGGACACAGTTCTAGTTTCACATTATTAAGTACCAAGGTTAGTTGCACATATCATTGGCATGTCATGATTTGTTTCATATGAAATGAGTTAAAGCCCTTTGTTATATTTATTAAATATATTTTGTCTGCTCTTTTTCTTAGCTACATTTAATTTCACAGCAAATATAAGTACCAAGCCTATTATGGCATATTGTAGGCATCCCATGCTTGCTTCAATTTTCCCTGAGTTACAATGTATGTCCGCTTAACATATTTCTTGAATATACATGTACATGTACTTTAACTGCTCTATTTGTTAGCTACTATTGGTCAGATTTTGATTTGACTACACAACATTCATATTTAGCACCATTGCTAGTTGTGCATATCCTTTGTATGTTATGATCATGATCAATTTATTGCCCTTTGTCAAATTGCAATACATGTATAAGTGTATCAGAGCTCTACCATTTTTATTTTCAACCTTTAACTATGTTAAGACTATCTCTGATATGGTTACAGTAACTGTGACAACACACTATTTTGTGGTTTTCATCATCTTCAGTGATAATTGTTGTGTTGACCACATTTTTGTGTCACCTGCTGTAAGCAGAGGTGACACATGGGGATCCCTTTCTGTTGTCTGTCTGTTCATTCATCTGTCTGTCCGTCCGCCTGTCACACTTTTTCCTTCACACTTCAGTAGATGACTCACATGCTCCAGAGATCACTCTTGTGGTTTTAAGTGTAGATCAGATGTCTTATGCATGTATGGTAACTGATAAAATGCTGGGATAATTATGAAAGACAAGTCAGCACTTGAGACTGGTTCACAAGATGGAAAAGAAATGTTAACTCTACTAGGAGATTGTTAAGTTTAAACTATTTAAAAATCAATACTTGAATAAATTACAAGAAACTGGATAAATCAATCAAGGTTGGTGCTTTGATAGAGAGTATGTAATGGTTTGTAATTTGGAAAGAGATTGCAAAGCTTGCCCTCCAATTTTCACAGCAACCCTGGATAAACTTTCTCCATCTTAGCATTGACACTATTCCTAAATCATTGTCCTTGCAGAGGTTGATCTTGGCAATACATGTTTCAAGCCAGAAGCCTGCAATACACCCCATGCTGTGTGTAGCTCCGGTACCTGTGTATGTGATACTGGCTATTTTAAGAACAATGGGGCTTGTGATACAATACTAGTTAAATAAAATAGTTTGACTGTTCTGCATTTTACTTATTTGCAGAAGTGGGTCTTGACATTGTTTGTACCAAGAATGAAGCCTGCAATACAACCCATGCTGTGTGTAGCTCCGGTACCTGTGTATGTGATACTGGCTATTTTAAGAACAATGAGGCTTGTGATGCAAGTGAGTATGTTGTGATACAATACTAGTTAAGTAAAATAGTTTGACTGTTCTGCATTTTAGGGACAAAAATCCCATATCAGATTAGCTTAATTTTCTATCATATCCTGTTCTTGTTTACTTATTTGCAGAAGTGGGTCTTGGCATTGCATGTACCAAGAATGAAGCCTGCAATACAACCCATGCTGTGTGTAGCTTCACTGAAGGAAGCGGTACCTGTGAATGTGATAACGGCTACTATAACAACAATGGGGCTTGTTCTGCAAGTGAGTATGACTGGTATAGTATAAGTAAAATGTTATATTTTAGATGCTGTGCATTTAAGGAGAAAATCATAGTTCTTTAAATAGTGGCTCACATTGCATCATATAATGATTGATTATAGAAAGAAACTAACTGTTTTATATACCATCCACAGAGGTTGGTCTTGGTGGTTCATGTTCCAAGTCAGAAGCCTGCAATACAACCCATGCTGTGTGTAGCTCCACTGGAGGGGTTAATATCTGTGTATGTGGTACCAATTACTACAACAACAATGGGGCTTGTGATGCAAGTAAGTATGTTGTTATTAAAGAATAATGATATGAAATTAAATGCTTTCCAATCTTTCTTGTAAATAAAGCAAGGCAAAAAAGGCCAAGTACTGTCATGTGAAATGACTATTCAAAACAATTTGGGTCATTGTATGTTTGCTGTCTATCTGTTATCTGTTTGTAATTCTATCTGAAGTACTCAGTAAAACTTCTCCACCCACTCCAGGCCATGACTATCCCTGTAACACATTGACCCAAGAACCAGACACCTGGCAACTGTTGCTTATGCACTGAGGGTGTTTCATGTTCTTGACCCAGTGCTGTTTACTTGAGGTCAAGGTCATAGGAAAAGCAAGTCTAGGGTCATATTGAAATAAGCTTATACATTTAGCTTACATTTTTTGTGTGGCCTTAGAAGCATGGCAGACACATTTGGATCACCTGGTCTGTCGTTACTGCCATCCTCACACTTTCTTGTCCGGAACATAACTTCGACACTATTGCATGGATTCAATTCAAACTTGGAACATGGATACCTCATGCAGTGCACAAGGTCCGTAGCTCTAACTCAATTTCTTGGATTATTCCACTTAGTTGATTTTGTTTGAAATATTGTTAAGATCATAACTTCAACACATTTGCATGGATTCACTCAAACCTTGGGACATGGGCACATAATGAGGTGTAGATGTGCAGGGCTCAAAAACCGTAACTCTAGCCATCTCATTCCTGAATCATCCTCCTTAATTAATTTTGTCCAAAAAAAATCTGAATCAAAACATGGATCTCTAA
>CM037779.1:20745091-20795091 GCA_021229015.1 Solen grandis
ATATGCAAAACACATTTCAAAGACTCTAATGTTATGATAGGTTATAAAAGCATTGTTGTAAATAATTGTAGAAAACATGTCTAATTTTGGTAGTGAACAATGATGAATGGCAATGTTTTTAACAAGGTTTATTTGCAAATAAAAATAGTCCTACGAGATGTGTACAACAACAGAATGTAGCAAAAAAAGGTACAATTTTAAATAATGTCTATATATATTCAAACAAAATGTACAGTAAAGAATGACTAGACTATTATACAAAGACACGACTGACCATTATCGTAAACAGGCTTACCTGCACCATAAAAAATTGTAATATGATTAAATCAAATATGAAATGATTTGAATCAACAAATATTTCAGAGTACCTCCAAATGTTCTTATTTAAAAGCAGTGTAATGTTATAATTATCCTATGAACTATAAAAAAATATATGATAATTCGCTGCATAAAACCCTAATTAGTTCCAGGTTGATCATGTAAGGAGCAATTATCTGCTCGTTGTAGTTGGGACATACAATTTTTTCTTCACCTTATTTTATTTCTTACTGACAAAAGCTTGTTCAGGTCTGATTTTATCAGTTGTAAACTGTATCAAATTTAGTTTATACAGGCATATACATATGATCAGCACCTTAAAGCATAGATCATTGATAAAGGACTCTAGAACATTCTGAGGAAAGCGCGCGAAAACCGACGCACAACAAATTTAGTACGCTCTAGAAATAGTTCAGTATTTTTTCTATGAAATATACTTATTTATAGACGGTAATACAAAATTTATATCTGTAAATAAGCTTTTTGATATTTGTTCATATCATTATTGTATATACAATTATGATATAAAAGCGTTATTAGTTGTTTTGGTTTTGGCGAATTAATTTTCAATGAGAGCAGGTGAAGAATTCAATATACATAGTAAATTAAGGGTTTCATGTCATAACACGGTGGATTCTTTTTGTTGTTTTAAATCATTTTCACAAAGTAGCATTACTCAATGATGAAAAGGATTTATTTAACTTACTGAAATCACTTTTCAGTTTACATCAAAAAGAAAAGTAATAACACCAAGCTGAATGATATATACAAGCTGCACCCCTTATTTACAGTATTTTCATAGTCCATAACGATGCGTTAACAATAACAGGAGTCCTTTTATTCAGCTTAGAATTATTTACCGCTGTTAGCGTACATTTGATTGGTTTAAGATGCGAATTGAAATCGAAATTATACAGCTACGCCGAAAAAAATCAATATTAATCCAAAAATACTATGCCAATAAACGTGTCATAAAGAAAGTACATTTTAGATATATGTAAGAAACATACTATTCATGTTCTCCGTGTGTTGGCTCCAGGTGAGGAAGGACCGGACAAGTGTTATGAGGAGCACGGTGTGTAACATCAGTAAGGAGATGATGAGTTACAGCGACTTCCCTGCGCCCAGAGACTTCCCAGTCTATATGGTACATACCTTCATGTGTGCATATCTGAACATGTTTGCAGACAACTTCGGTTTAAAGCATTACATTCAACTTAACACTGAGGTAAGGGAAAATGATAAAGATATGTACATGTTCCTTCCAGTACAACTTAGTCTCAATGGAATTACTAACATGCATTTATTATGACAGATTGTCTATGGCTTAATAACCTCAAGCTGGGTTAATTACCCATTGTACTAGTGTAATATACACATGCAACCTAGATATGTTCAATACTTCCGTTTCGTTACAAAGATGCTGCCATTCGCGTCAAAGTACATGTATACATTTTCTAGTTTTAGTTTTATTTGACAAATTTCTGAAGACGAAAAAGAAATTTTGACTCCTAGGTTTAGCTAACGCACTGGATTTCACCAAGGTTATCCGTGTTTCCCACGCTAAATGTGAAATCGTATTTTGTCGCCAATCTGGATATATGTTTACTTGAGTTTCTTCCCTCATTTAGGTCAACAGAAATGACATTTGTTGTGTATAATAAGCTAAAGTTTTTTATGCTGTATCGGTCCAGCGGTTGGCTAAAAATCAAGAAGTTTTACAATGAAGAAAATAATCAATTACTCTGTTAATCCTAATTTAAGGTAATCTCTGTCCGAAAATCGGAGACCTATCAGGACACCGGCTGCTGGGACGTAACCACCAGAAACGTGAACACGGGTGTCACGTGCACAAAGACATATGATGGCGTGATTGTCTGCACCGGGGTATACCAGAAAATAAACATACCGTCGTTCCCTGGTGAGAATAATGATATTCTAATCGTTAGTGTACACCGTTATTGTAAACACAATACAATAAAGGGGACTATTTTAAATGTTATGCACAATATATTTATATCAGTGATGCTTACATAAAAACTAACCATTCACTATTTAACCAAATACCTACATTTACTATACTAGACGAAACTTATAAGTACTCCGACTAAAGTTTTGTCTATAGCATTTGTTGTATTCAAAATAACAGACTTTCGGTTTTCTATAGCTTTTCACGAAAATTGGTTTCACAGAGTTGGTTATGCGTCAACATTATTCAATCAGACAACAGAATTAGCCAGTGTACATTTCATTATTTACTGGGCATATGTTTTGGAAAATGTATCTTCTCTACAAGTTTGAAATCGGAGTACTGACAAGTTTTGTTAAGTGTATATAACTTAATAAAAAAACTAAACAGTATGCGACATATTCAGGTATTGAGGATTTCCAGGGAAAGGTTTTACACGCCCAAGAATATCGTGAGGCCAAAGAATTTGAAGGGCGTCGGGTGTTGGTCGTCGGATTTGGCAACACCGCAGCGGATATCGCCGTCGATCTCAGCACTTTGGCAAACAAGGTAGATTTGTTTTGATTATTCAATATTATTCATTATTTAAACTAAGTTTTCTTTCTAAATGCAACTCGTCTGTACAGATATATCAACTTCATGTTTTATCAAATATCAAATATTCTTTATTAAAAATAATTTACATCGAACATAATTCTAATAGAAAAAAAAAACTTTTGATTTAAACTAATTACTGCATTGTATTGGTCATATTAAGGTTAGGGATTGTTTCTCAAAAGATAATGTTAACACGGCTTGAATGAATATCTTTTACGAGAAATATAATATGACCTTCAGATATTGATCTCTTTGTCTCTTTATTTCGATTCAGGTTTACATTAGTTCTCGAAGCGGAGGGTGGGTGACCAGTCGATTGTCTAAATATGGCAACCCCAAAATCCTTCATCTTCTCACCAGATTCAACAGTTTTCTTGCTGCTAACTTCCCTGGAATTATCAACAGAACGTTGAAGTATATTTTCAACAAAGCATTTGACCACGAAAGATTTGGATTATGCCCGAAGTACAACCCATTAGCGGTTAATGTAGTTGTTAACGAAGAGCTTCCTCAAAAGATCTTATTCGGAAAAATAGAAATGAGACGGAATGTTAAATGCTTCACTAGAACTGGTGTTGAGTTCGAAGACGGAGAAAGTCTTAAAGATCTAGATGATGTAGTTTTTGCAACAGGATATGGTTTAGACTTTCCATTTCTGGAACCCGACGTTATAGGGGAAAACAAAACTGCATTGTACCAGGTGATCTTCCCACCTGACCACCCTACAATAGCCTTTGTAGGTGCCTGCAGAGTTGGAGGGTCCATTATAGGGGTATTGGAAATGCAGTCACGTGTGGCAGCAAGAGTCCTTGCTGTAAGTCTACATGGCACCTTTAATCGTTGCATTTTAAATTGGATTTGCTTCCAGAATCCTATATTTCATAACTTCCCTTCAGAAACATCTAGATTAAGCATGTGTTTATCCATACATTTGTAGCAAACGTAATAAAAGCTATATTTTATAATTTTATAAGTTTCATAGGAAGTGTGTTACCATGAAATATATTAATACGGTTGATAAAAAAACGTAATATTTTCATCCTCTACAACCCTTCTGTATGTGTAATATTCAAAGTTTGCTAAGCACCAATAGTATACTCAGCGAAAAGTAACCTTTCAATCCTTTACTTGGATGTATTATTTTGGTACTAAAATAGACATGTTTTGTTATTTAAAGGTACTGAATATTTAGAACATTTATTACCGCAGTAGCAGATATTTTTAGAATAGGAAACGTTGTGTTTTTATTGTTGTTGTTGTTGTTGTTTTGAAATCTCAAAATTGAAATGTTATACTCTCACATGTTTGCATTAAATCAAAGGTTTGGGTAGGATAAGCATTGTTCTGAAATTTGCCATTTCAGTTTTTACAGTGCCACATGATATGTGGTGCTTAGCAAACTTTGTGTAGTATATTTGACATGCATATACACATGGAATAATGTTTGAAGCACGTCTCATATATATACAACCAACAGGGAAAAGTCCAGCTGCCTAGCAAATCGGAGATGTGGGAAAGCATCCAACGCACGAAGATCCGTGTTGCTTCACGACCATGCCCTTCACAGAGAAACATCGTGACAGTCAACTACCAGTCGTACCTAGACGACCTGGGGACACTCATTGGATGCAAACCAAACTTGTGTATGTTACTTTTTTGCTTCAAATTCATAGTGATGCTGGTTTACATGTACTGTATCTCTAAGAATTATTGTTAAAAAGTATTCTTTATATCCTGATTATTTTTCGCTTGCTTTTGAAACCTCTCTCGATGGGCAGTGTATTTCAAGTTGTGTTTGCTAGATCTCAATTATCTGGAGTATCTTAAGAAATTTCAATGCAGTTTTCTGCAAGTGTTTGACATAGCGTTAATTGTTTACTTAATGAGACTTTGCTAATATGTCAATCTACATTTTGTTAAAATCTGTGTAAAACTCTTTATTTCTTTTAAGGTCGACTATTAATGACGGACCCCAAATTAGCCCTGACTTGTATATTTGATGGTTTGACTCCATACCAATACCGCTTGATGGGACCCGGATCTTGGCGCGGAGCAAGGTCGGCCATCTTGAACCAGTGGGAGCGGACGTATTTCCCGCTTACAGCTGGTCGGAAATATACACCCAAAGTCAATGAGTTTCCATGGATATATCGATGTGTTATTGCATTTATAATACTGGTAATAGGATACTTTCTGATCTTCTAAAAAGCGAAGCTGTAGTTACAAAACACAAGGCCATATACTGCAGATGTTGAGCTTCGTGCCTATTGAAACTGGTGACCAAATTCTCCGGATACTGCGTTGTGACACGGGTCATTATTCTTCCCTATCAAAAAGAATTACAAGAAGCACGCTGAATTGAATATCATCATGTTGTAATACACGTTTGATTATTTTGTCAAAGTTTTTAAGCACATAAAAGGTTCGATAATTGTTTTTAAGATTTGCATTTTTTCTTAAATAAATAGACCAAGAGCTATCCGTAAAACAGCGCTCAACTCTTCCGCCGCTTATTAGTTTGCTGTGTGTGAATCGTATAGGTAATCTATGATTTGTGTTTATTTTAAATTTATATCAGAAAAACTATGGTGTTCAAAAGTGGTCATAATCTACAATTATAAAAGCTACGTAACTTGACTCAGTGGTCTGATGTCCCTTAACACCACTGAGAAGCTTCAAGTCAATCCTAAATGTGATTACTGAGATGTAAGTATGATCGTGTGTTACATGCTAAGCTTTAACCAAAATTTCAAAAAGCCCCCCACCCACGTCCCACATCCGAGAAAATAAGGCTGGCCATAATTTGCATTAAATCTGGTCAAGTGTGATCAAGGCATGCTGAGTATGACCATTAAAATATTAAAGCAGCTCGTTCACAGATGACCATTGACTATAAAGTTGATTTAACAATCTGTGTGAATTACGTCTAGCAATAGCCATCTACATTTGGGAAGCAGTGGTCCATTGATAGGACACGCGCTTCGGGATCGAGGCGTCCTGGGTTCGAGCCTGCCAAGGACACTGCTAATTTTCTTGAACAAGTAATTTATCCCGCATTGTTTCATTTCTCCCAGGTGTAAATGGGTACCTGAGAGGGCGGTATAATTCCGTGGCGCAATGGTGTGGGCTGTCATAAGCGGAGTGAAAGACTCCCCAGGGAGATCGATAGATAGATAGAAGTAGCCCGATGACCAGGGGTAAAAGCTGTAATGTCGGCGAACGTGCTCAAGGCATGAAACTTAGACTGTAAAATGCATTTACTTTACAAACGCCGTCACTTGACTTATCACATTCACTCCACGCCCATGCGCTCTGTTGCGAAACGGCTTAGCGGGTCCCCAAATCAGCACGCACACACACAAGTTGCTGTCACTCCTTTTAATGTAGTTAATGACGTCAACGTATACCAAAAGAAAAAAATCTAAAACGAACAATTTCATAATTAACATTAATTTTACTCACACTCCTTCACATTTCACTGTTAACAAAACTTTAACATTTTACTGTATAACATTTCTAATATGTATTTCATATCATTTACATTTTACTGTAAGATATATTACACAATATGCGCACATATATGCACGAACATACTCATTGGGTATTTTTTACCCCATTTCACACACAGTGGCAACATATTTATACATTTCAAATGCATAGCTAATAATAAACATTTTTCTGTATTTAGCAATGATATATTTTGTATATTTTCCTATACAGCATTCTATGACATTTTCTACCATATATTATCACCTTGTAACATTTTACTGCCATTCTACGCTTCCATAATACGTTTCCGTATAACAAAATACCCTACATAATTAACAGAAAATTGGTAAGAATTAGTGTTACATATCACACATTGATATTAAATTTAATATACGAAGGGCATTATCATTATGAATAATGAAATGCAATTGTAAATGAAACATGGCGTGTAAATGACTAGACACGTAAAAGACTTTAACACGTGGCATGAAAACTTACGACCTACAGTAATTACAATAAACTTATTTCTGTAAAAGAGATAGCATTGTTCAAAAGAATGAATCAATATAAAATAAAAATAAAATATATCTACTTACCCAAAAGGTTGTTTGTTCTCTTACAAATAATTTACTGAGCGCTTTCCATCGTGTAGACGTGACCACTCTCTGGCTAACCTTACACTGGCGAGCTACACCGTGTACCAATATATATACCCAGTGGTCTTTCATTACACGCATGACAGAACAAACAGGTATGTACAGCAAAGATAACATATATACAGGTAAAAAATAATGAATACAGGTAAAACTATACTGTACAGTAAAGTGACCGTAACATACCTCTCCCCTTGAAAAAGTGCAAAATGTAATGAAGCACTTGATTACCTGAACTATTCCTACTAATAATATTCTAGATAGATAATCAGCACCCACATTTTCTGATCCCTTGATAGAAACAATTCTGAACCTGTATGGTTGCAAAAGCAACGCCCATCGCATCAAACGCGAGTTGGCAACCTTTCCTTTGTTCAAATGTACAAGTGGCTGGTGGTTTGTCTCAAGAACAAAGTTTGTCCCGTACAAGAACCTAGAAAACTTCTGTATAGACCATACAATTGCCAAGCATTCCTTTTCAATTACTGAGTAATTTTTCTCAGAAGCCTTCAGTTTTCAGGAAGTTTTTCAGCATTTTCCTCCTGTAATAACACACCACCTATACCGTACTGGCTTGCATCCGTTTGAAATATGAATGTATCAGACAAGTCTGGTAATTTCAAAATTGGTTCGCTCACTAACGCTTTCTTTAGAGTATTGAACGCTAAATCTTGTGCATCAGACCACGAAATTTTGTTCGGTTGGCCTTTCTTAGTCAAATCGGTTAATGGAGCTGCCACATGAGAAAAATTAGGAATAAACCTCTGGTAAAATCCCACAAGACCCATAAAAGACTTAACCTGTCGTTTTGTCTCTGGTCTAGGTCATTATTAATGGCTGCAACTTTCGACGGATTTGGCAACAACCTGTCTTTTCCCACTACATAACCTAAACAATCAATTTTGTCATAGCCAATAAAACACTTAGACGGTCGGGCTGTTAGCTTTGCTTTCCTCAATCTCAATAACAACTCTAATAAGACCTTAATATGATCTTGCCATGTTTGGGTATAGATAAGTATATCTTCTATAAAGTTGTCAACATTCTTCATCTTGTGAAGAAGTTTTCTCATCAATCTACTGAACGTCGCAGGGGCATTTACAAGTCCAAACAGCATTACCACAAAATGGAAAAGACCGTTTGGTGTCTGAAACGCAGTCTTTTCTTTAGCCTTGTTTGACAAGGGAACTTGCCAATACCCCTTTGTAAGATCAAAACGGGAAAAATATGGATGACCTGCAAATTTCGCAAACATTTCATCAACATTGGGAATGGGTTCAGAATCAAAAACTGTGATGCGGTTTAAACCTCTCATGTCGATGCAAAACCGAGTAGTACCATCTTTTTTCGCAACTATACGATAGGTGAACTATACGGACTCTCTGATCGCTCTATAACTCCCATACTCACCATATTTTCAACTTCTGTTTCAACAGTTGGTAGTTTTGAAAACGGTATAGGGTAAGGTTTCTGTCTTACTGGCGTATCTGTTGTAACCTTTATATCATGTTCCAGTAAATCAGTATGCCCCGGCACATCCGTCATGACATCTGTGAACTGAGATAATAATGCACCTACCTCTTCTCTCTCTGAAAATGTCAGTGTTTCTGCTAATGTAACATCAGCTACTGATTCTTTAGCGACAAGCATAGGAGATAAACTTATTTTCTCGCCTACATCATCTTCTCCCTCATCCCCTAACTCCTCATCGTCATCTTTAACAGCTATACTCATACCTTTAATTAGCTTATCCTGTTCTGCTAACTCAGCTAACTTTCCTAGTGTTGGGTCTCTCGATTGTTCTAACTTGAACATATCAGATGTCACATCTTCGATCTGACTAGGTACATTGAGTGGCTTACCTGAGCTACCCATCTGTTTTGCTTGGGTCCTTGTCTGTACGGTTGAAAGTATCCAATCTTTATCTGGAATATTTGGTTCTCTCGCACCCTCAATGTTACCGATGATAACATCGTAAACCGGATTTTCCATACACCATGCATGTAAAGTACCTGTAAAGTATGGACTATCTAAGAAAATACTTGCCATAGGAACATTGAACTTTGTCCCATCTGCCAGAAGACAATTCTACTCTTCACCTGTTAACTGGTTTTCATTTACAAGAGCTTTTCTAACAACAGTACCACTCCACCCTCTGTCTTGTAGAACAGATACCTGTATATCACCTAGCATTCCTTGCTGCACTGGCATTCTGTCTGTCACAATAGTTCCACATGACTGTGTTAATACTGGTGACGAATTCGAAATAGATTGTCTGACTGAATCGGACGGCAAAGTGCAAGCTCCACAAACATAACTATTTGAATGATCTGAATTAAAGTATCTACCTTTGGGTAATTTCTGATCAAAACTTACCTTTCTACCAGTTATGTTCTCACTGTTCTTGTACGACTGATTGTCTCTCTGTTTATGTTCATATCTTTCAGTACTCTCACCTCTTTGTCTATGTCTACACTCAATGGCAATATGATTTGACCTTCCGCAAATAAAACACTTCCGCTCCCTACTGAAATTTCTATTATTGCGAAATTGCCTCTTACCTTGTTCAGGCTCCCTCACAACAGCGGCTGTACTTTTGATATTTTTGACCGAACCCGGTGTAGCCAACATAACTGCACTTGAACCTCTAGCCTCACGATACTGATCGGCTATACTAACCATGTCTTCAATTGTAGATGGAGTTCTCTCCCTAAGAAACAATTTCAGGTCACTACTACATACATGTAATAATTGGTCTCTCTCACCACAAGATCAAATAAACCATCAAACGTGTGTGCTACCTGGGCCATCTCAGTCCATCGGCAAAGATATTTTGCGAGTCTCACACCGAATTGACTAAACGTTTCACCCTGTTCCGGTCTACATGACCTAAACTTACGTTTGAAACCGTCTTCTGTCAGATCATATCTTTTAAGAAGTGCATTTTTCAATTCATTATAATCAAGATATTTTTCTGGAGGTAATAAAGCATACACATCGAGAGCTCTCCCTTTTAGTAAAGCACTAAGGTGAGTCGCCCATAACTCATTATTCCATTTCTGCGCTGTTGCATATACCTCAAAATAATTAAGAGAACTATCAATTTTATCTTTTTCATCATCAAAAGGAGGAATTTTCGGCCCCTTTGGTGTACCAGAGATTTCAGAAAACCCCTTTGTTTTGCTTTTCGCATCTAACAGCTCCATATCATTTTGATGCTGAATCTCTTTCAACTTAACCTCCCTTTCAATCCTCTCTTTCTCAAACTCTAATTGTTTATTTACTTTCTCTCTCTCAAGCTCAACTTTCTCTAGAGCTAATTTAAACTCATGCTCTTCCTTTTATCTCTGCCTCAAAGCTAATATCTCATCCCTAGGAAAGCTTGTTGGTCTTTTATAAAGTCTCTCAACTAAGACCCTTCATAACCTAAGGATGTTCTTTAAGCTCATCTTAACTTTCCATCCTTGTGGTCAACAGCAGCAAAAGAAATTGTAAGGTAAAATCAAAAATAGCTATTTTACATACCCCGGACTTAAAACGTTTTGTTCTTGAGAAAAAGACTGACCAAACCATCTAAATGTACACAACCTTTATACAACCAAACAAATACATATCCCCTTTTTAGAGGTAATTTTTCCCAAAAACACTTACAGAGAACCTTCTCCACAGCCTTTTGGGTTCCATTTCACAGCAGTTTTTAGGCATCAAACTGTATTGAGAAAACAACAATAATAATTAAACAGCTATGTGAAAAGAAAAATACACGTATACTTTATTTTCAAAGCAATTCATATTCAAAATTTATACTGAATAAACACTTTATATCCTGTATTTCCTAAAACACTATCTTCATGAACACACATAAGTTTTAACTTTTACTTAGAAAACAGTACAAGGCAATATCATGTTTATAAAATACGTTATGAAACGTTTAAATGTTAATTCTGTCCAGGAAAAAAGGTAAATCACTTCTATATGTATCATTCACATCTAATGAATGTGAGTCACTGTTTTATTCATTTTTCAGCAATGGAATAGTATCTCAAACCACTCCATGGCTACTATGGATCCTCCAACGAAGATGGCTAACACTTCTGACACCAATGTTGCAAGACGGCTTAGCGGGTCCCCAAAACAGAACGCACACACACAAGTTGCTATCACTCCTTTTATTGTAGTTATGGCCGTCAATGTATACCAAAAGAAACAACCTAAAATGAACAATCTCATAATTAACATTAATTTTACTCACACTCCTTCACATTTCACTGTTAACAAAACTTTAACATTTTACTGTATAACATTTCTAATATGTATTTCATATCATTTACATTTTACTGTAAGATATATTACACAATATGCACACGTATATGCACGAACATACTCATTGGGCATTATTTCACTCTATTTCACACACAGTGTCAACATATGTATACATTTCAAATGCATAGCTAATAATAAAGAATTTTTCTGTATTTAGCAATGATATATTTTGTATATTTTCCTATACAGCATTCTATGATATTTTCTACCATATATCATCACCTTGTAACATTTTACTGCCATTCTACGCTTCTATAATACTTTTCCGTATAACATATTACCCTACATAATTAAAATTGGTAAGAATTAGTGTTACATATCACACATAATATACGAAGGACATTATCATTATGAATAATGAAATGCAATTGTAAATGAAACATGGCGTGTAAATGACTAGACACGTAAAAGACTAGAACACGTGGCATGAAAACTTACGACCTACAGTAATTACAATAAACTTATTTCTGTAAAAGAGATAGCATTGTTCAAAAGAATGAATCAATATAAAATAGAAGTAAATGTATCTACTTATCCAAAAGGCTGTTCTCTTACAAATAAGTTACTGAGCGCTTTCCATCGTGTAGACGTGACCACTCTCTGGCTAACCTTACACTGGCGAGCTAAACCGTGTACCAATATATATACCCAGTGGTCACTCACTACACGCATGACAGAACAAACAGGTATGTATACTGTACAGCAAAGATAACATATATACAGGTAAAACATAATGAATACAGGTAAAACTATACTGTATAGTAAAGTGACCGTAACATGCTCAACTTACGAATTCGCTACCCAAAACTAGTGAAGACGCCATGTTGCGGAACGTGTCACATGGTACCGCAAGCACCTGCTTCGGGGATACCGTATTCTATTTTTTTATCGATTTTATTCCGTTTCACTACATGCCATGATCTATCGATAGGCCGTAGGTATTTGACGATGCGTTTTCCCGTGCAATGTTGAGTTTATTTGTCCGGATACAAAATCTTCACAAACATAAACAAGGGAAAGTAGAAAACACCTGTTTCTATTTCTACCGATGATATGTGAACGAGCTGCTTTAATTTATTGCAATCACAACTGTATCGCTGTTTGTACCAACATTAGATCTAAGACCTTTCAGTGTTGTTGGAAAAAAAGAACTTTAATCCTTGTGCCGAGCCATTTTCATGAATGAGTCATTTTCATGGTCAGACATGCTGCCTTACATTGAACTCAGTGTATAGAATCACAAAATAAGTGTGTGTTTTTGTTATTCAGATGACAAAATATGAAACCATGAACATAAGACAGATCAAGTGCTGCCTCACTGCGATACCACACTCAGTCACATTATCCGGACACTGAGCCAGTCCTGGAAAGATTGGCAAGCCAGGGATCAAACCCACCTCCCGGTTACAGAAAATGACGGTTCTATTGACTCTGCCACTTGGACCGTCGGCATCAGCGAGATGTAAGATGTCCCCTGTCCGTTACAAATATCTATGTACCTCACTTCTACGTGAGACTACGTTACCAAATATATCAATCTATTCAAATGATAATTGCAATGTATGTATATTGATGGAATATTCCAAAGTTTCACCTTCTTGACAGGTATTCTAGCTTATTGAGGCTTAAAACACCTGTATCCGGACAAATGTGTGCCTGTCGAATTGAAATGATTTTAATCTAAATTATGACAAGCAAGAATTGTCTTCATATTTCATCTGGGTGTTCTCATCGTTGAGGGTATTCCATGTGCCAAAAATAACAACAGACAAATTCGTATCAAAAATAGAGTTTAATATAAGATGCATGATATATTTTCAGCTAGAATTTAACATGGTGTTTACGATCCAATGTGACAGTTAATATCACTAGTAAATGTGAAGAAAAACTAAATATAATATGTACATCAATGTGTCAGCAGGTCAGTTGCAGGATTATTTTATATACTTGTCATCTACAGCTAAAAATATCTTTAATCAACATTCTTTAGCTAGAGAACTATGTCAGTAATAACACAATTTTCCAGTACATACAAATTCACTTGTTTAAAAAAGTTTTGATAACGCTGCTATTTGATCATCCTCGATACACAGATTGTCCTTAATACCTACCTATACAATAATATTCTTAAAGAAACGTATTTTGAAAGATGCATTTATTCCAAAATCAGGTAATTTATATCACCCATACAAACGTTTGTCTTCACAATCACGACATTTAGGTTCTTATAAAAATTGATGAATGGCATTAATTAAAAACTAAAGTGAAACATCTGATCAAACCTTTTGAGAAAACATGTTTTCAGTCATTTGTCAGGAATGATATCAATCTCTAAATTGTATTTTGATCTCTTTAACTTGAAATAGTCTTGAAATATAGTACATGGGTCTACAAACTATTAACAAATTGTAACCAAGCACAATTGTTTCATATAAGTTTTGTTCTATAAAAATTTGCTTTCTGTGTTTGGAGTCACAAGAATCAACAATATCACAGAACAGGAGGACGGCTAATTGCTTAACCTACACAATTTCACCATAGTAATGCAAATCAAAACATGAATCTCAGATCAGCATTAGAGTTACACATGCTGCTCTGCTTATGAAACTGACAAACAGGTCGTTTTTGTAACCCTTTATCGCGAATGAATAAGTACAAAACACCTTTTCTGTTTTATGCAAAAGCAAATTCACACCTCTTACATATTAGCAGCAGGTTTCGTGATAAAATACCACTATGCAAGCCTTTTGAAGTGAATTATGAATGTCTATTTAGAAATATTTTGTATACCATAATTTTTAATATAAAAAAGATTCATCCCTCAGTAAAAAAAAAAAGAAAAAAAAAAGTAGATCACTTGAGTATAGATACATGTAAAAAGCCTATGTATAATACCCCTTACTTGTAGCATGTGATTATATAGCAAATACCCTATATTATGCATAACATTTAACTACCAGGCTTAATACTTACATTAATTGTCTATATAAAATACAAAAATCAGAGATCTTGAAACAGTATAAAAATATAATGTAACTATATAAACATAATATATAGATAGCTCAAGATAATACAAACAATATCTTGAGATGTATATTCCAATCTATGTCATGAATTAATATCTATGTTGTTTTTTTTTCAACTTACCCTCTTATTTTAACAATTAGTTTCACAAAATTAAATGATCTAGAC
This sequence comes from Solen grandis, assembly GCA_021229015.1. Taxonomy (NCBI): domain Eukaryota; kingdom Metazoa; phylum Mollusca; class Bivalvia; order Adapedonta; family Solenidae; genus Solen; species Solen grandis. The sequence goes on from CM037779.1 coordinate 20,759,633, forward strand.
GTTAACAGGGTAACCTAAAATTCAGTTAGTATTCTAGATTTGTATTTAGCACAAACAGTACACATAATATATGCTCATTCTAAATAGAAGATACAATATTAGATAAGAAAAAAAAGTGATGAGACAATGGGAAATAAACTAATACTAAGATTTAAAGTTTTGAGAAAACTGTAAAAAAATAAATGCTTTTGCAATTTGTTACAGCTGCACTTGGCAAAGGAAACTGCAAGCAATCTTTGGGAGAAAGAAATATTAAATTGAGTTGGCTTAATATTTTGAAAAAATATGTATAATATAAAGACTATGCTTAAAACAAAACCTTCTGATGTATGCATGCTAGAGACATATTGTACTAGACAGATTAAACTAGACTGTAAGATGACTCTTTGTCGACATGTTCAGGAGAAACAGAAGGCTTATTTTAAACCTTTTAGTTCAATCTAGCTAACTTTTCACAAATAATTATGAAAATGAAAAAAAATGTTATTCTGCAAATTTTGCAAATAAAAAAATGACTGCAAATAAAACACGTATTAACTTAAAAAAAATTTAATTTAAGATTAAAAAAATGTAAATTTTAAATGTCCTGTAATTTTTACATTTATAATGACTGATTTTACTGATGAGCATGTTTTAATTTTTAAACATGTGAATTTTCATGCCAATCCATGTGGACATGCTGAAAAAAAAACACCCAAATACCTGTATCATTATTTACCCCTTATTAAACAAACTTGCAATTTGACATGAGATATGACAGTAGTCCATTTTCTATTCAATGAGCAAGTATATCATTAACTTATAAGTCACACGTATATATTATGAAATAAAAATTAACAAATATATAAGCTATAAACATTATGCAAACAAATATCTCTTGTGTTAAATAGTTAACATAAAAAGAACACATATATAGGTATATACATAAATTGTTAACAACATCTGTGTATGTGTGTATGTGTGTTTGTCTGTATAGCACATAGTGTTCAACATAATGGAATAATATGAAAGCACTGATTATGTAGAAAACTTGGACAAAATCAGACAATGACACTTACTATATCAGTATCACTTTACAGTCTTCAGGGCACCACCATATTCATAGAGCTGAAATCTGATGAACATCACAAGCAAGTAAATAAGGGTAGGTTTTCAAAGATCATCTATTTTCGTAATCCTGTCATGCTTTTGAAAATTCCTCCAAGACTTAATATTCAAATGATTGAACGTACAACACCATCTAAAGCATGATTGTTTCAAGTCAATAAACCAAAAAAGTGTAGCCATCATGAAGGTTTATTAATATGGATTAGTTGCCATGTAAAGAATTCTAAATATGCACTTCTATTTTGATATTGACATTAAGGCATATATAAGCCTATGATAATTGTATGTTTATACAGTTTAATTAGATGTGGAGTTAAATCAGTAATTATTTTGAGTATTATCAACAGTATGCTGCAAATGTGTAGATCAGAGCATCTAGTTCACAGATGAGCGGTAGAATTTTATAAAAAATAATAATTTTCTAATCACCCTCGCTGGTGAAGTCTTTGTTTCCTGACAAACAAACTTGTGTAGGTCACATTGCACAGGAAAATGCTATTTTTGTAAACGCAACTTTGAAAAAAAAAAGGTTATATGCCCAAAGGACATGTTACGCAACATGACATTTTAATCAGTAGCGTTAGATATTTTGTAAGTCCATCCTATGAAGTAAGTGCATGCAGGAAAAGTGAATGAATCTAAATATACGGTAAGTTTATCAGTGAAAGTATAGTTTCAATACTGTCTGTGAGGGTACTACCTGTGAAGGGGAAACTGGTTGCACTGGGAGATATTGCGTCTGTAGATGGGTATTGATAGACGTAATACACACATATAGTTAAAATCATATTCTTAGTCAATGACCAAGTGTAAAGAAGATGCTTCAAAGCATACAAATGAATTCTGCTTTGTCTACAGACCTATAAATTGCCAATTAATGAGAATGCATTTTTTTCAAAACTTTCAATCAAAGAAGATAGTCATCTAAATTAATGACTTCAATCAAAGTAGATAGTAATTTTCAAACTCAGCATTACCTTAAAATATTTCTAAAATGTGCATTACATGCATAAATCAATACCATGTGAATAACAGTAAAGCACAACGATAGCTCTCATATTCTTCGAATAGTCGAGCTAAAACAAAGCACCCTTTGTGTACTGCACACAGGTTTTCTAAAAAAAGTTGTGGACAAGTAGAGAAAATTACTAGATTCAATTTCCTTTGGTACTACTGAATACTTCATTTTAAAAAAAAGACACTAATCAAACAAATATTTTCCTAATGATGGCCATACTGAGAGAGTCTTAAAAGAAACCAGACGTGTAACAACACCCAAAACTGCTTCCCTGCAACAATTTTTAGCAAAAAAGACCAAGGACTAACTATACCTGTTACATATGATATCAATTACCAAATTCAGTTAAATCAAGCAAGCAATCAGGAAGCAATGATCGTATCGTTGTATGACTAACGAAATGAAAGACAGATGATAGTTTTACAATAACCATTACTTTAAATTCCTATACCACTAGTGGCAAGGCATATAAAATGACTTAAGGGACCAGCCCATCAGAGTAAAGTAACGTGGAGTAACTGACTTCAGTCAGATTTGCAATAACAATTCATTTGAGCTTGGAGGTTTTTTAAGACACAAACACTGCTTAGTTGTTTAGCGAACATATACATCGGAGGGCAATCTCTTGCAGTGAACTATACCTGCAATTTACCGGTACTACAGGAAGGATGCATTTCATATTGAGAACTGTATTTAGAAATGAAGGCACACTCTGAGCAAATCACTCGTTTCAAAGCTAATGTGATGCTTTGAAGACCTTGGAATTAATCAGCATATATGAAATCAATAAAGTCCATGGAAATGTTGTGAGCATTACAAGTAATAAGATGTAACTTTTTATCAAGAACTCTGTTTGTTGCACACTTGAATCAAGATGTTAAATCACAGATAGATCAATAAACAAGTCATTACCTTGACCTAAAATGACATCTACATTCCTAAAACTATGCCATGTTGTTTTATTAGCATTTTAATACTGGATTTATTCATGGTTGAAAATATAAATAAACTCCCAAGTTTTCTCCCGTTTAACACAGATTGGAAGATAGACTGGGCTTGAACAACAAACCATCTCTTTAAGATGTCCCATTTCATATCATTTCATTTTGATTCCAAATAGCTTAAAACAATACTCAAAGATTTTTTATACTTGAAATGTACAGTATGACACTGTTTCAAACTTATCTCTAATATATATTAAAAAATTATTAAACATAATCCTGGTTAAATATGGAATAGCATCTTTCAGTAAACAATAACAAATATAAAACAACATTGAAAATGTATATAACTGTACAAACACTTGATATATATTTATATATATGTATTTATATATAATATTCTTATAAAAATATATTTATTGCAGATTTATTTAGAAAAAAAAGGAATTGTGTCTTGGATGGAATGTGTTAGTAACAGAAAACTAAAGACAAGGCACAGATATGTACAGAGTGGAAGACAAGGCTTGTATTATCTTTGAGTGTTACGGAATTCAGACATTTCATACATTACAAATAACAAATCACATATGTGACTGCACAAAACTGATTTTACTTGTGCATAATTTAGTCTTAAACATCTCAACAGTGCTCAGTACTACTTTCTTTTACTGAGAACATCTCACATATACATGTACATTTTGTAAAATACCGAAATGAAAGACAAAATGCTTATCAAAAAAACTGTTGTTTAACAGTCATTATGAATATTTTCTACGAAAAATGTCCTTAACAACTCAAAATACACACAGCAATGTGTGATCTCATTCAAGAAAATCTTCAACATAACAAAATCCCCAATATCAGTTCTGGTTGATCAGATATCCAAGCAACTGTCCATATGTCTACTCTAAAGATGGTGCCAAGACTTGCGTACATAGGGCCCATCCTAATGAGTACTAGAAGTTCATTTGTTTCCTTGCTATAGTTCGGTTCTCATATTTGTGTTAGCATACAGGGAATTATCATCTGTATTTTGGTAAATATTTTCTTCATCTTCTGCAAAATAATAAAAAAATATATAAAAATACTTTGTCTTGAATGATATAAATTAACACAGAAAAGTCACATCGGTGTTTAAAAATAACACTAATATATAAGAAAAATGTTCAAAGTTTTAACATATTTCACTCATGTTTAAAAATATGCTGTACAACAAATAGTAAGGTATCATTGAAAATCTACTTCTATGACTAAATTATTTAAAAAAGTGCTTTCCAACACATACTTGTAACAGGCATACATCTCTGACTTAAGTTCCACCAACCATACTTAGCACTAAGTAATATATTACTTAACAAGAGGGCCAAGATGGCCCTGAAGATGTTTACCTGAGAAATATTGTCTTCATTGCCTGTACAAGATTCTATATTATAGCATAGTTGTATTGAATACATAATCCATGAGTTCATTTCAATTCCACAAACAAAACAGTATCTGTGGTCAAAATTTGAAGTCAAACTTGGCCAAAAACATTGTCATAAATTTTGAAATGATTGCTTAAGAAATGAGGATGCTAGAGTGCAAAACAAGTCTGGCATTTATTTAAATCAAAAGGGCCATAACTCCTGACCTAATTAGCCGATATCAGCCATAATCAAACTGTCATAAAGTTTAAGATAATTGTTTATGAAAGGAAGATGCTGGACTGTAAGCAAAATGAAATCTGGTATTTTTTTAATATCAACAGGGTCATGACTCCTGATCTAATTGGCTGATACTAGCCATAATCAAACTTGTTCGAGAGATTATGGCCATGAACATTGACAAAGTTTGAAGATGATAACTATGAAAAAAAGATGCTAGAATGCAAACAAACTAGTTGTGGACGACAGATGACAGACAGGGGCAAGACATCCATCAATCCTAATAGCTCATCCAAAGCACATATGCCCAGTGAGCTAAAAACTAAGGGCTGAACTTCATCATTCATGTTTCTCTTATTAACTAATTGGTGTTCCTGGACCACTTCTGTCACCTGCATTCCAGCAGTTGTCAAAGAAAGGTGAGCTTCAAATGATCAAAATTAAATTAAATTTTGGTTCTTCACAAAAGGAAGTTATCAATATTTACTAGATATTTTTTTTTACAAAATCATCTATGGGGTATACTTCAAGAATTAGATAAGGTAGAGTTACATTTCTTGTGCACAACACTTAAAGCACCTCAAAAATGCTCTGTGTTCCAAGTTTGGCAGTGAATCCATGCAAGAAAAGACATGAACTAAGTGGGAAGGTTAAAGAATGACATAATATAGAGTTACAGTTCTTGTGTACTGCACTTAAAACACCTCAAAAATGCTCTGTGTTCCAAGTTTGGCAGTGAATCCATGCAAGAAAAGACATGAACTAAGTGGGAAGGTTCAAGAATTAGATAATATAGAGTTACAGTTCTTGTGTACTGCACTTAAAACACCTCAAAAATGCTCTGTGTTCCAAGTTTGGCAGTGAATCCATGCAAGAAAAGACATGAACTAAGTGGGAAGGTTAAAGAATGACATAATATAGAGTTACAGTTCTTGTGTACTGCACTTCTACATCCATAAGGTATCCATGTGTGATTCCATGCAATTGTGTTGAAATTATAATCTGGACAAGTAAGTGTGGCGACAAAACAGCTAATGCCAACGGACAAAGAGATCCCTATACACAAGCAACACAAAAATACACAAATATTTCATTGTTAGTTATAAAGGAAAAAGTTTATGTCAACCTAGTCATGTGCTTGAACATTTAGAAATCTAGAATAATGGAATGTGTGTTTGTTTGTTGGGTTTATCGTCCCACTGACAGAATTTCAGTCATTTGGAGATTATGATGGAATGTTTTATACCCAATTTAAGAACTGAAGTACGGTATAACTCCCACTAAGTACTACTGGTGAATTTGGGCCTATTATTATAAATGCATTTTTTCACAGACCTAAATGAATTTTTTGAGCAGTATGTTTTTGCCACAGAAAATCTATTGAATATGAAGCATGTACGATAAACATAACACCGATCACTTACTGCTGAAACCTTGGTTCTCATAGATGTTGTTCATTTCAGCCATGGCTAGCCTCTTTCTCTCCATAATGACTTTGACACAGTCATGGATAAACACAAATTGTTGCTAAAATAGGAAAGAAATCAATCAACATAAGTATAATACAAACCAGTGATTAATAATATAGACCGATCTAATGTCTTTTAAATCTTCCTTTATCAAGGTAATACTTTTAATTTACAATAAAATAGATGTAAATGGGTATCATTTAATTTAAATATGATATGATTTTAATGTATCAACACTGCAATACTCATAACCCCAGCAAACTTCCATTATTATCAAAACAATATAAGCTTCTAAGTAAATAACATTCCAAATGTGTGTGTGTGTGTTTTACTTGGGCCTACCGCCCAACCAACAGTATGCCTGTCATTTGTGAACATTAGTCCACATGGGAATGATACTGTGTTGACATCCTTCAATAATATGCTGTAGACTGATTGCATTGTTTTGAAATAGAACCAACCAATCCATGAACTATCCAAATATACTTAATGACATCAGGAGGATATGGGCAGTACTTCTAGAAAACTGTATATTAATAAACCATCTCATTGGATCAAATACTAGAAATCATAAACCGTAACAGAGAATTCTTCATTTAAACTAAAAACAACTAATAAGCATTTTGAAAGATAATTTTTCTAATTTTTTGTTTAATTTCCCAAAGGCAATATTTCAGTCATCTGGAGACTAAGTCTACTTGGAACAGATATAGTGCTGCCACACTGCAGTATCATGCCATTGATATATGGCAAAATAACAACATCCAGTTGCATTTAATACTCCTGACACTTGGGCAAAGAGTTCTTGAATACATAGTATATAGAATATATATATTCAAACTACCTTGAATATATAGTTAGCACCAAGCAGAAAGCATACAGTGGCATTTTTGACCACTTTGTTTTGTCTTGGTCAGGGGTCAAACCTTTGACCTCCCACTCCCAAAGCAGACATGCTAACCTCTTGGCCATTGGGAGCATGATTAAAATTATTATGGACTTTGTATTAGCAGTTGGCGTAGAAGTTAAAACATATGTATGAAATTAAGAGGGAGGATGTAGTGTAGAGAGTAGGTGACACGAATACAGACCTCAGTCTGCACCATATGGGGACGGTTCTCCCTTAGTTTGTACACCATGTTGAAGATGTCAATTGACTTGTTGAAATCATTGTCATTGATAAACTGGATCAAGTGATCCAGGATAATGTATGTTCCTGTTCGCCCAACACCAGCACTGAAAGAAATAGACATTATCATATCTTCTGATTGTAAAACTGATGTCTATGATCCTTGCAACAATGTTTGATCTAAAGGACTACTGCAAGTGTAATAATGCATCACATTTAATGATCCCAGTTAAAATGATATATCTTATGATTTTGACAATGAGGAATATCAAATATGAAAGATAAAAAGAAAATAACATTCCAACCATCTTAACAAAATACTTTACATTAATGGTTTTATAATTACTAAGTATCTTATGCTTGTTTCTTAAGAAAAAGGATTTGATCAACAATGGATCAAGTCTGTAAATGACTACCTGCAGTGTACAATCATGGGTCCAGAGGTGTCTGGAGGCTGGACATGGGAGCGCACATGGTTGATGAAGTCAAGGATGATCTCATGCTGCACATTGGCCTGGAAGTCCAACCAGCTCAGGAAATGGAAGTGTTTTACCACTCTCGTCTTGCCACCCTGTAATGAGGGCATAGCAAAAAGTTATCACAGGGAGAACTGATCATCGTAAGGAATGAATCATAAACTGATTTACCAGTCTATTTTCATGATGACTCTAGAATAACTTGAAAAAAATGTTTGATGCTCCATTCCAAATTTAAACAAGAGTGCCAAGATGACCGACATTTGCTCACCTAACTAAGATTGATGTTAAAGGCATTATGATGTAATTTTTTTATTGATATCTTTTATGAGAAAGGAGCTAACACTATGACATTTAGAATGTTCAAAAAGTTTATACAGTACAGTGCTCCCTCCATTAACGGTTATTCTCTACAACGGTTCCCTCCCTATAACAGTGGTTTTTATTCCTCCGAAGGAATTAACGTTCAAATTTGCCTCCATACAACGGTTATTCCCTACAACGGTTAACGGTCATTGCATTTACATCCCTGTCTGATATACCTCCCACCAACGGTATCGATTACCTATTAGCCAAAATTATGGTAAGTGTAAATTTTACGATACACGCACATACCGGCTGGTACCCCTTATCTGCTGATTTACCTCACGTTGTAAAGAATTGCTGGGAGAAAGACTGATGCGTCCATTTCCGTTTGTTCGTTGGTTGATTTTCACACCATTTAGATGGCAATTAATGCTCATTCGAGAGTCACTTTTGATAAAAGAATGTCAGTTATGAGGTGCGAGGAAGATATAACAAACTGGTAAGTGTTGGAGCAGGCTATATGTTTGATGCAGAAAGCATTGAAAGACTGATAAATTCATGCGTATAATCAAACTTTATTAAGAATACCGCATGTTATTTTTCATGCAGTGTTTTAATTGGGAAGCAGTAATTACACTATTATTGTTGCTTGTTTGATATACCGATGAGCAAATGAAATTACGAAACAAACGGTCTTTGAATCATTCTTTGTTAATGATTCCATTGTTAAATGGGAAACAAATCAATTTAAACATTGTTATTAGATTTAGAAAATAAATTGTTAAATATGAATTTGATCCTTTATTTATCCTCTGCACCTACCTACCTACCTACCTTACCAAAATGGAAATAATACACACCTTCACTCCCTCCAACAACAATAGATGTCGCCGGCAAATGTTGTTGTAGAGAGGGAGCACTGTATATCTCTTCCTTAACTACTTTTTGACCCAATGTGGCCCAATTTCAAAGACATCATGGAGACAAACATTCTGACTAAAGTTCATGAAGATGAGGCTAAAAATGTTGTCCCTCGAGTGTTCACAAGCAATTGCTGATGGCGCATGTTATCCCTCGAGTGTTCACAAGCAATTGCTGATGGCGCATTTTGTCCCTTGAGTGTTCACAAGCAATTGCTGATGGTGCACGACAGATGAAGACCTCTCAAAAAAGCTCATCAGGTGCACAAGTGCTCATGTAAGCTAAAGCATCTTGGCTTCTGAATACAGATAGCCTGAAAATAAGAGACACATGTAATACTTACACAGACAAGCTTAAAGATCCTGTAGTCATATGTCTTGATTGAAGAATAGGAAGTCACCTCAACAACCACATCCCCATACTGCTTTGGCTCTCGCACGTCATTGGGCCAATACTGCTCACATTTCACCTGGATAATGACAAGCAATAGGTTAACATTTTGGATAATGACAAGCAATTGGTAAACATTTCACTTGGATAAAGACAAACAACAGGTAAACATTTCACTCGGATGACGACAAACAACAGGTAAACATTTCACTTGGATGATGACAAACAACAGGTAAACATTTCACTTGGATGACGACAAACAACAGGTAAACATTTCACTTGGATGATGACAAACAACAGGTAAACATTTCACTTGGATAATGACAAGTAACAGGTAAACATTTCACTTGGATGATGACAAACAACAGGTAAACATTTCACCTGGATAATGACAAACAACAGGTAAACATTTCACTTGGATAACGACAAACAACAGGTAAACATTTCACTTGAATAATGACAAGCAACAGGTAAACATTTCACTTGGATGATGACAAACAACAGGTAAACATTTCACCTGGATAATGACAAACAACAGGTAAACATTTCACTTGGATAACGACAAACAACAGGTAAACATTTCACTTGGATAACGACAACAACAGGTAAACATTTCACTTGGATGATGACAAACAACAGGTAAACATTTCACTTGGATGATGACAAACAACACTGCATGCATTTCTCCTGTATTGATAAACAAAAGGAAAACATGACTTACAGCAAATGCTTCTTATAATCAAAGATAATTAAACCAATTAGATCAGGTCTAAAGGTCTGTTCTTTTATATACATTCACAGTATGGAACAGATTGACAACCACTAAAATACCAATATCTCGATAATACTCACAATAATATACTACTCAAAATTTGCTAAGGATCACTTATTGTTCATTGCATATCAGAACACTTGAATTATTTAATATAATGATTGGAAAGGCAACTTGTAATGATTATTATTACTGCCTCAAATAATCAAATAAACCAGCTAAATGGTATCACTCAAAATAGTGATCGTCAAAAGCAAATCTATCAAATACACAAGTAAATGGGATTTCACTAAGTGATCCTTAGCAAATTTTGAGTAGTATATGCTTGTCATAAGACACATCTATATTCAATATTAGCAACCAGTATTTCTTACTTAATTTATTGCATAAAAATGATGGTAAGCAAATAATATTAATTAATATAAAATATTTTTTTTTAATATTAATATCATCAGGTTATTACTAACATGGAACATATGAGTTATTTTTCAAAGTTTGTCATGTGTACTTACTGTATAGTATATAGTGGCAGCAAACTTTTGATCTTAAAAGGACAGTCTTCAAATATTGTTTTCAATATAAAAATTAATTCCAGAAGATTGACTAGTTGATTTTTTTAGTTAACAGTCGCTGCGACAGTATGTCAGTCATATTGCGACATCAAGCTAATTACAGGTGGAGGAAGACCCTGAATGCACAGAGGCATCCGGGTAGAACCACCGAACTACCGCAAGCCAGCTGGAAGACGTGAAAATCCTAATGACCCTGGCGGGACTAAAACCCACGCAGCAAGGGGCTGAGTAAGTGTTAAAGTTAGCAACCCTACCCTCTCAGCCATGGAGGCCCTTAATTCAAGAAGAAGATATAAAGATCAACAAGTCCATTTCTTCTTACAAGATGGCAAGGTCTTGCCTACCTTCTGTCCCTCTTTACACAGTGTCAGCATGACGACTACGGACACATTCTGCTCCCACACCATCCGCCAGAAGTCATCTATAGTCCCTGGAATTGGTCCCTGAGAACCGATGTACTCCCTAGGAGACTTGTAGCCCTGAAAACACATATATCCACATGAAAAACACTAAGAGGCTGAACAAGCAAGATTCTTCATTATATAATAAGCACACATATAGCAAGGTATATTCTTGGCAGTATCTCAGTCTCATGATCAGCTTTAAAACATTGTATAAGTAACAAAATAGTAACAATCACTGTGTTTAAGCTTAAGCTAAAGATATAAATGCACAAAACCACTAAAATTTCTGATCAATATTCCTGCTGCCTTTAGGCTGATATTGCTTCTATTTAGTTAATACTACTTGCTACCTTACTGTCATAATAGGTATTTAAATCCAAAGATATCAATTTATACTTATATTCAGTAGAATGCAAATCAATTACTGGAAGGTAGTTAGCGTTGATATAGTCCTCCTTGTCATCCTCCCCATTGGTAAACAGCTTCACACGGCTGTGGTCAACTGTAACATGAACATGCACACCGTGAAATGGTGACACAGCTGGTACACATTCTTTGTGCAAAATATAGTAACTACATATAACTAGAGGGTCAACTACATATTACAAAAGTATTGGAATTTCTGTAAACCCATGTCTTTTTCTTTTGATATTTGTTTATTAACAAACTTAAAACATTTACAGTATGGATAATTATTTCTTCATTGAAACACTCGTTTTATTTAGATGGTTAGGATGATATATATTTCATATTAATCTTTGATGTTGACAATATATGTTTTCTCAATTTCAAAATCAACAAAAAAAAAATGTTTTCACACTAATGACACTACTTATGAAAATGCCTTTTACATAATATCTATGCTTTAACTAGGCTTATATTTTTAACAGGTGAAGCCAAAATTTTCTTTTTCTAACCTATCGTAGAAGGTGCTGGATGATCTTGCTTTATTGCTTTTACTCAACATTATGCAATGGGACAGGACAAAGTGTAATAATCCTACTTAACAATATACGGGCATATATATACAGTCAGCACTTGTTATGTCGACTTCGTTTATGTCGATTTTTTACCTATGTCGATTTTTTTGCAATGTCCCGATTTTTTTTCTTCTTTATTAATATTAATTTAGCATTCATATCTCGATTTTTCTTATCTCAATTTTTTCGCTATCTCGATTTTTTTTACCTGTCCGCAGTATGTATTTCACACCTTATTTCTAATTTTTATGTCGAAGTTACTTGGCAGTTAGCCGAGGTGTGAATATCCCTGTGTTGGTCACTGCTCACGCATAATCATTCCGCTTTGATAAAGCCGATCTTCTGTTAATTACTAATTAGCGTAACAGTTGATTAGCTTGACGGCTTTTCATTAAATCCATGAGTGAACTCCTTCAAAGCTAACAGTCTTATATATTTACAAGCTCACTGCACTTCGACATCATTTCCAACATGGCTACTCCTGAAGACAACAACGTGTATTGTATAAAATGTATATTATATGTGTTTCTATTTGACTCTGTGTATATTGTTAAACATGTGTTTTTTAATGTTATATACTGTTATATTGAAAAACAAAATGTAAATAAATATTTTAAAACGAATTTTTTATTGTTTTGCTTTCATTATCACCATACTGAATCTTACGTGAATGTAAATTATACGGGCACCAAACTTATTCTCATGATATGCTGGATATAACGAACCGATCAAACAGGTATTTTCTTTAGACATATATATCAAACTTTTTTTATCTCGATTTTTTTGCGAGGTCCGGGGAAATTCGACATAACGAGTGCCAACTGTATATGGGCAGGGACAATGGGCATTATTCCCATATAGCTCTACCTCACAGTGTAGCACAGGAAGTGTGCATGAGGACTTACATGGTATGTGGTAGAGCTTACATGGCAGGATTGATGTATAGACATGTTATGAGACTTCATGGCAGGATATGATGTGTATGAGGACTTACATGGCAGGATATTGATGTGTATGAGGACTTACATGGCAGGATATTGATGTGTATGAGGACTTACATGGCAGGATACTGATGTGTATGAGGACTTACATGGCAGGATATTGATGTGTATGAGGACTTACATGGCAGGATACTGATGTGTATGAGGACTTACATGGCAGGATACTGATGTGTATGAGGACTTACATGGCAGGATACTGATGTGTATGAGGACTTACATGGCAGGATACTGATGTGTATGAGGACTTACATGGCAGGATACTGATGTGTATGAGGACATACATGGCAGGATATTGATGTGTATGAGGACTTACATGGCAGGATACTGATGTGTATGAGGACTTACATGGCAGGATATTGATGTGTATGAGGACTTACATGGCAGGATATTGATGTGTATGAGGACTTACATGGCAGGATACTGATGTGTATGAGGACTTACATGGCAGGATACTGATGTATATGAGGACTTACATGGCAGGATACTGATGTGTATGAGGACTTACATGGCAGGATACTGATGTGTATGAGGACTTACATGGCAGGATATTGATGTGTATGAGGACTTACATGGCAGGATACTGATGTGTATGAGGACTTACATGGCAGGATATTGATGTGTTTGAGGACTTACATGGCAGGATATTGATGTGTATGAGATCTTACATGGCAGGATACTGATGTGTATGAGGACTTACATGGCACGATACTGATGTGTATGAGGACTTACATGGCAGGATACTGATGTGTATGAGGACTTATATGGCAGGATATTGATGTGTATGAGGACTTACATGGCAGGATACTGATGTGTATGAGGACTTACATGGCAGGATACTGATGTGTATGAGGACTTACATGGCAGGATATTGATGTGTATGAGGACTTACATGGCAGGATATTGATGTGTATGAGGACTAACATGTCAGGATACCGATGTGTATGAGGACTTACATGGTAGGATACTGATGTGTATGAGGACTTACATGGTAGGATACTGATGTGTATGAGGACTTACATGGCAGGATACTGATGTGTATGAGGACTAACATGTCAGGATATTGATGTGTATGAGGACTTACATGGCAGGATACTGATGTGTATGAGGACTAACATGGCAGGATACTGACGTGTATGAGGACTTACATGGCAGGATATTGATGTGTATGAGGACTTACATGGCAGGATATTGATGTGTATGAGAACTTACATGTCAGGATATTGATGTGTATGAGGACTTACATGGCAGGATATTGATGTGTATGAGGACTTACATGTCAGGATACTGATGTGTATGAGGACTTACATGTCAGGATACTGATGTGTATGAGGACTTACATGGCAGGATATTGATGTGTATGAGGACTTACATGGCAGGATATTGATGTGTATGAGGACTTACATGGCAGGATACTGATGTGTATGAGGACTTACATGGCAGGATACTGATGTGTATGAGGACTTACATGGCAGGATACTGATGTGTATGAGGACTTACATGGCAGGATATTGATGTGTATGAGATCTTACATGGCAGGATACTGATGTGTATGAGAACTTACATGGCAGGATACTGAAGTGTATGAGAACTTGCATGGCAGGATACTGATGTGTATGAGGACTTACATGGCAGGATACTGATGTGTATGAGGACTTACATGGCAGGATACTGACGTGTATGAGGACTTACATGGCAGGATACTGATGTGTATGAGGACTTACATGGCAGGATATTGATGTGTATGAGGACTTACATGGCAGGATACTGATGTGTATGAGGACTTACATGGCAGGATACTGATGTGTATGAGGACTTACATGGCAGGATATTGATGTGTATGAGGACTTACATGGCAGGATACTGACGTGTATGAGGACTTACATGGCAGGATATTGATGTATCTGTTCTTCATGCGGTTCTCCTCCTTGTCTGCTGCCTCCTGGGGATGGCTGGGACTGATGGCCTTCAGGTCCTGCAAACCACCAACATGTCATCAAACACCACAGGCATACAGAAGACATATAATGAAGATTAGGATAGGGCAATGATTTACTTGAAGCAAACTGTAGGGTATTTATAATGTTATGGTAATCACTTGAGGAGAGGGTAGGACACACATCACCTGATCAATGGGTGTATAGTTCAAATCTAAACTAGAACTATCACTAAATGTGATTAATACCCCCGCAATACTGCTTTAGAAATGATGAAGTTATTAGGATTAAGAAGAAGAGTATGAAAAAGACATTTTTACATTAGTTTTTTTTTCCAGATTTTTAGCCGGGTTACACAGGTTGTGCTTGACCATTGTATGAAATTGTTTTGAAATCCAACCAGTAGTTTAAAAGTTATACTCTGGACAAGGAAAAGTAACAAAGGGCAATAACTCTGTAATTCCTATAGATAGAGTTATGGTTCTTGTGCACTGCACTTCCTCTCATTGTGCTTGACCATTGTATGAAATTGTTTTGAAATCCAATCAGTACTTTACAACTTATACTCCGGACAAGGTTACAAGTTATACTCCGGACAAGGAAAACATACAAAGGGCAATAACTCTGTAATTACTCTAGATAGAGTTATGGTTCTTGTGCACTGCACTTCCTCATATTGTGGTTGACCATTGTATGAAATTGTTTTGAAATCCAACTTGTACTTCTCAAGTTATGCTCCGGACAAGGAAAAGTAACAAAGGGCAATAACTCTGTACTAAGTCAAGATGGAGTTATGGTTCTTGTGCACTGCACTTCCTCTCCATGTGCTTGATCATTGCATGAAGTTGTATTGAATTCCAATAATGCAACGGACCGCTGGACCGACCGACCGACCAACCGACCGACCAACCAACCGACCACCGGGTGACTCCTATATACCCCCCCAAACTTCGTTTCGGGGGTATAATGAGGCTGCTGCTTATTTCCTTGTTCTTCTCCACCCAGGTGTATAAATGGGTACTTGCAGGATTATTTGGGTCATGCATATTACTTTCTAGCACCATATGTCTTGAATGTTCATGCAGGATTTTATAACATAACCAATTGCCTTGATGTAAACTTTAGACTAGAACTAAGTATTACCTTTCATAAAGGACTATGGCTGAGTAATTTATATATACAACAGCTGAAAACTAGAAATAAGGAAAAGATTGTTGTCCAAAAAAATCTAATGTAACATGAACTGTGAAACTTTGAAGCTGAAAATAAATTCTTCAGTCATTCTGTTCAGTTTTTTTTATAGGTGTCCAAATAAGAGATTGCATTGAAACAGTTGTACAGTAGACCATACCTCATAGTAAGATGAGAAAAGAAGGTTACTGTCTTTGTGCATTTTATCCAAGTCTGCCTCAAAATCAGACAGAACCACAGGCCTGGAAAAAAAACATTTTATAAAACCACCATGTCTGGTCATGTGCTTTGCATTAATCTAAAAAAAAAAACAAACAAAAAAACAGGTGATTTCGATAGGGACCACAGAATTGCAAAATATTACCAGTACTCAAAATCAAGAATAATATACTTGTGTTTTATTTTAAACATGTCACTTATTGCTTTCAATAAGTATGAAACACATGTGAACATTTCCAACTGAATATTACAGCCTCAACATGACAATGACTAATAAGAGCAGTAAATTCAACATAATCTTTAAAGCATTTGAACGGACATTTACAATACAATATTTAGCATGCAATTCAAGAGTATGCAAAATACTATATGTATATACACACTAATTATATTCTGAATTCCTAAAGTGTCATGGTCATGCTGAATTTCTTACTGCATCTACATCTAAGTCAGTATTGGTTCAAAACCTACACTAGGGGTACAATTCCTTTGTGAGAATTCCATGCACAAACCACTGGTATCTCACACACACACACACACGCACACACTTGTATTGAGAAAAACTTTAAAATAAAAAAACGTTTTTCTAAATTATCATACTTGAACAGATCCGAAACTGAAGAGCAATTGTGTACCTATGGATAAAAATCGAAGTAATTACCTATTCTTCGGTATTTTGGGGTCAACTTTAATAAATTCTTCCACCTTTTCAGCATCAAGTTTGCTCCTAGAACAAAAAAGTAATCAGGCTTGCGTTTCAGCATCTAAAATAAATTCTGAAATCTCAAATTCTTATCACCACAAATATGAAATTTGAGAGAAACTAATGTTTCAGTGAGAGCATGCAAACAATAATTATGATAATGCAATATTTCTGTACTCTAGATCAAAAAATAAGGAAATTATAAATCCTAAACTTTCTGATTTCAAGAATCGTTGAGTAAAACACTGGCAAGACCCTATGCAAAGCAAATTAAAATTAAGTTTATATATACAAACTGATAAGAGTACTTCTTTTAATCACATTCTACTAAATACTCATACTCAATGATTTATTGTTCAAAAGGCCTCCAGCCCATAACATAATACATGTCATAACATACAACACATGTGATAGCAGTAGGTAATATCTGAAAGAGAAATAATACAAGATTCATCAATGAAATATTAAAAAATGCATCATACTCAGTTCCCATTAGTTTCTTTAATCAATGCCTGTTAAAAAGAGTTTCCGTTTTTCAAATGCATGGTATAAAAACATAGCAAAGTTTCAAATTACAGTTTTATTTTTGCATGCCATTAGATTGTAGAATTTCATCGCTGTAGGACAATTTTTATAATAAAGATATATACATTTCTCTTAGATCATTATATAAAGGACACAGCAGGGTCAAGTGATATTCGTCCTCCTTAGTGGAATTACAATATAGACACATGCGTTCTTCTCTCGATATATATTATATATACTAAATAGACAATAAAGATGCAGGCTACACAACATTAGTCTAACTAGGAAATGTCTCTCTGCAACACTAATG
This sequence comes from Solen grandis, assembly GCA_021229015.1. Classification (NCBI taxonomy): domain Eukaryota; kingdom Metazoa; phylum Mollusca; class Bivalvia; order Adapedonta; family Solenidae; genus Solen; species Solen grandis. The sequence goes on from CM037779.1 coordinate 20,777,644, forward strand.
CCCTGCTGATACATGTTGGTCACAATAAAATATATCCTTGTATATTTAAAAGTTTATATCTTTGTTTTCAAGTTTGTATCTTGATGTACATTTGTTTCATGATACTGTGAAGTCATCTTTATAGAAAAAAAGCTTAAAAGCTACGTAAACTGGATGTATTAAAATCAATTTTACCATGTTCATCCAACCATGAAATAAAGGTCACAGCTAAAAAATTTGTATAAAAATTAAGTAGTTCCAAAGACCTATAATATTAATAGGTCATTTGATAGTTCATATCATTATGTACATTTGTATTAAGTTTTAAGATGATGTGGAGTAATCTTCAAAGAAAAAAAGCTTAAACAGGACACCTGAGGTATAACAATGAATTTTTCCATGATCAACCAGCTGTGAAAAAAGGTCACAACAAATGAACAAAACCATATACGAATGCACAAAGAAGAAAATGGATGGACACACAGGCAAAAAAATCTATATACCCCACAACATAGCTGGCGGGCATAAAAGTTTTTTGTTTGTCGGGTTTAGCAATCCATCAACAGAATTTTAGTCATTTGGAGACTATGTCTATCACACTACAGTATTACATTGTAGACATGTGGCATGAAACCACATCCAGTCACATTATCCTGACACAGGGCTAACCAGTCCTCAAACAACCTTTGTCTGCTGAGTGCCAAGCAGGGAGCTACTATTTTCTAAATAATGTAAATGATAAGGTACAGCGAATCATTTGGCATAACCTACCTGCTGCAAGTGATACAGTGTGTAACAACTGTTAATAGAATGAATAAGAAATACAAGATATCTGGAGATACCCATGTTCTTGAAGAGATACTTACATGGCTGGCTCCTTGCGTCTCCTGCGGTACATGACGACACCCACCACCACAATGACAACAATAATTGCAGCCCCAGCCCCTACCGCACCTCCGATGATGCCTCCAAGGTTGCTACCTTCCTCTGGAACTATTCATATTTAAACTTATGTTAAATTATGTTAACCAGCTTCTGAAGGGACTGCGGGAAAAGGGCAGTTGATCATTAAGTAATGAAAGAAAACAGAACTTGTAGTGGTTTGAATAGATACAGTTGACTTTGTGTCCATTCCTTGACTGTATCTACAAAATGAAAATTTTTTAGGAATCCAATGCATTAAATACATACAGTCCATTTACGATAATTCGGAATGCGATTTTTTGTTGTGACGACATTATTCGAATAAATGTCACGGTCCCGTCAAGTTTTCCTATATATCCCATATAAAATAAATGCAATAATTCGTTTTACAATTACTCGGATAAATGCGGCAATTCAAACTTTATTACAGGCCCAACAAGCAATCAAGTTGTTGATCAATGACACGATAGTTCGGACGCTGTGTCACCGTAATTTACACGCCTATGTGTACAGAATCTAATTAATTGGCGGTTATTTCAATTAATGTGATGCACACCGATGACAGGTGTCATTTGATTTCCAAGAGTGATAACAAACTGAGTGAATTTTTGTTCAACTATACATATCAGTGTGAGTGTTCGAACCTCACTTTACTTTGTCGTATGCTCTGCAGAAGTAATATCACGCCATCAATAACAACGATTTGTATATTTACAGATGCATTTGTAAGTTACCATTTATTATTCAAGTAATTCAGTGAAGAGCCCAGGTAAGCTGGGAGGATAGCTGAATAGAGATGGGTAATTTTCAATGTCCGTGTAATTCAATGAAGGGCCAAGGTTACAAATAAGGCTTGTAAATAATTGCTTATTGTTGACAATGTTGTGCTCTTATATGTGATTTGTGATTTTTATGCATAATAAAATTAAACATAAGACATAACTGTGTTCTATATTTTATATACATGTATATCATAAGCCAACAAATTGTCACAACGTGTGATTCTTACAAATACACAAATTGTCCACCGGTAGGTAAACACGGTAATTCGAAAGACACGATTTTTCGAACATTTCAGTCAGTCTGCAGACCGTTCGAATTATCGTAAATGGACTGTATGTGACATATGTGACACTTCATATTGTGTATCTAGTCATCTACTTATTCCATTGAACTGTAACTCTATGCAGCTGCAGCAATCAACCAATATGCCATCCCACTCTGCATTCAACTTAGAAACAAGACCACCTTGACACCTTCAGTAGCACATGAAGCCACAATTAGGAATCTTTATGTGTCATTCTTTCTGTAGTTATTCTTTTGTCAAATCTACCATAGTATTTGTAAAAAAGGATTCTCTCTCTGTATTCCCACCATGTCATTTGTGCATATATTTGTTCACTGCAATACCAAAAGGGATGTACAGAGCTGAAGCATGTTGCCAAAGTTATTTTGGTGCTGTGTTAACATATCAAATTACAGGCCCAAAGGTTGTGGCTTCATACCACTTTTTGGGCAAGGTATCTTCATGACTTTCCGTGGTCAAACCCAGGGACCATCGAGTGGGATTTGTTTAAAGTTGTAAGAACATGTTTCCCAGTCAACGTAAAATAAATAATTTAGTTTAAACTATAAGGCTATCTTCATACAAAAATGGCTGGTCCCATGCACTTTGCCATATTAATTCTATAAATGAAGGGAGATATGTAACATATATTTGTATAACTGTATTGTATTCTGTACAACTATACATTTTTACATAAAAGTAACTTTGGAATAAAAGTAATTTTTCATGTATAAAGGAGAACTTTTTCACAAGATAATCTGCATTGAGTAAATTGCCAGGTATTTATCTCAGTCATAAATATGGCTCATAATACAAAACCTGGTGCCCTAAACTTGCAGTTGAAATAATAAAAATAAAACTTGAATATAATATATATCGATATACACACCTTTTTCAGTAGCAAATGGACCATACTGCTGACTCATGAGGCAACCTCCATTTGTGCAAGCAACAACGACAAATCTGAAGAAAAAACCATCACATAATCAACATCCTGCTTATCAAAACAACTCCATAATGAAGTTCAGATCTGTAGGTAGATTTAAGTTCTTCCTTATCGCATCAAGTTAAGAATATGCTGATCTGTGAGTACTATGCCATGCAACACTGAAATAGATTCTCTCATTTTCAAAACTACTAGATTAACTTCTTTTATATGATTTTTTTTTTTTGCATAAACTTTTATATCTATACATGTCTCAGAAAATATTTAAATTCTTATGGTGTAACTGACTGTATCAGAATGTAGGAAGCACCTTATACAGGAAATGAGGACTTTGTCTGGGCGAGCTAAAAACTATTGAAAAATATCTAATGAAATAAGATATATGGAGGACATTTGTTTGCTTTGGGTGAATATGGAATATACCTCATCAAGAAGTGATACAATATTTTCACGAGCCCGTACTGTGAGTGAAAATATGAAAACTATCACTTTGAGGTGAGAGATATTCCATATTTACTAAAACAAATTTTCTTTTTATCTTATGTTGCTTTCTATAGTTTTTGCATTAAACTACTCAGACATTACCAAAAAATGGCGCCAAATCACGTTATATTATTTTACATAACCATGACGTCATGGAAATGTTTATCCGTTTCACGTTCTACTTTGCTGTATATTTCAATGTACAGATCGGGAACCAAAATTCTATATCACTCACAGTTTCAACAGTGAGATACAATTATATCTCACTGATATATTTCAGTATCTCATCAAAAATAATAAGATAAATGCTTTATATGACGCTCTAATCATTGAATACTATGCATAAGGTCTAAATAAAATTCTATTCATGCCCTTATGAACCATAACATATGTTTATTTGTTTAATGAACTTTACATATTTAACTTATATAAAATTAAGAAGTAATCAAACATTTAGTCTTTTATGTCATTTTAGTGGGATTAAATTAAGGAAAACTGAAGTTTTATTTATGATCTACATAAAGAAGTAGGGGTAACACAAAGTAGTGAGGGCTTGAGAACACAAGAAGACTTGTGAATGATTGTTAATTTCAGCATGATGTTTTTAAGCTACCAAATTTCATTCTTCTTAACGTTCAATATAATTGAACACTAGAAATGTGTCAACTGGACATGGAACGTCCCTATTTTGCACCATTTCACCAAGTCATGGCCTAACTCTGCCTTGAATCAACGACTCAGAACATTACTTCTCATGCTAGTAATAATTAGTGTAAAGTTTTTTGTCTCTGGTTTATATAGATTTGCAGCAATGGGCAAGATTTTGTGATGGGTGTACATGATGAAATATACTTCCCTACACCTTTTCAAAGTAGGGGCATAAAAATGTATCTTCAGTGAATTACTTTAATTTGGTTTAAGTCATTTGTACTTGTTCAAATACTTGATTTCAACCAAGATGATTATTTTGGTAAACTATCATGATAGAGGAACAAGCTGGGTTCTTAATATCATAAAAAAATATATATTTTGGAGATCCTTACTTAAATGCCAATGCTCGTCTGTTTGGATTAATGTTTAAAAGGGAGCAAATGGACCTAAAAGTTTTGATCCTTGATGAAAATGTAGCCCTTGTGATTGTTGTTGTTGTAATGGGGTTTACCGTCGCTGCGATAGTATTTCGATCATATAGCGACATCCAGCTAATTACAGGTGGAGGAAGACCCCGAGTACACAGTGGTACCCGGGTAGAACCTGCACCGACCTACCACAAGCCAGCTGGAAGGCTTCCTCACATGAAAAATCCAGAGTCCATACCGGGATTCGATCCCACAGCGGTTAGGGGCTGAGAGATTTGCCTTGTGATTGGGAACAAGTATATGAAGATTGATAACAGATTATTTATTAGTTTAGATGTTACAGCCAAGGTTAATGTTTTTCCCCACAACAAGGATGCCACCAACGACAACGACAACTACACCAGAGTGACGACAATACTACAACTAACAAACTAAACAAGAGGGCCAAGATGGCCCTAGATCGCTCACCTGAGAAAAGTATCATTCATTGCCTGTATAAAACAGATTGCTTAAGAATAAAGATGATGAGGTGAAACATTGTTCAGGAATTTTCTGACCCCATCCACAAAAGATATCAACATGACAAACATTCTGCCAAAGTTTGAGGATGATTGGACCAAAAATGTTGCCCTCAGAGTATAAACAAGATTTTTCTAAGATTTGACCTACTGACCTACTTTTCTGTCCAGCGCCACCCATTTTCAAACTGGTTCGAGATGTCATCATGACAAACAATCTGACCAAGTTTGAGGAAGATTGGATCAAAATTGTGGCCAGGTTAAACAAGATTTTCTAAGATTTGACCTACTGACCTACTTTTTGATCCAACCACCCATTTTCAAAGGGTTAAAGATATCATCAAGACAAACATTCTGACCAAGTTTGAGGAAGATTGGATCAAAATTGTGGCCTCTAGTGTGTAAACATCAAAATTGTTGACGGACGACGGACAATCAAGTATCCCAAAAGCTCACCCTGAGCTATGCTCAGGTGAGCTAAAAAGCAAAAGAAAATATTTAAAAAAAAAAACTTACATGAAATTTGTTCCGGGCTTTAGTTTGCCATTACAGTAGACACCAACTTCCTCCGGATCACAATCATCTATACCAACTGTATACACTATCTCACTAGTCTGGCGACGCTTACGACCTGGTCATACAAATTAAAGGGTGTGACTTGTAGAGCAGCATTCTTGATGGATATTTGTCATCATATTTTATTATTTATAGTGAATAAATTCACAAAATGTTTTTTTAAACAGGTCTGGCATATCTAAATACAAGTCTGCAGATATAGAAAGTAATGATTTAGAGTCAAGATTTTTTTTTTGTTGACTTTCAATATTTGTTCAGTGACTGGTGCTTCCAGCTGGCTTGCAGAAGGTCAGTGGTTCTACCTGGATATCTCCGTGCATTCGGGGTCTTCCTCCACCTGTAATTAGCTGGACGTCGCTATATGACTGAAATACTGTCGAGGCAACGGTAAACTCAAATAGTCAAGTCACATTTAACAGGACAAAGAATGTAATAATAACCTTATAATACATATTAGACATCCTGATATGTGTATTTCAATGAATTCCCCATTTCATCTATTGAGTCTAAATGATCCATAAATAGTACAGCTGTATCTAATAAGCAACTGAAAGACAACATGTTTTCCCATAGAGTAATTACAATACTTTTCTTAAGAGTTCTCATTTCCAGGTTCTTACTATTTCTATTATTCTGGTTGGCCCAATCCACAGGTGTAATCCGATATGGAGTAAAGTCGTCTTTTTGACTATCTGCCCAGGTATTCATTGAATTGAAGTCATCTAGTGTCATGTCACCTTAAAAATAAAATATTCAATCAACAATCTACTGTTCTGGGACATTTTCAAACAAACCATATAAATGATATTTACAGAACATCCAGGTTAATTAGGACATTGTTGATATAAGAGACTGATATCTTACTTTTAAGGCTATCACACTTGGACATTTTGCAGCCAATTAGGCCCGTAGCCCGGATCTTCCCGTTACTCTCCTGCTCCAGGAAGGCTTGGTTGATGGCTAGCCGAAGCGAGGTCTGGGTTGGTGAAATTTTAGTTTTAGGGATCACTGGGTTGTTGTCATCCTCCACAGTGTTGATGGGAACTGAAATGTATCATGGGTATAATACCATAGCTACTTATGTTATCTATAACAGGTAAATTCTTGTCATTGATTGCATATATGTATCATGGAAATTACTGTTTTATTATATGACATTATGCTCAAACAGCTATTTCCAGTTTTGTATAAACATCACATATTTTCTTATATTTAACAAGTAACTTTTAGGCCAATTACATCACACCTCGTCATGCCCGTGTAATATATATATATATGTATAGTGTGTTGAATTCAAACAGCTGGATTAAATGTGTTTGATGCAACTAACTGATAAAAGGAATCTGACATGAATTGTCATTTCATATCAAATTTTACTAAACTCGTTCGAGAAAATGCTATTAATTAAGCTCCCCTGAGGCTCGCTTAACCCTTTCCCTCATATAGACTCATTTTGACGCACTCAATAGGTACCACATAAAGCCTGATCTGCAGAAAACCACAGTAAAACCTTACCAAATTTGATTACAAAATCCTCATTTCCAGACCACTGAGGAGCAGCGAACAGCATAAAACCTGATCAGCCTGCGAGTTACTCGCAGGCTGATCTGGTTTTATGCTGTTCGCATAGGTCTTTTCATGGTGTCCTCTATGAGGGAAAGGGTTAATAACATTTTCATGACTTCTTTTTGTATAACTTGGTATGAAATAACAATTCATGTCAGATCTTATATATCTGTTACATGTAACATAGCCATTAACAATTAAGTCTTTGGCATAGTAGTATTCTCTGTATAAATTATCAAACTTTAATCTGACCTTCTTATGCGGACCCAATAAAGAATTAACAATGCTACTGCATTCAGAATAATAACTCTATAGATATTGTTTCACAATGTGAAATATTTGCTAGTAAATGACAAACTATATGCTCTCTGAGATACAAAAACAAAGTATTTTAACAAGATGTAGTACACACCCCCAGGCGGTGCCTCCATGATTCTTTCTGTCACAGCACCATCCTGACTCTCATGGTTGACAGCCCAGACCTGTAATGAGGAGACCATATCACTGACACAGCAACAGAAAGGACCTGGTTAAGAACTTGTTCAATATTATCAAACACTAGTCTGCATTTATGAGGAGTGTTTCTAAGGCAAGTCTGTGTTAAAATGGCAAGACAATGTTTTTAAGGCAAGACTGGTTTGCTGGTAATGGTCATTTCCAGTTTTATTTTAGCAGTGAGTTACCGTAATGACTGTATGGTCAAAGAATTATTGAACTGATTGCTAGGAAATGGTATCCAAAGAAACTACTATTTTTTTTTTATATGCACGAGGTCAATCTTTGATAATGTTGTATCCTAGATAAGGAATTTATGATTTCAATAAATATTGTAAGTTCCAATATTACATTTTACTGCTTTAGTTTTTCATAATTAGAACTTGATAGTTCATCAAATGAGCAAATCAGCGTAGCACATTGTATTTTACTGTTAGTGTCATTCCTTCTCAAAATGCAGCATGAGACTTACCTCAAACTTGTAGATTTCCTCTGGTACAACATTCACTTCCTCCCTGTACAAGAAATTCTCTAGATTGCCTGTGTCATTGATTGCCTTCAGAACCTATGTAAATTTATATATGTACCGTATAGCTATTTCTGCTATTCTGTGGAAGAACACAAATCCATAGAAATAAAATCCGTGGAAATTAACTAAAGTAGAAAAATATTCGCAGGATAAATTATTCCTTGGTCATAAATCACAGAAATATAATCCGTAGAAAAAACTAACCCATTTTTATGGCAGAAATACAGAATATTACACCCGCAGAAATAATTCACTATACGGTATCAGTCGGAATCACACAGCACACAGGGGAATGAGCTATCAATGATGCAAAATATAAATATATCATTCAGAATGCTTATAATTACCATGCGATCATGCTTTGTACAACAATATTATAAACAATTGTAATTATCTATGGACTGCCATGTGTGAAGTATTGGTATTCTTACATTTTTTGGAAAAAAATACATTAACATGTTGGAAATCCTTACCATTGGCTCACTTGCATTGTGTCGGAAATTGTACCCAGTGATGATGCTGTTCCTATTTAGGAGGGTAGGTATCTTCCAGGAAACCACTAGTTTACGGTGGTCCGAACCAGGGGTTGTAACACTGAAGTCTGCAACTTCTCCTGGTGCTAAATAGTATGGAACTTGGTATCAAAATATGAACTGGAATAATGTGTACCTGTTCACATCACCATAAATACTAACTTAAAATATCGGCTTTTTCAGAATAACAGTACTTCTATTCAAGAAAAATGTACATATGAAAAAATACAATGTCAGCTTTGAATGAAATTAAGTGCAGTCCTGTTGCTGCTATAAAATATCAACCATGTTATTAAGTAAGAAGCATACTATTTCTATATGAGGGATGTTTGAAAAGTAGGGCAACTTCAATTAAAACTTTTTGATTACTGAACCATTAAAAGCCAAATTCACCTCAAACCTACAAAGTATTCTCCTTTACATTTTATACACTTTTTCAAGCTTTTAATCCATGACCTACAGCAATTTTGATACTCTGAAATGGGTATACTGTTACTGGTACTGGAAAATGGCTGACCCCAAAACCTTTTTCTGTAAAAATGTTTTTTAAGTTTAGAAAACAAGAAGTAGTCACGTGGGGTTAGATCTGGAGAATAAGGTGAGTGACCAAGCACAGTTACTTGTTTTTTCTCTCAAAAAAAAAACAACATTTTACAGTGTCTGCCTTGTGATAGGGTGCATAGCAGAACATTTTCCAGCCAGTGCCATGACTACATGTATTTTGAATGACTATAGTTACTAAGCTCTTGTACAGATATTAAACAAACTTCAGGCATGGTTAGACAGGGTCTCAATTATACATGCTGCCAATTTTGATGTGCGCTTCATGTGGTAAGCATGATATACATCTATGAAGTAACATTACTTCCCTTATACTTAAGATTTGACCCTTTGGTCTTAATGACAGGTTTCCATGTGGCAATTTAAACTCGGAATGGATTTTTGTTTTTTATTACTAAGAATAAGTCACTGACATATAATTTTTTATTCATGCTTTTGCAGTCAGATGATAAACAAATGTAGAAAATATCAGATAAAGTGAACTTTTGTTATGATCTTACCTGCTGCTTTTGTCATGTATTTTTTAGTTGTTACAGAACTACTACTTCCAATGGATGTTGAAGCATTCACTAAGACTGTATAATTCCAGTATTCCTCCAGGTTTTCTATTACCTTATTTCTTATGTCAAAACCTGTGGAAATATTGCATTATTTTATATATGAGACAAAATATCATTCAAATATATAAGAATAATTAAAATAACAAATTAAAGAAATTAAGAAAATAAGATGATACAAAAAACATATTTTATAGATAAAAGAAAATAATCTAATTATATATGTGTGTTTTTTTTATAATCCTACAGAAACTTAAAACAAAATCTGTAATAATTCTTTTTACCATTAGTGGTGAGATCATTCATTTGGTATGAAAGACAGTATATCAGTAAAAATGATAGGCTACACAAACCGGCACTTTTACCCTTAAGATGATAATGGTCCTACATGTCCAGTCACTCACCTGTAACCAGAGTTTTGAACGATGGAGCCCCTGGATCAGCAGTAACAACAATCGTGAAGTTGGTCTTTCCAGGTCGTGGACCTTCTATGTTCCAGGTGACTATGAATGTCTTGGCTGTGATGTCTGTAATCTGTACAGATGTGGGCATCTTCGGGGCTAAATATAAGACACCGCAATCTCATCATGAAACATGTACAAATGATAAATGTAGGTCTGTGGTACAGTGACTTCACAAAGGAAATTTGAATAATGACTTAAAATGTATATTATGTAACATGTTATATATATAGGTTTGCTATTTACAATATAGCAATGTTACATTACCATGAATGAATCAGTTTTAAATACTTCAGATAAAAATAAATGATACATTGAATACAGTGATACATTTATCATTCCTGTCAAATGGAAAACCTGATATGCTAAACATACCTGCCTGTCTCTATTTGAGCATTTTTTATTTTTAATAAATTTTATTTTCTGCAATTTATTTTATCAAGAACTATAAATTATTGTTGTATTGTAAAGGTATAATAATAAAAAGAACTGTTACCGTATTTAAGATATTGAGTGAGCTTTTTTTTCAAACATAAATTAATATGTGATTTGTGATGTCATAAGAAAATTCAACTGTTTAATCTAAAAATTTTATGTTTGTTCATTTAGTATGGGCAGATCAAAATATTATTAATTTAACAATATAATGGACTCACAATATAACAACAATGTAGACTTAAAAACGTTTGTTCCTCTGAATTAAAGAGTATACTAAAAAAACAAAGAAATGTCCTGCGTGTGGAAACCTTGCAATGTGTTACTTTGTTTATACTGATTGGAAAAGAAATGCAATGTAATATTATCCTCAGTTACACAATTCCAGGTTAACAATCTGATATTGTAGTTTACCACGTATGACCAGCCCCTTCTTCTTTCAAATATTCCTCCAAACTGACATATGAATTTACCCTGCATTTCTTTATCAATACATATGTGGTTTGAATTAACAACACATAATTACATTCATCATGCTCTATAATTCCTTTTAATGAGGTTTAAATGAGGTTTAAATGTTATAAGCCATAAATATATATCACATACATGATATAAAGTTAATTTCTCACCTTCCTCTGCGGTTTTTACAGTGACAGAGGCGATTTCTCCCCGACCTTCACTATTGAAGGCCGTCACTGTGGCTGTATACACTGTGTCAGGAAGCAAGCCTGTAGGCTGATATATCTGCCTTCCTGCCAGATCACTCTTGTTTTTGTCAGTCATAGTTCGTACTTCTCCTTCACACAGGCCGTCAAGTTTAGAAACCTGTCAGGCAGAGAATTCGATCTATCACTAGAGGTGTTAAATACCCCTGTATCCCACCATATCTTTATGCAGGATGTGACAGGACAGGATGAGTGCAATTCCACGGGGCAATATAGCCCCCACATCTGTATAAGAGATCAGAGTTGATATTGGCTATTTTTATATCCATTACTGAATTATATTCCCAATGCCATTAAGTATCTTTTCATTCCCAATTTCTGAATAAAAATTCCCAACCTGAGATTCCAAAGAAAAATAAATCACTTCAAATTAACACATGAAAAACAGATTTAGTTTGTTGGCTATGTATTCAAGTTTGGAGTATTATTGGGTAATGAGCATACAGATGAATGTCCATACTGCCATTTTGAGAACATACTTACAGGATTATTTAAAAAAAAAAAGAACTATCACTGAAGGTGATTCATACCCCCACCCCCATCTTTGACACAGGATGTATTCACATGACACATAAAACGAATGTTCACACATAGGATTTGGGCTTATAAGCATACCAAAAAAAAATATTATCACTAAAGGTGATCAATACCCACACCGGAAGTCTGTCATGTGTAGGAATACAGTTTCAAAAGTTTGCGTGAGTGAAAGACTACATGTATGTAAGGTTTAAAGTTAGTGTGAGCAATGGTTCAAAAGTTTTGGACAATGCTAAAAAGTTTTGACAGACAGACAGATAGACAGAGAGACACACATACAGACACACAGAAGAAAACAATTTGCCCCCAAGATCTGTAGCTGAGGAGAATAAAAATGCAGTCTAATTATGGTTCACATCCATATCTATTGTTTGCAAAAACCTGTCTTTAAGAATTTACATTGTGGTTTTCTTATGCATTGCACTTCCTCTCATCAAGATCAATCTACATATGAAGTTTCATCAACCTAGCTACTTTAGTATTGGAGTTATGCTCCGGACAAAATCAAAAGATTAAAAATGACAAAGGGCAATAATTCCTTTCAAAATACATGCAGAGTTATGGTTCTTGTGCACTGCACTTCCTCTCATCAAGATCAGTCTACATATGAAGTTTCATCAACCTAGCTACTTTAGTATTGGAGTTATGGTCCGGACAAAATTAAAAGATTAAAAATGACAAAGGGCAATAACTCCTTTCAAAATACATGCAGAGTTATGGTTCTTAGGCACTGCACTTCCTCTCATGAAGGTCTATCTAGGTCTATCTACATATGAAGTTTGATCAACATAAGTACAGTAGTTTTGGAGAAATGCTCCGGACAAAATCAAAAGACAACAAGAGGCCCATGATGGCCCTAAATCGCTCACCTGAGAAAAATAGGTTGACCCAAGGAACATCTGTACCAATTTATTTTAAAATCTGGCCAGTAGTTTTGAAGAAGATGATTTTTAAAGTTTTCATATTTTTTTTCTTTTTGTTGCCATGCCAACCAGAGTTCTACATGGATCAAGTTTATTTTAGCAACTTTTGTGAAGGTTGACCCAAGGATCATCCCTGCCAAGTTTAATCAAATTCTGTCCAGTGGTTTCAGAGGAAATGTTGATTAAAGTTTTCCCTATATACATATAAGGCAATTAAGCCCCGCCCCTGGCGGCCATGTTTTTTACGGATCGGAAAAATTTTAGCAACTTTGGTAGAGGCTGACCCAAGAAACATCTGTACCAATTTATTTTAAAATCTGGCCAGTAGTTTTGAAGAAGATGATTTTTAAAGTTTGCATTTTTTTTTTCTTTTTGTTGCCATGGCAACCAGAGTTCTACATGGATCAAGTTTATTTTAGCAACTTTTGTGAAGGTTGACCCAAGGATCATCCCTGCCAAGTTTAATCTAAATCTGTCCAGTGGTTCCAGAGGAGATGTTGTTTAAAGGTTTCTCTATATACATATAAGGCAAATAAGCCCCGCCCCTGGCGGCCATGTTTTTTTACAGATCGGAATAATTTTACCAACTTTGGTAGAGGTTTGCCCAAGGAACATCTGTACCAATTCATTTTAAAATCTGGCCAGTAGTTTTGAAGAAGATTATTTTTAAAGTTTTCATTTTTTTTCCCTTTTTGTTGCCATGGCAACCAGAGTTCTACATGGATCAAGTTTATTTTAGCAACTTTTGTGAAGGTTGACCCAAGGATCATCCCTGCCAAGTTTAATCAAATTCTGTCCACTGGTTTCAGAGGAGATGTTGTTTAAAGGTTTCTCTATATACATATACGGCAAATAAGCCCCGCCCCTGGCGGCCATGTTTTTTTACGGATCGGAATAATTTTAGCAACTTTGGTAGAGGTTGACCCAAGGAACATCTGTACCAATTTATTTTAAAATCTGGCCAGTAGTTTTGAAGAAGATGATTTTTAAAGTTTTCATTTTTTTTTCCTTTTTGTTGCCATGGCAACCAGAGTTCTACATGGATCAAGTTTATTTTAGCAACTTTTGTGAAGGTTGACCCAAGGATCATCCCTGCCAAGTAAAATCAAATTCTGTCCAGTGGTTTCAGAGGAGATGTTGTTTAAAGGTTTCTCTATATACATATAAGGCAAATAAACCCCGCCCCTGGCGGCCATGTTTTTTTACGGATCGGAATAATTTTAGCAACTTTGGTAGAGGTTGACCCAAGGAATATCTGTACCAAATTATTTTGAAATCTGGCCAGTAGTTTTGAAGGAGATGATTTTTAAAGTTCTCAAATTATTTTTCTTTTTGTTGCCATGGCAACCAGAGTTCTTCATGGATCAACTTTATTTTAGCAACTTTTGTAGAGCCTTACCCAAGGAACATTCCTGCCAAGTTTCATTAAATTCTGTCCAGCAGTTTCAGAGGAGATGTCGTTTGAAGCAAATTGTTGACGACGGACGACGCACGACGACGGACGAAGGGCGATCACAAAAGCTCACCTTGAGCACTTTGTGCTCAGGTGAGCTAAAAATTAACAAAGGGGAATAACTCCTTTAAAAAACATGTAGAGTTATGGTTCTTGTGCACTGCACTTCCTCTCATCAAGATCAATCTACATATGAAGTTTCATCAACCTAGCTACTTTAGTATTGGAGTTATGGTCCGGACAAAATCAAAAGATTAAAAATGACAAAGGGCAATAACTCCTTTCAAAATACATGCGTTATGGTTTTTGCACTGCACTTCCTCTCATAAGTATCTACATAAGTTTCATCAACTAGTTTGTTTTGGAAATGCTCCGGACAAATATTTGTAGACCGACCGACCGACCGACCGACCGACAGGGTGACTCCTATATACCCCCCCAAATTTCATTTGTGGGGGTATAACAACAATGTTACCATGTTGTTGTGAAGATTTGATGTGAGCAATTCATTTGTTTAATATGATTATTGCGTAGGTTTATCTTTCCCTTTCGCGTAAACAACTGTTTACACTGGGATAGAGGGTGTATGAATGTGTGTAGCTCTGTTCAGCAGACTGGAACCATTTTAGCTATTTTTGTACAGTACCACCCAATGGTCATTCCTAACGAGTTTTATCAAAATCCAAAATGTGAATAAGGAGATGTAGTTTAAAGATTTTCCTATTTTTAGCTTTGATGGACATCGTATTCAGTGGACCAGAGCCATTTTGGTCCAGAACATAGTAAAGAACATAAAACATAGCAGAACTCCTTAATGATCAATTGGTTTCAAATATTGCAGAATGACTTGAAATGAAATAACCAACATTTGTAAGAAATAACATAAGGTATCAGTATGATCAATTTTGTGTTATCTGGCCTTGAACATGACCTCAAATATCATTCAGGGGCAGATAACTCAAAAAGTAGGATGCTGACCCCATTTTTTTTCCATAAAAATATTTCTTTTATGATTCTCTACAATCTTACAATGTTTAAAAAAATTCTTCCTTCTTTGTCTATATAGGAATTGTAGCCAACTGTAGCAAACGTCATTAAAGTTTAGAACTTATGGCCAAGGTTAAAGTTTATCACTGTATTTTTGTTTGATAAAAGGGAGATGGATTTTGTCAAAATGGACCTAAGAGTTATGGCCTTTGCTAAAAATGTAGCCCTTGTCATAGTGAACAAGTATGTGATGACAGAAGTTAGTTTAGAAGTTATGGCCATGGTCAATGTTTTTCACAACGATGACAACGCCAGCAACGACCACATCGACGACTACACCAGAGTATTGACAATAACTTTACTTTCTCCTTTGAAAAGCAGATGAACTATTTTTCTTTGAAAAACAGATGAACTTTTTTTCTTTGGAAAACAGATGAGCTAAAAATTCTGGATATTCAGTTATGTTAACTATATTTGCAAACTATAAGTAGTCAGTTCATAGTTCTGTACCTTTTGGAATATTCTTTTTTTTTTTCCAATATATATATTGAAATGCTAATACTTGATAATCATGGACCTTTGATAGAAAGTAATGTTAGTATGGCATTTGGCTGGTCAGGGTATCAAAAGGTTATTTCCCTGAAAGCCCTTTAGTTTGTCGGAAAACTTCTATCATGATTTATGGGGATTAAAGAGTTAAACACACCTGGATAGATCCAGTACAACCGCTACACTTGTAAATATGTTCCTTTTTACAGGTGTCACTGGGGTCCTTAATCTGTACAACATATCCAAAGTTCTCCTCACTGTACGTGTTATTGGGGTCCGACCATGTCACAGTGAATGTCCGACTTTGAACATCAGATACACTGAGGTTAGATGGTGGATCAGATTCTGAAATGTTAACATTGTTATTTGAGCTACATCAGAGTGTATAATAGGTAATACATGTCTGGTACATAATAAAACTAATAGGTAACACATGTTGGTACATTATTATTCTAATAAAAGTTTAAATTTTATTTATTTAACATTGATTATGAAACAAGATATCACAACTTATATTAATCACTCTCAATGGTTCTGGTGATGGCTTATGTGGTCATTATTGTGGAAGGAAACCGGTGAACCCAGAGAAAACCCACGTGTTTGGACAAGCGACCACTGTACCCTCTCACGTATTGACCAGGAATCAAACCCGGAACGCATTGGTGAGAAGCGAGGCAGTTACCACTATGCTATCCAGGCACCCAAATTATTCTAATGGGTAACACATGTCTGGTACATAATTAAACTAGAACTGTCACAGACTAATACCCCTGCATACTGCTTTGTCACAGTATGGAAGTATGTTCTAAATGTTAAAAGCAGTAACTATGGATTTAAGTAAATGAGAGAAATTTTCTGAACATATCTCATGAAAGACCTGTCAAAAATGAGCATTAAAATGATTTACCTAGCACACAAAAGATTAATATATCCAAAACATGATTAATATAATATCTAATTTCTATTAAATGTTGTTTAAAGTAATGGAACAGTGACCTTGACCAAACAGCTCTTCAAAGCTTTATCTTCACAGGAGCTGTATATGTTGCAAACTTGATTATATTTCATTCCTGACGAAAGTTAATACTGGGTTTTAGAAAAATCTATTTTGAGACAGACAGTAAGCAGTAACTAAAGTCTATTTTTAATAACAGTGACCTTAACCCATTAAACTGAAATACTCATCAAAACTTAATCTTCACACAATGTATTCATCTCCTAAATTTGGTCATGACACAAGTTATTAAAGAAATTCGTTTTTGGAGGGTACAGACAGACCAACCTACCAACAGAGTGATTCCAGTATACTCCACTCAAACATTCATTTGCAGGGAATGTATGTTTGTTTGTTTGTTGGGTTTGACGTCCCAACAACAGTATTTCAGTCATTTAAAGATGATGTCTACTTGAGGCAGATATATTGCTGCCACACTGCAGTATCACGCTGTACACATGTTGCATGATACCACACCCAATCACATTATCCTGACACCGGGGCAACCAGTCCTGCAACTACCATTATATGCTGAGCGCCAAGCAAGGCAGCTATAACAGTACGACAGGAAA
>CM037779.1:20795191-20845191 GCA_021229015.1 Solen grandis
TGAAATCTAAATCACGGACATCAAATTACGCCCCCATTTTTGATAAGGCGCGAAAAGACGATTTAGAAATTGATACGCACCTTTAAATTATTGATCTATGCTTAGCACTTTCTAAAAAGTTCGACATGACGCAAATTTCGTCCAATCAAAATGTAGATTATATCCTAAGTTAGTTAATGGTGAAGAAGCTCCGCCCCTTTTTTATCACTAAGATTTCACTATTTTTTCCAACTATTACATGGAAACCAGTCTGAACAACTAAGGATTCTGGTGGATTTCCCATTTTGTTTCATTAAATAGTTCATTGTGTGGATTTGAGGCTTTGTCCTAATGAAATATGCGAACTTATATATTTCTCTTGTAAAGTAAAAAATACTGGGACTCTAATGCTGGAGATAAGAATTTGTTAAGGTAATCCTCATGTTGATTTTACCATGATGTGTTTTAAGAACACACTGACTTTTTTCAATTCATTTTTTTTTTGCTATGATTTGTTTTGTTTCTTGTTAACAAAAATCTTTAAGTTTTTGTCTTTAGTTTATATATCTTGATACCCTTTGATAAATGATACTTTGCTATGATTGACCTATTTTGTCAACATTCTATGAGTCGTAGGTAGGTTCCATTTCAAAGTCTATTTTTATTAGGGAAGAAGACTCTGGAAATAAACGTAAGCTAATGTTACAGCCAAAGGATGACCATTGACCGAAACATTGGTGTAAAGCGAAACCATATAAATTTATAGCTCTGAAGCTTGGCATCTTTTCAAAGTTATAACACCTAAGTATTTTATTTCATAATCATTCTAAAAGCATACCTTTCTTCCCAAAAATCGAGGCATTTTAGAATTTATATCTAGACCCTGAGTCGAATACCTGTTTAGATAAAAGTAATTGCATTAATTACAAGCAATATAGTCGTCCCGGGAATATCTTTCCTTTCTCGCTGGAGGAAATTCTAATTCTGCTGAAAGTCATTGGAAGTAGAGGAAAATCAGATGACAACTTGATATAAACAGAGGTTAAAAAGTCACGCATATATTGAATGGAAATAAATGCATAACAAGCAGGAAACTTATATCCCTAGTAAGCACACAATGAAATTGTTGTTATTCTGTAACTAGAAGAAAATAAAGTACAGCTATCTCGAACCCGGGGCCCCTCGCTGAAAGGACGACAGCCGCTGGGTCAATTACAGAACTGTCTCACCGACAATGGTCACTTTCAGGTCGCTACACACAGAAAATAAATTTCTATGCCCAAACCCAAAAACATTATACACTGGGGGACTATATTGAAACACTCCCTCACTGGGCACCATATACTTCCAGGTGAGTAGAATGTGCATCCAGAGCAGGACAAGGCGAGTGTTCTACCGACTGAGCTACCGGACCTTGTACACAAATCTATGATCGATAAGGAATACTTATAGGCCGTTACAGTTGACCTTATCCCAACAGACTTCGACAGGGATAAAAACAATCATTCAAATACACTTTTGAGCTGGTAAAGCTTCCTTGCGTTGACTCAGCTTAAAAGCTCATAAGCATATTTTGCTTTTTTATACTCTTGCAAAATGTTATCAAGCTTATTTACGTACTATTTTACTTACTAACTTAATATAAGGGAAGTTTCAGGACTTGTTGGCCCAATGTCAGGATAATGCAACTGGGTGTGGTATCATGCCACATGTCTTCGGCGTGATACTGCACTACTATATCTCTCTCAAGAATACAAAGTCTCCTAATGACTGAACTACTGTCGGCGGGACGTTAAATACAATAAACACACAACCAAACGTTTTTCCTCACACCATCAGTCAAAACCAGGAATGTTTTGCATATCTGATGAGTATCCTAACTAGAAGACGGTATACGTTGTTATACAGTTTGTCCTACTTTACGTCCAAATACTTTTGTTCAAAATGTTAAAGATACAATGTTTATCGCATAAAATGAACCGCGAGGTCTTGATTTGAAAAAAAAAGCCTATATGGTGCCTACATGACGTCATGGGCGGAGCACGTTACGGCGGCGACTGCCTGCGTCATGTTTGTTGCTTAAAATAGAAATGTACCCAGCGACACTGACACTGAACTGTGTCTAAAACTTAAAATCAAATTGGAATGCGAGATCAAATGCAAGGCTGTATGGCTTACGGGACAAACTGTAAATATGTTATGATTTATATTTCAAATTTAATGAAATTATCGCAGCGCTCTGCTTCGCGTCGCTTGTGATAATTCCATAAAATTTAGCATATAAACTATGACTAAAACAAATAGAATACACATTTACAAAATGTAATCAAATGAATTACACCAGACCCGTACATGTATCTGCATTGTTAAAACATTATTATCTACTCGGCTAACTTTTTTCAAAACAGAAAGCCCCCATCACATGGAAATACATTGCCTGTAACAGTTCTATTATGCAACATCTAAAACATTAGACCAATCATACTTTCAAATAATATGCACGTGCATTTGATTAATATTTCTTGATAAAGGGCAAATGTCTTTTTTTAATTTAGATATTCAATAAAGCATGCCCTATGAAAATGAGAACAGGCATACTTTCAGATAAGCAAATTCAAATTCAGAATTGCATTTCTTCTTTAGGACACCCTTTTTTCAATGCAGTTATCATTAACAAGTAGTACATATATGATATATAATTATGCATATCGATGTATATAATATATACATACTTCCTGTACAAAACCAAATTGTTTCTCATCAATGCAAGCTTAATGTTATTATTGAAAGCAAATTAGTAATGCAAATCGGAATCCTTTTGTATTTTATAATGTACAAATTGATACGTAAGTCGTACATGAAATCGAATTAGCAAGACGTTCTAGAACTACAGTTTTGGTCATAGTTTTCACTATCTGATACTCTTAATCTCTCCAAAAACTATAGATCTTGTGATAATTATACAGAATGAAATTTGCATGTTAATCATGCTAAACAACAACTTGTAAAGGACAATTAAGGAAAAAAAAATAAAACAGTAAAAATACTTATAATTAATAACCTCTTACCATCTATTATATAATATCCATTTCACAACGAATAACGGTCTAGTTAGTATTTAAAGAATGTTTTCCATACTGTTACGCAACAGAGTAGAATTTGCAATTTACAACATATTCTAAAAATAAGACCAGACAGAGCGAGCGGCTTCTCTTTAATACCATTCTGCGAGGTTTGCACTTGAATGAGGAATCAACAACTTGCAACGATCATAGCAATGAAAGAACTTAGTGTTGTAGATGTTTGTGTCGGAAAAATAAAATCTCTCTATATTTTTAAAAACTTTTTCCCCAAATTGTGGCCCTTAACCGTAAAGATATCTTTTTAAGATTAGTTTTAATGCTTATCGTAATAGGTAAACAACAGCAACAACAAACTAAAGGGATGACGCGTTGAACTTGGCTGTGTATTTAATTAGAAACACGTATCCCCACATATACAAATATATTAGAACTGGTTAATAACATCCAATGAAATGTGCGTGTGTGTGTGTGTGTGTGTTACTGGCTATCATTGAAATGCGATTTTTTCATGTTTTGAATTGATGTGTCTTCTAGACTTTGAATACCTATTACGGATCAATTGCTTGGTTTATCATTTTGAACAATACTTTGCTATAAATATACTCTAGAAGCGCATAAATCAAACGTAAAGGAAGTCTGTTGTGGTGGCTATCACGACATAAGAGAAATCCTTTTATAACTAATTAGACTGCTAAACACAATTATTTTATATGCAGTACGCTCAAAACTTACTTTCATAAAGAAAAAACAACAACAGTAACAACAAAACAAAACAGATAAAGTTTTTTTATTTTATATCAGATTCCTCCTCACCCCTCCGTATGAATCCAATATTGATAGATATACCCTGAAACAACAAGCAAACCAAATAAACAAAACAAAAACAGGCAAAGCAAAAGCATCCATTTACAAAATAAACCGACTATACTTTGTCATACAATATTACCTATAGTAATTAATTTGAGCTTTCGCACTTCTGAGGTTTTTGACAGAGTTTGTAATATCAACTAGATCTATTAGGGTTCATTTATTTTTTCATCTTTTCGTCTAAGCAAAATAGAAATAATAGAAGTTTATAATAATGTTTGTTTATTTAAGTCGATTGGAAAACAAGTTCTTATAACACGTAACACTAATTCTCTTGGCGCTTCACGGGAGGAACCAGTGCTTGGCACCTGGGAGGGCCATGAAAGATAATTGCCCGTAACGGGGTTCGAACACAAGGTGTTCACATTATCGTTTGAGATTTAAAAGGTACGTGTACACTTAAAGAATAATGTCACAGATAAACAATGAATACATATTTAATATATATACTCGCATGCATTTGTTCGTACGTATAAAGTGTTACCATCTGATATGGAATCCACATGATATAAACATTTGAAATAATTGTTTGCACTGCTGGAGTTTATTGTCCTTTCTATAGTATTTCAGTCATATAGCGATGTCAAGCTAATTACAGAACCACCTACTACCTACAAGCCAGCTGGACTTGACTTGACTATTTGAGTTTACTGTCGCTTCAACAGTATTTCAGACATATAGCGATGTTCAGCTAATTACAGAACCATCTACTACCTACAACTCTGCTGGACTTGACTTGACTGTTTGAGTTTACCGTCGCTTCGACAGTATTTCAGTTATATAGCGAGTCCAGCTAATTATAGGGTAGGAAGACCCCGAATGCACGGAGGCATCCGGGTAGAACTACCGACCTAACGCAAACCAGCTGGAAGGCTTCCTCACATGACAAGCCAGCTGGAAGGCTTCCATGAACAATTCAAATGATGTGAATAAAGTAAATTTCACTTTCTACCACTAAGGCAGTAGGATAATTGTTCATTTACGTGGATAAACAGAAATATTATCAAGGTAAAGATTTAACCGATCACCTAGGCGTATATAAAACTCTGTCGCCACACTGAGTTACCTCTTGAATGGCAATAGAGTGTACCACTTTTCAAAAGACAAAAGTATTATTTCTGCAAAGTTATCATATTTGTTTTAAACATTTTCCTTTCAAATTATATAAGTATCAAAACATGTGGCGAAGTAAAAAATGAAATTATGATATACCTGAAATTCAACTATTTTTAGCTCAGTGTGTTAAAGACCTGCGTGATATCTCCTGCGCCGGAAATTTTGCGTATGTCTTCCCATATTTTCACAGAATTGTAAATTCATATTATCACAGTATGCGTATTCTACTGACATTAATAAAATAAATACATGCAGATAATATTATAAGATGAAAGATGACAGTTTACTACTACTTTGAAGTTTTATGGTACATGTTGTTTTTTTAGTGAATATATCTGCATACCATCATAAAACATTCGTAGTTACATGCTAACTTTAGTACAAGCTTCACTCTCTTTTAATTTATTTACGATAATAGGAAGTCAGTTTTTACTCAAACTAATCGCTCTACTCTTATCGAATGCTAACATTTCTGTGTTGCTTTTTCAGGCTTTTTTTCCAAACCATCTCAAATAATTCTCATCTACTTTTCTGTTTTTGTGAGGCACTAAAACACATGGGTGACATTAAAAATGGGTATGGGAGAAGACCGCTAAACATTAATGTTATGTTTAATGCTTGCACTCTTTCAATATTTCATACAGTTTCACGAACTCAAAAAATGACTTGTGATTCAAGTAGATTATTTATTTAGACGTGCCGTATTAATGATCTGACTGAACCGCGCCTTTTCAACACAGCTTCACGAGATGATGTCATAAAATGTCGCAACTAGCAGTGTACTATCCAGATGATCCGAGTGATCGGAGTGGTCTACCTTTCTCACACTCGTGCAGGCTTTTTGACATACTTTGATTAAAAAAATATAAACTTGGGTTTGGTCAAGTAAAGGTCGAGTTGATCGGGAAAACGAATGTGTAGAGAACAATTACTGATCAACTTTATCAGTCAACTTTCCCGTTATGCAACCGCTACTAGGCTACTTTTGCCTCGATCTCTTTCCGATAGCTACTCGGCCGCTACTCGTCTATTCACGGGTGAACTCGACCACGACACGGTCTGTACAGGGCCAATTTACAATTCACGGTCCTTGATCTAGCCAGGGCGACATCGATTAGAGCTTGTGTGTGGTCGTCATGCACGGTTGGGTAGCGGTCCGATTAAGCATTTGTCGACATTATTAGGGGAGTTTTGGGGAATCGAACTTAATCTAATTGGAAGTGTTAGCCTACCCTAGGCCGCAGGCTCAAGTTTAATTTATCACTTTCTAACGTATAAAGTTTATATATATCTTTCACTACGGCATCACGCCGAAAACCACATCCAGTCTTATTGTCCTGATACTGAACCATTCACTTCTGGGAAAACTGTTTTGTGCTGAGCGTGAAGCACGTGTTAAATATCTCTAGTACCATTTTTAAGATTTTTTGTATGTTTCGATCGGGGATTGAACATTTTTGACTTCCTGATCTTGCTCTTGTCAATTAATCAACGAGATTGTTTATCGAACAAAATCAAGGAATAAATGCACAGAAGTAGAAGTTTTCTAAACGGCAAACAATAACATCCTATTTGGTAACCATTAAAAACTGGTTGAGCAATAATCATAACATTTAATCTGACTGGCGAAAACATCACTAACGCCCTAAACATAAACAAGAGTCGATGACGATAGAATACGGATGTATGATCTGCTATCCAAAATATTTTGTAAATCTCAGAGAAATATTGCAAAAGCTATCATAGACGCCGTTGCAGCATTCCTTCATCTAGTCAGGGTACAAAAACCCAGAGGACGACCCAGGAGAAAACGCATTATGCAGTTTTAGGTTTAATGAAGATTTAGACTACATTTGAACCTTTTTTCTACTTCTTTTTGTAGACTACTTAGAGAGACAGAGAGGGTGTTAATACTGCTGATTAATGATCCTGATATTAATGCTATTATGCTCTTCTCGATTTTATAACTGCTATCAATTAAATGTGTTAAAATCTAGTTTTTGTAATTTAAAAGTTTGGGGTGAATTAAACAGTTTCCAACACCAATGTCACACGGTAGATGCAGTCTTTGTTCGGTTTAACGTCCCACCGACATTAATTCAATAATTTCGAAATTTTGTCTACTTGAACAGATATGGTGCTGCCGCACTGCAGTATCACGCCGTAGACATTTGGCATGATACCATACCCAGTCACATTATCCTGACAACGGGCCAACCAGTCCTGGTACTACCCTGTTTGCTTCTTATCGCCAGACAGGGCCTACAAGTACCATTATTAACGACTTTTGTATGTCGTGGTCGATAACGACCCGAGACCCCCTGCTCACGACGCGGACGCTCTCACAACTCGAACACCGGGGACGGTAAGAATATGTTGATTTAGGTAGTAGCAAATAAATATTTTGAAAATATTTTTTTTTCAGAAATATGAGCAAAATACGATACATATGCGTAAAATGTGATTCTTCTTTTAAAGAACATGAGTCCGGCTTGAGCCGCGAACCGGTTTAGTATAACAGTTTAAACGTATTTATTTTACGTCGATTGAGAAACAAGTTCTTACAACTTATACTAAACCAGCTTGACAGCTCCTGGTTTCGAAAAGTACTTGGCGCTTGGAAGATCATGAAAAATCCTTGCCCCAGCGGGGTTTGGACTCATATCCTTCGAATCAACAATCAGGTATGTTACCACAAGAACACGGCGCCATTTTATTATACTAATATGAACATATGTAACATAAAACAACAAACATAAAACAAAAGAGTTACGTAAGAAATTCTTTCAAATAACGACTAACATCTGTTGGCTTTAACCTTAACTACAAAGTGCAGCTTTCAGCTACGAAATAATTCGAACATAATAATTAAGGAACCTCCTTAACTGAGTATTTAAAGTGTTATTGTCACTTTGCTCCTATCGCCGTAGTAAGTCACTCGGATACCTTCTTGCTAGGTCGGTAGTTGTGTTGGTGTGCGATTGTGCAATCGGGACTTTAATCAGTCTGTTATTTACTGGGCGTTGCTTCATCACCGAAATACTATAGCAGCGACGATAAAGTCTCTAAATATGGAACTATGAAACCGTTAATGCGATGTTATTGTAAATTAAGATGTAACCTAAAAAGCCATAAACATGTATATAATAATAAAGGAACTCTGTGATAATTCGGCTCGTATTATTAACATTCTAACGAAACTGCTCTTGATCTGGTTTCACGGTCTCTGTCTGATTTCTTCTATATTGAGGGTGTAAAGCCAATTCAATGGTGGAGTTAGTGATTTGTTTTGGCAACCACCTCGTTGATTTAACTACAGTATGCGTCTACAAAACATTTTGTATTGTTTTTATCTGTCATATTACTATCCGGATATATCTTTCTAAACGTTTTCTAAGCACTACTTAATTACGAATGATAATGAAGTTTTTAGCACCAAATTTGTCTCAGAATTGACTGGCCACAATTTGTAATACTTGTCCATATGAATTGAAATTTCACAACCATCATTAATATCACCAAAACCTTTGATTTAATGCAAAAATATCAAAATCTAAAATCTCAATTTTGAGATTTCAAAATACTCTTTAGAAATATAGAATATATTTTCATATGATAATATAGAATAATACTTCTTTGGTTTAGTATACTATTGTAAACTTTAGGTAATATATAATGTGGTAAACACTTTAATGCATCCTTATATCTATGATTATGTTGAAATATATTTGTTAAAACTCATCAAATAAAATCAAAATATTGGTTACAATTCATCAAGTCAAAGTCAAATATTTGTTCCGTATTAAAGCACGAAGCTTCTCTATTTCCGCCTTTTTCTGATTTTGCATTTCGATAATGAACACAAATTAAGTTATCAATTAGATCTTAATAACTTTATTGGCAAATGCACATCAATCATTGAGCCAAAAGAGACAAAAGTTGTTAAAACACCGGAAACCGGATTTTAGTTTGATTAAAGGCAAATTAGAGTAATCACATTGAACTGCTTCCTTATTCAGAACCCCGAGTCTCCTGTCTCTATTTTAAAGTCAAACTTAGGAATTGGTTGCTTCCAAAGTGATGTTTTACCAAACTTCAATAAACGTATATTCATATATTTATAAAGTCAATTCTGATTACAACGGCGGTGTTTGTTTCAGTGAATTTTGCTGTTATAAAGAAATTGCCGTTGTAAGGAATAGAGACATAGTTTTCAAGACTACTGCTGTTATAAAGTAGTTCCTGTTATAATGAATGCCGTTGTAGAGAGGTTTCACTTTATCAATATATACATGCTTTGACATAAAAAGGGCATGCTGTAAAAGTTGTGGGGGTTAGTTAAGGAGTAATCCTAAAACTCTTTTCCTGCAAAAAATGCTGTTATGTTATTAGTTAATACTGGCAAAAAAGAGCTCTGTGTGTCTTTCCATATCCCAACAACTTCCTCAAAAATGGTCAACTCAAAAGTTAAAAGAAAAACAATACAAACATTATGCCTATAGTTTTTTTTTTTTTGTTTTTTTTTTTTTTTTACATTTTGTGGTGTACGTAGTTCTAAATTTAAGTTTGTTGCATTTCATTATTACGAAGAGTTTTGATTTTTATATACATGTTTTTCCTTAATTTTGTGGGCTTATAAATAATAAAGATTTACAGTAAGACTTTGAGTGAGATATACACGTTTGTAGCTTTGAGCTATGGGTTAACACAGTCCCTTTAACTGCATATCCCACGAGAGAACGAATCTCACAGTGGTAATAAAACTGAGCTTCGCTCTCCTGGGTTATGCAGTTATGAACTCATACCACAAAGCACAAATATTAAAGAAGATATACGCTATTATTACATTATTACTTCTTAGTTAAAGATACAGACACAAGAATTTAATGTAATAAGGTTTGCTTGTTTTGATTTAGGAAATGAGGAGAACGGCATGAGTGAAGACCATACACACAGTCATTACATTGTGTCGGCTTAACTCGATTTTTTTTTATATTTGGTGGAACAATTCAAGTATCATTTTCCTTTCTTTTATTACCACATAAACCACTGAAATTATTTTTTGTGTCATTCTTTATTCCGGGAGCATGACGTAGTTTCAAGATGATTAGGATACTTTGAGAAATGAGAAGTCCATCATGAGGAAAGGAGAAGTCCAAACCTGAGGAAAGGAGAAGTCCAACATGAGGAAAGGAGAAGTCCAACATGAGGAAAGGAGAAGTCCGATTAAGAAATTTAGTATGGTAAAATATAATGAAGATAACGCTGACCAATATATCTATATTCATTCTTTATATCCACTGTCCTAAAGGGTAAATGCTTTATTGTCTGCGTTAACCATTACTAAACGCTATAGTAAGGTTCATTATGAAAGAAACGTCGCGAAATTGCAGACAAATTATAGGTCAATGAACCGTCATATTTTTTTTTTTTTTTGAAAACGAGTTTTTTGTCCATAAAATATGGACAGATATGTTTATTAAAAACAAATTTCGGTATTACTTAACATGTCTATTGGAAAAATATGTTTGAGTATTCAATTATAATATTTGAAAAAAAAATGTTGTAGAATTTTTATTCACTGAAAATATGAATTGTATCATTCTGAAGAAAAAATCCCTCATTAACATTTTGTTAAAATGGCAGATCTTAAGTTCGGAAAGAGATACAATCATACTTAATTAAAAAGAAACCACCAACCTTTAATAATAAAGTAATTGAAACGAAATAAAGATATAAAGAATATTAAAACTCATATTACCTCTCTGCTATAATTTCCATCCTGTAATTTATAGATTGCAAATTAAAGTTTCAATAATGTACTTTCTGTATAGCACCATAATCCAACCCCGTATATTACTGATGCCACCACACAGAGCGAATCATTTCCCTTTAATACCAGTCTGTGAATACGAGGTACACAACGAGAAGTACCATTTGCAACAGACATGCTAGTCACGGCTACCAATGTTGGGAAATGTGATGGTTCTACGAGAAGTTCAATCGTGCATCTATCCTTACATTTGAGACATTTGTGACTGCGGCTGAAATCCGGATGTACATTAGGCAAGCGACAGGTGCTCCAAAAGTTGAGAACTATGTATAAATTAATACGCTTCAGCCATGTACTTTCCTACATTTCTGCAGTATAAGACAAGTTTTTAGGAAACATGCTAATTGAACACGCCTTCATCCAGTGGTTATGTAATCATAAAGATTCAATTTTCATGAAAAAGAAATTTACAAGTAAATTACATTAATATATTGTAGATTAACACAAATGCTACATAATGCGCAAATAACCGCCAGAAAATAACAGTTAAACGCATTAAAAATATTGATCTAATTACACAATTTAGTATTTTGGATGGATGTCAAAATACCCTCATTGTTTACATTTTGCACTGGCGAGTTTTCCCGAAGACAGTCTGTAATCGGAAATAATTTGAATTTGTAAAACCGTCGTCGAATCCCAATTTGTTTATCCGCTACGTCATCAATGTGTACGCTCATGATTCGTTAACGGAGACATATGGAATTTCTGTGGAAAATTGAGTTATTTTAAGTTATTATTGTAAACAACAGAATAAGTTTAAGATTCTATCTTATTTATACGTTGTAGTAACGTTGACGTTAACGTCAACGAGTATGTACAGATTGCAATTTGCTTTTCTGTCCGAGGAATATACGCTGCTTTTGGAAGAATAAATGGCCTTTAATTGACTACAGCTCTTAAGCTCCCATTCGTTGCTCCGAAGGCAGTTGGATCTCAACTGAGGAAGGCGAGAATGTTTCAAAACCTTGGTGCAACACATTGATCCATCCCGGTTAATGTCAATAAGGATAAATAATTTGCTTCCCTATCGACACATAGGAAATTGTTTATTATCAATGTCGGAATAATCTATTCATTGTTTTTAGGCTCCAGAACCGAATGTCTCATTGTCAAAATAATTTGGTTGGGTATGATATTTTGCTACTTGTATTGGGTGTAATACTTCACTAAAGCAGTACATTATCTGTCTAGTGTAGACTATAAACCTCACATGACAGAAACACTAATGGTGGGATATAACCTCAGACAGAAAATAATTATACTATCATGCACCTTTGCAATTTTTGGCAATAAAAATGCAAGCCTCACCCTTCCCATTCATACGAGTAGCTAAATTAACTGCTCACAAAGCCATTTGATCTTTTATATAAACCAGGTCAACGATGGATTGCTTTTTACCCGAGTTTGATTTTTGATAGCGTGTTAGCCAATTTGGATACATCTGTTAACAATCGAAAGGCCCATTACACCTAAGCTTCATACAACACCCAGTCTAATCACTTTTTAATCATGCGTAGTAAAGTGAAGCTATGTTAGGAAAACAAAAGTTAGAGATTAGGCGCCCGGCCGATCTATCCTATTTCAAGATCGGGAAGACGCCGGAGAAAAAAACAACAACAAAAAAAAAACAAAAAAAAACAAAACGGCCGATTTGTCACTTTAATGAAATCGTAGGAAGCTGGGTGCCGGCTGAAAGTGGGTAAAAAGACGTCGGGAACTAATCAGAAACTATTTGGGAGTAAATTGTGACCTAGGCATAAGCGTTGTTTAATATCTAAATATACTTAAGGACTCATTTCCTTAATGAAATATCGACAAAGGTGAAGGAGGTAAGTATTTATGACAACTTTGTTATTTACTTAAGTAAAGCCCTTGTAATGATTCCGCTACGTCTTGGACCACTTTATCTCCACCAAGATAACCAAGGTACCCTAATGAAACATAGGAAACCTTGGTTATCTCCGTGAGTGAAAGGCCATAAGGTCCAAAATATAACTGAACCATTACAGGGACTTTACCGTAAAGTAATCCGTAAAAGAAATGGCGGTATTCGTCCTCAGTTTGTTTAAAATCTTAAACATCACTTTATGCCAAGAAATGTTGGTGGAATTTACGAAGTGTAAATTTTCTTTGAATTCATTGCTTGTAATTTTGATAGAGGGCCTTCAGGAGTTATATTTCTTTATAAAATACTTTTAGCTATAATTCTGAAAGCTTAAGTGTATTCGTGTAAGAAGTCACTCATCCCCATATTTCCGTTGTTTATCTATAGTTGTTTCTTTTCTATTATATTTCCCATAATGATAAGCTATTCCCCAATGTATGAGTAATCTTGGAATGTTCTCTATCAGCCGCTAGCTTTATTTACACAATCAACTGTTGTTCAGGCATATTTGTTGTAACTGTTTAAAAGCCATACCGTACAGCGCCTCATGTCACCTTTGGTTTTGCACTAAACGTCATTTTCGAACACCATAGTCACTTCCCAAATGTATTTCATCCAATTATGTACAAGTACTAGAAATGAAACACTGGGAACTTCTGACGTAAACATAATTATTATATATGACGGCATTTATAGATTACGGCATCGTTGGAGCCCAGTTTCAGTGCACTCTCAGTATACCATTGTATTTGAGCGTCTGGGATTGAAATCGTCTAAGCTGCATTTACCATAAATTAAATACATATCGTATCTATAAAACGCATTTATCAGTACCCTAGGCAGGAATAAAGCAATAAAGTTACAACCCCTCTGAAACACAGTCTGAAACACGGTCGATTCCATAACATAGTGAACAAAGTAATGTATTTTTATGAATAGTCATAAATATATGATAGGGTTATAATACATATTATTTAACATAGAAGCCGGAATCATGATTTTGACTTTATTGTCATTCTTCTTGAATAATTTCGTGTGTCGTTTTAAAATTTTTTTTTAATAAATTAATTAAAATTTTCAATAAATTATTTAAAATTTTCCATAAATTAATTAAAATAAGGTCCAGATTTTTGCATCTCCAAACCGACACACAAGTTTATCCTCGTGTTTCAATTTTTTTTTTCAGTATAGCTATATGAGTTAAATGTTTACATTTCCAGTTTTGACATATGCCCTCAAAATGACTGAAAGGGTACACACAGTTAATAAGTAGACAATGGTTGACCAGGTTTACACAAAAGAACACATGGTTTTGTTTGTGATTCTGTTTGTGAGCAGATGGCCCAGCTATGATTAGGAAAATCTGGTTTTAAATCTTAAATGCTTAACAATGGAAAGGTGCGTTGCATTTTTTGCATTATCAAGAGACGATATTGAAATTTTGTTTTAACTCCAATGTTTTGAACTTTGAATATGGAATTACCTATACTTCGTATCTTTCAAGTCATTTCTATAATGTACTTAAATTGTTACGACGATGTAAGCGAGAACAGACAATATTCGGCATGTTGGCGTTGTTAATAGGGGTCGATTATATTCCTCCAGGAATAGTTTTAAAAATGCAGTTTAATTCACTTGTATATGCTTAGCCTATGGAAGGATTGAATATGATATGTATTTTTTTTATTTAACAGAGATTTGCGCCCGTATATGCGTAGGTTTCATGCAAATATCTCTGCAACGTAAACTCCAATATGAAAAGAACAGATGACATAAAAAAAAAATACATGAAATATAGTTATTCCTTTCTTCAAAAGCCAACGACAAAGTACAACACGCAGAATAATGTATGAGTGTATGTGTATGTTGATTTATGTATCGACATGTCTCCATTTCTACCCGTTCGTAACAGAGGGGTTAGATTGTTTGCCTCGGGAGCTGCCGGTCGACTGCGACATACCAAAGTCGTAAAAATGGAACTTGAAGCTCCCTGCTGTGCACCCAGCATATAAGTATAGTTCCAGGACTTGCTGGACCGATGTTGGGATAGTGTAGCATCACGCCACAGACATATGCAGTGCGGTAGCAGTTTATCTGTCTCAAATAGACATAGTCTCAAAATGACTGAAATACTGTCAATTAAACCCAAAGAACAAACTCTATCTCGACATGAACATAATAAATTCATCTCACTGACACACCACGAGCCAGTAGAAAGATTTCCTCAAGTGAAAATATCGAAGCATGTCATAAATACATGCCATGAATTGTAAGATACAAACTGTTAAATATTCTAACAATAACTGCTCAATTTCATAATAACATGAGCCAGCATAAGCTCCCTAATCCAAATATCTATCGTATTGGATGTCCTTTTTGTGAGCAAATGTTTAATTTTCTAGGTGCAGCAACCACACCTTTTCAAAGCCTCTTACTGAAACGAGATATTTTGAAAAAGGTCGACTCTATCCCAGTGGTATTGTACATATAAAAAACACTGCTAACCGGATGTTGCTATTGATAATCTTTTCTTTAACATGAACACTGTCTTACAGGAAGCCCGGGATGAAATCACGGAAATAGTAAAGTTCATATACCTTCTTATATAACTAAAGAGAAATGTTCAACATCTCTTGCGGTTGTTTCCAAATGAAAAACACTAAAATGATGCTTTAGAACTCTTGGGGATTGCATTAACGGTACGCAATATTCAGGCAGAGTAACCTAGCTGAAACACTATGCCTTTAAGGTGTTCTGTTCACATTAATGATCGTCAAAGAATTACCAGAATTCAACGTTATTATCAGTTTATCTTACATGTTATCTTTGATCTTGAAATAACACCACCCAAATTATTCTGGTTGTATTTAGTTTTATTACTTTGTTTTTATAACGTTACTGCAAGACAGAAACGGTTCTAAGCACGAACCCCGGTTTTTTTTAGTTATTTGCAGTCGTGTACTGTTAATGGTTTTCATTACATCGTATTTATAGTTTCCAACCCAAAATAATGATTATGAGGTATCTGCTACGTGACTGTCTGCAATATGTTTGTTTTTAATCAGAATTTACGTCTCATATCAGTACATCGCTTGTCCGTAATGCACTTAAGTACGTAAGAAAATGAGTTATATGTACCGTTTTGTTGTGGGGACTAGCATAAGAAAGGGAAACGGAATGGTGCATAAGAATAAAAATTAAATGGAGGTGAAAACGCATTCAGTCATAATTGCTTTACGAGATTTAAAGTAACATACGAAATCGATATGAACATTAAATGATTTACCAAAAACGTTTTCTGGGCTCCTGTTTCATAGAATTACTTAACAAGAACTGAAATATAAAAGCATTACATAACGCTGTGTTGGCGGACGTGTCGAAATTTTAAACATCATTTTTTTTAACAGCAATTAGGCACACACACCCCACACACACACACACGACGGAACCCTTTCACATACAGCATATTGGACTAAACTAGGATCGAACCCAGGTTGCATTGGTGAAAAGCTAGTGTGTCAATCACTATGCTCTCCGGAAACTTGAGTGGATGCTCACCCAGAAAATACCCTTTAATCAGTATGAGTAGACACTGATGAACTTTTCAATTTATCCCTTAATCAGCAGAAGTTTGGTATTCAAAGATATCATGATTTCAATTTGATACAGATTAGTTTTCATACCATTTCTGAACGATGTCTAAGCTATATTAAAGTCATTTGGTTAAGCAATTTAATTGTACCCTTTCAACCAACAAACATCTTTTCTGAACGATGTCTTACCCTTATCAAAGTCATTTGGTTAAGCAAAGTAAATGTACCCTTTCAACCAATAAACATCTTTAATCTTCATCAAAGAAGAAAAAGATGAACAAACTATTTTGTTATCTTTAACTTCGGGGCTAAATCCAATACGCTTTGATATACACATGTTGTATTTTTTTTTTATCTCTGATCTGGACTTTGGAAACCAGTTACGACCAAGGTACATTGCATCGCTATCTTAATTTTTTCATTAATTTACATAATTTCATTAGCCATAACATGTGCCATTACATAATTCCTTTATTAGGGATGGTACCAAAACTTAACCATTGGAGACGATAGCATTGCACGGTTTAATGGATATTCAAGAAAATCTTGAACCTGGGGAAAACTTTTTAGTATAAACTTTTTTCTTTCTTTTATTGCAATAGCTAGTTATCATTTTCTGATTATGTGGGCGCTTTCTAAAAAGAGGAAGTGCCCCGTCTGGGATTCAAAGTTCAAAACCCCGAACGCAAAGCAGACACCCTACCACTGAGCTATAGCGACGTGGGACTATTGTTGACAGACAGAACAGATGTTATACTTTGCCTGCATAATGAGTAATGGATTGCAAAAAAAAAAAAAAGATGTTAAGTCTTTCTTCTTAATCTTTTAATTCCAATCATTTAAACAACCAAATGATGATATCTGAATGCGGATTTAAATATACATTACTATGGAGTAATGTGTTATTTCTAAGTTTTATATTTGCAATTATTTAAACATTTATATGTGCAGTGTAGTATATTGCATATTGCCAGATCTTATCAGTGTCATCTTACGGTGTATCTAAATCTGATTTAGACAGTATTGGTTATCAAGCTAGTTAAATTTTATTCCTGAATTGCACAAAGCTTATTTCACCAAGAAAGTAATAATTTCATTCCAGTACACACTGCAAAATACATTTTCCGACATTGGCACTAAACACCATAAAATCCAAAACAAATGGTACATGTATTCGTACCTATTCCTTATGATTTTATGATTTTGTACCACAGGTTTTTACACTTCGTAGCATAATTGTACCTGAATGACAATGGGTTCTTACATTTCGTGACTTAACCGTACCAGATTTCACAATAGGTTCTTACATTTCGTAGCATTACTGTACCAGTTTGTACCATATGTTCTGCCATTTTGAAGCATGAGGTTAGTTTTTCCGAGGAAAAGTGTATAATTATGTCAGTCTTGAAGGAAAACATTAGTTATGATTATCAGGTTAATGATTAACACCTGACGAAGGTACGAAGGTTAAAGTGTTATTGTAGCTTAGCTCCTAACATCGGTCTAGTTTCACGGATTTTTCATGTCAGGAACCCCACCGGCTGGCTTGTTAGATCGGCGGTTCTACCAGGTGCGTCTGTGCACACAAGAGGAACTTCATCGACTTCTTATTAACTGGGCGTCAATAATTCACCGAATTACGTACTCTCGCTGTGACGGTAAATTCCAAAAACAACGGATATAAAACGCTTTGTTATTTTACTAGGTAACATAGTTTTCTTCTATAATTGAGGGTGTTCTCATTCATTGATGGAGATATTATTTGTTTTGACAACCACCTCGTTATTAACTACAGTATATGTCTACAAGCCATATTGTAAGGTTTTAATATGTCATATAACTATTCGATTATATACTTATCAAGATTTGCCAAGGACCACATAATATGTAAGATTGTAATGTGTTAGCGCCAAATTTGTCTCGAAATTGAAATGACCATAACTTTCGTAAAAATTGTCATACGGTTTTAAATTTCAGAACCATCATTAACATGCCCATAACTGTTATTTAATGCAAACATCTCAAAATTTAAAATTCCATTTGATATAAAAAAACAACAACACACTTTTATTAAAAGAAGATATATTCATATAATAGTACAGAATAATACTTTTAAAAATAATGGAACGTTTCTCGTTTGGTTTTGAATATTATTGCAATTTTTAAGCAACATTTGGCTGTGGTTACACTTTAACACATTCTTATGTCCATGATTATGTTGAAATATATTTGATAAACTCATCAAATCAAAATGAAATATTGATCACAACTCCTCAAGTCAAAATCAAATATCTGTTCCGCATTAAAGCATGTAGCTTCTCTATTTTCGCTTTTTTTCTGATATTGTATTTCGATAATGAACACAAATTAAGTTAGTGATTTGATTCGGTAAACTTAATGGGAAATGCGCATTAATCATTGACCTAAAGGGACTAGAGTTGTTAAAACATCGGAAGCCGGCTTTAAGTTTGATTAAGGAGCGATAATAGTAATCACATTGCACTATTTTTGTTGATATGCTTCCTTCTTCAGAACCCTGAATTTACTTTCCATATTGTAATCTCAAACCTAGAAAATGATGTTTTATTAAACTTATATTTATATCAGGGAATATTATTTATGTTATGAGATATAAAGGGCTTGCCATAGAGTGGGTTAGAGTTACGTTTTATCATACAACTCACTTCTTGCAAAGTGCCGCTATTTAATAGGGCAAAACAGGACAAGCGATCGTGTAGTATTTTTTCATATCACCCAATCTATATTTTTCATAAACCCACTGTTAATGTCATATATTCATTTTGTGAAAACTGAATGGCTTTTCAAAGGAAATAGAAAGTTTATTTGATATATGAGTTAAACGTTTAAGACTGTGCTGTTGTCATTTTTTGATGAATAAGTCGAACTAAATAAATAAGCATAGTAAAGGTTAATGAAGATTAAAATGACCAATTTTACTTTCAAATGATATGTATATTTATTTTATTTCTCCTCTTTCCTAAAGGGTAAATGCTTTAATGTCTGCGTTAAACAGTACTGAACGATATAGTCAGGCTATGTAAATGAAACGTGGCGTAATAGGTCAATAAACAGTTTTTATTAAATGCTTTTTGTTGGATTAACTAGAAATAACAGCGGATTATATCCTGATTTTATCCTGATAATTTCACTGTTTTGAACAGTGAAATTATCAGGAACTAGAACCTAACCATACGTTATAAACTGATCGGAGCGTCAAATGTCCTGGGTTTTACGCAAGAAATGACGTCATAAATAACGTCAAGCACGCGAGGTAATCCCGCCAATTTTGACGTTTTCTTCTTTTAAAATGAGATTTTCCTTCCATGAAATAGGTACAAATATGTTTATTTAAAAGTATACTCCGATGTTAGTATTTATATTAGAAAATATATTTGTGTATGTTTTTACAATTATAATGATTAAGAGATTCGATATTAAAATGAGTATAAACAATTCAACAACACCAATCGTATTTCACTGACATATCAAATATAACTCAAAAAATTACAAATGCATGGTATAATACCATTGTTTCTGAGAAAAAAAAAATCCTTTATTGTTATAGTTTATTTATAACTTGGTACTCAAATCAAAAGTTCAGATGGAGAAATAATCAAATCAATAAAGTCAACCCTTTAATTACCACATTTGATAAAAAATAAAACAAAATATAAATTAAAAGAATCAAACTCATATTACCTCATTACAAACAAATCCATCTCGCGATACATTAAATGCTAATTTATGTTTCAATAAGATACTTTAAGTATTGCACCAAAATCAAACACTGTAGAATTATAACTGACACCACACATAGCGAGTCATTTCCCTTTAATACCAGTCTGTGAATACGAGACACACAACGAGAAGTAATCATTTGCTACAGGCATGCTAGTCACGGCTACAAATGTTAGGAAATTGGATGGTTCTACAAGAAGTACAATCGCGTATCTATCCTTACCGTAGTGACATTTGTTTAAGCGGCTGAAATCCTAAAGACCTTAAGAACAGTGGCAGGTAGTCCAAAGTTTGAAAACTATTTATAGAGTAATACGCTGGAGCCACGCACTTTCAAACATTTGTGCAAATTTAAAAACCTGAAAAAATGAGTTTAACATGAGTTGAAGGGATGATTTTAAATGACCAATCAATGGAATGACGCCATGGTCCAGTGATGATGTTCATTCATTGCCCTGAAGGTCGGCAGTTGGATCTCAACGGGAGGGGGGGGGGGGTGGGGGGGGGGGGTGCTACCCAGGTGTAAAATACTGATCTTTCCCGGGGAACGTCAGTAAGGATGAGTATAATTATAATGAAAACTTGTTTCCCTATCGACGTAAAATAATTATTTTAAATATTTATATCGGAGTAATCTATTAATAAATAAACCAGGTCAACGACGGATTGCTTTTTACCCGAGTTAGCTTTTCAAAAAACAACTGTTTACCAATGTAAGGTCCATTAAACCCGAGCTTCGTACCATACTTAAGACCTAATCACATTTTTAATTATGCAAAGCATAGTGAAGCTGTGTTAAGAAATAATACAAGTGAGTGGGTAGACAAAACAATTACATTATTATTACAAGTTGTTGGCTATTTTTTAAAACGTGTTAATTATTTAAACAGCCAACATGTAAAAATATTTGTACATAAGAGATCAAGCGCCATTTATACTAACTTTGCTCATCGTTAAGAAATCTTTATAAAATTAGGGACTCATTTCCTTACTTTTGTTTTTCTAATAAAATATCTAAATTATTGTTTCTTTATATATACCATAGGTGAAGTATTATGGCAATTTTGTAATTTACATTAAGTTATGCGTTAAAAAAAGAACGGGGTTCGACTTCACTTAATTCAGGAATTTAAGTATTACTTAGTGCTATGTTTAGTTTGTACTTTGTAAAGGTTAGTGTTTATCCTTTTTACGATGAATAGTGCATACGCAGCTGTAGTTCTTAATGCTATATTGATGTATCAATTTGAGTAGTTATCCATCCTCATAGTATCGTTGTTTACACTCTAATGATCTCCTTTCCATTATATTTGCCACAAATGATAAGCACTTCCAAAATGTAAGTGTACTTTAGAATGTTCTATATCAGTTGTAATCTTTATAGTTTTTTACAATAGTTGAGGGGCCGCCGTGGCCGAGCGATTACAGTCGTGGACTACAAATCTCTCAGCCCCTCACCGCTGTGGGTTCGAATCCCGGTAGGGACTTCGGATTTTTCATGTGAGGAAGCCTTCCAGCTGGCTTACGGTAGGTCGGTGGTTCTACCCGGGTACCTCTGTGTACTCGGGGTCTTCCTCCACCTGTAATTAGCTGGACGTCGCTATATGATTGAAATACTATCGCAGCGACGGTAAACCCAATACAACAACAACTACAATAGTTGATCAGGCATATTAGTTGTGGTCGTTTAAAAGCCATACCGTACAACGCCTCATATTACCGTTGGGTTTGCACTAAACGTCATTTTCGAACAACATCCACATCCCAAATGTATTTGTTCCTTTCATGTACAAGTGCATGAAATGAATCACTAAGAACTTCCGACGAAAACAACAATATTATTTATTACGGCATTTATAGATTACGGCGTCGTTGGATCCCTATTTTAGTGCGCTCTCAGTTCTGAGTAACATTATACCATTGTAGCTGAGCGTCTGGGGTTGAATTCGTCTGAGCTAAATTTACGATTAAATAAATACATATCGTATTTATGAATCTCATCTATCAGAACCCCAGACTTTTTAGACCAATTCCATATTGAAAAACATAAAGTCATTTTCTTTTATAAATTGTCAAATATGATAGGGTTATAAAAGCGTATTATTTAACAGAGAAGCCAGAATCATGATTTTACACTCCCACTTTGTTGTCATTTCCTCTTGAGTAATTTCTTTTGTCTATATAAGTTCGTCTTCAACACATGGTTAATAAGTTTTAATGCATCTCCAGACCGACAAAAAAGTTAAATTTCAAATTTTCTTTATTATACCTATAGGAGTTAAATGTTTACCTTTCCAGTTTTGACATATTCACTTAAATTGACTTAAAGGGTACACACAGTTTATAGGTAGTCAATGATTGACCTTGTTTACACAAAAGATCACATGTTTTGTTTGTGATTCCGTTTGTGAGAAGTTGGCCCAGCTATGAATAGGAAAATCTGGTTTTAAATCTTAAATGCTCAAAAATGGAAAGTTGCATTTCAGTTTTTGCATTATCAGAAGACGATAACAAGATTTTGTTTTGTCTCAAATGTTTTGAAATTTGAATATGAAATTACCTATACTGTATGCTTCGTCTCTTTTAAGTCTTATCTATAATGTATTAGAATTATTAATTTAGTCATTTTATATTATATTATCAATTGGGAAACAAGAAAAACTGACCGCTTTTGGCGGTTTAAAATACACGTGTCTTCATTCACTGCCGATTATGTAAGCGTGAGCAGACACTATTCTGTATGTAGTCTGTGTTAGGAGGTCGATTATTCGACAAGGAACAGTTTTAAAAATGCAACTTTAATTCATATGCATATGTCTAGCCTAGGCACGGGTTGAATATGATATTATAATTCTTTATCTAATAGAGAATTTCGCTCGTATATGAATGCAAATATCTAAACAACATTAACTCCAATATGAACAGAAAATCACAAGGGGTGAATGATGACATAAAATACCAGATAAAATATAATTGTTTTTTTCTTCAATTACCAACGATAAAATACTACATGCAAGATATTTTCTAATATATGATTGCTGTTGCATGCATATATCTACATGTCTCCGCCTCTACCGTTCCCGGCACCGAGGGGTTCGGGAGGAGCTGTAGTTCGTGGGATTGATCCCCCCCGACCGCGACATACCAAAGTCGTAATAATGGTAATGGACCCCTCTGCTTTGCGTTCAGCATATAACTAGTTCTAGGACTGGTTTGCCCAATGTCAGGATAATATGGCTTGGTGTGGTATCATGCCACATGTCTACGGCGCGATTAAGAAGTGCGGTATAGCACTATATCTTTCTCAAATAGACATAGTCTCCAAATGACTGTAATACTTTTCAACGATTAGACAGAAAGCATGGCAGACATCACTTATGTAAATTTTCTCGTTTACACTGCTGGTTGCGTTCGCGAAGTCCCTAGTGTGAGATGAAACCGGAGTAGCCGGAGGAAACAGGAGTAGCCGGAAGAAACCGGAGTACCGATTATTTCAAAACACAACCGTTTCTCAAACAACACATCGGACCAACCTGGGACAAAGCCCGTGTTGCATTGGGTAAAAAACAGTGTTTTAACTGATCGAACACAGGTTACATTGGCAAAAGGCTATAGCGTTTATCAAAACACTATCCGGACACCGGAGTGTATGCTCACCCTAGCAGAGTAGACCCATTAATGCTAGTAAATGTAGTCACTTATGGACTTTTAGTTCAACCCTTAATCAACAGATGTATAAAAATCAAAGATATCTTGATTTAAATTTGATAAAAGTTATTTATTTCTTTTTCATACCAATAGAAACATGCTAAAGTTTTATCAAGGAGCACAAGATAAACAAAATACTTAAATGATTTTTTACTGAGGGGTGAATAATCTTTAATAAACGCATGTGAAAGCCAAACGTTGTCTCAAATTCCGCCTATGTAAATTAGTTAGAATCAAGGTACATTACATCACTAGCTTAAGTAATGCATTTATCTCACAGTATTGCATACGCCATTACAGGTGCATTGCGTAATGTTTTGGTTACCAAATATAAACCACAGAGAGCAATTGTGTTGAATGTCTTAATGGATAATCAAGAAAATCTTGAATAGTCTGGGGAAAACGTTTTTGTTATATACTTAAGCATGGAACTACTTGTGACAGACAGAACAGGTGTTGTACCTTTGTATGCTTTATAGTTAATGGTTTGCAGGACATTGATGCAAAGGCTTAATTGCAATCGTTTAAACAACATAATTGGATAATCATTTTGAACTTGTATGCTTGCTATTTTTTATCATTCATATTTTTTTCAATGCAAGGTAACGTTATGTTAGTGGTCAACTAATTTAAG
The DNA here is from genome assembly GCA_021229015.1 of Solen grandis. Lineage (NCBI taxonomy): Eukaryota > Metazoa > Mollusca > Bivalvia > Adapedonta > Solenidae > Solen > Solen grandis. The sequence continues at coordinate 20,819,652 of CM037779.1, forward strand.
ATGGATCAAACCTGTGTGCCAATTTCTGACTTAAATAATTTTGGTTATCCTTCTAGCCCATATTTTATACATGTATTATCATAACGTGACTCGCGACTTTCTTCGTTAAAGTAATATTTTCAATTCGGTGACACACTAACAAAGATTGAAATCTAACATTTTTTAAACAACATGAAACTGTAAAACCAAATGATACAATCATACATTTCCTATGCCATTTTGTGTCATGATTTTAGAATTTCTTACCAAATGTTTTCCCCTTTCGTAATCATAGTTATATAATTTTTGCAGCAGGTTTGTCATGAAAGTTGTATTACTCAATTTATGATTCTACATCGTACGGAGATGCAAAAAATATATGTTTCCCGAAACATCAATGTATAAAATATATGAAAATATAACTTCCAACCGTCTTAGACATGACTTGTCCATTTGGAATAAGCTCCTTATCCTGTTTGTGTTTTATACGGGAATGTCATTTTAGTTTTCTTAGTGAGAAACGACATTATCTTACATTGATCTGAGTTAAACTTTTCTCTTTATTAACACCATGAATTGCTCAGTTCATATTATGTTGCGTCTTCACTTGCCCCACTTTGTCAAAAAGCTGCAGTCATCAAGATGTAAATAAAAATGACAAAATAACTAAATAAATAGCAGATGCCTTTGAGAGTTATGGCAAAGAAAACAATGTGTCAAAAGTATTTAAGTATGGCAGGTAGATTTTTAGCTAGAACGGACACGCTTTTTGAAGGACAAACTGGCGTACGGACAGCTCGACTCAAAATAAGGTCTCCTTTCTTGGGCGTAAAGTAATATGACATTTCGATGAAGTCTAAGTTCAGAGTTACAAAGTAACAACTTAAAATTACAAACCACATTACTTTCATCAGTTAAGTATATACATAATGTAATTTAATGAATCAAAACTGGCCATAAAATTAACGCACCTATACAGTCGGAACATTAAAATAAAAAAAAGGGTTGCATTATAAGGAAAAATAAAAAAAAAACCAATTCGACTGATAAGATAACTATATCTATTCTATATCACAGGATAATTTACACCAGAAAAAGAGTTAAAATAAAAATAATGCATGCAAAATGTTAACTTTAACCTTCTCTCAGCTGTCGTTCTACCCATCACACAGCGTCGTTATTACCAATTTAGGATCAGTAACATTTCCATAAATTGACATTTCGACGAAGTTACAAAGAAACAACCTAAAATCACAAATCACATTACTTTTATCATTTCCGTAAATGCATAATGAAATATAATGAATCAAAAATAATTAAATTTAATGCACCTATATAGTCGGAATATCTAGAAAAATATGGAAAGTTGCCATTTTAAGGAAAAATAATTGAGATAAAGAATAATATCTAATTCAACTGACAAGAAATAACTATCTGTATTCTATATCAAAGGATAATTTACACCAGAAAAAAAGTTGAAATAATGCATACAAACTGTTTAAACTTCTCTCACCTAGTCTTAATCCATCATACAGCGTCGTTATTACCAATAAGGATCAGTAACAATATTTCCATATGAAATCCAAATGCAACGTTTAGGAAGCATAACTGATGCTGAACTGCCACGATAAAGAGCGAGACGCTTCCCTTTAATACTGGTCTGAGAGTTACATGAACAAGTCATTGGGAAAGATAGCAATGGCAACCCACGTGACTGTTGAGCCGCCCCCTGTAATGTTCATTGTTGAATGATGTTTGTTGTATTTTATATGCGGAATAAGATATCAATGTCATGATTTTTATTTCTATAAACTATTTTTTTTATTAACGCCACAGACTTTTTGCACGTTCACGAAAGTCATTCAATTTACTAAATCATGCATATATATCTATGGCGTTGTAAAAACTGCGTTTTTATTAGCCAAAGATGTATGACTGACCTTTTCATTCAGTAAATATGAGAAAAAGAAAACACACACACACACACACACACACACACACACACAACAAGAACAACAATTGTTTGCATGCTATTTAAATGGAATTGAATCGAAAGATGATGTTTGATTACTGATTTTTGCTTACGAAGCATTATGTTAGACGAATGCGTTTTGCTGTATGCACAGTATAAGTATTTCATGAGCATTTTTATAATAAATTCATATTAAGACATAACGTTTGTAAATAAATACATTGAACTGTTACATGTAATTATATGAATAAGGTATGTGGGTACATGTGTAGGGATATTCTGACTTAATTACAACTGATAAAAATTGTACGTCTGGAAGTAAAAGTATACATTATTGGTTGGTGACCTTATGAGTTTTTTTGAGTAATTAGGGAGACCTCTATATAAAGGAGACCAAAGTCGGTCTCCTTAATTTTTCAGTATTTAGTAAAAACTAATTTACTTTTTGAGACAGTTAGCTCAACACCGTAAGTGATTTTTGTTAAAGTAAGAAACATTGTAAGAATTTGTTTTCCTGATTATTTTTTATTTTTGTATGAAGAAAACGGAATGACATCAAAGTAATATTATATTTGCTAATATTAAAAATGTAGCATTAAGGAGACTCGATAAAATGTCGAATAAAAACACTATTTTAACTATATATTGTCCCTTTTATGATTTCTTACTCTTAATTAAATAACATTAGTCTGATATATCACAGCAAATATCTTATAAGTTTGAAAATAAAAAAACATTAATTTGCCACCTCATGGAATGAACATTTTTCTCTTTTCCGAAAAATATACGTGTTTATTCTGCGGATACCACCGGGAACAAAGTCGGGTAAATGTTAATATATACATGTATATCTATGTTCAATCATTTATTAAACACTTATTATTCTCAATTAATATAAAAATAAATAATTTTATTTATTCATTTTATTTATTTTTCTTCTTTCTGTCTTTAAAAAAAAGTTTAGATCTAGGTACCACATGATGAAATAGAACAGTATGTAAAATGATTTTAAGTCTTTTCTTATACATGTATTCTTAAGTGTCAAAATTAAAAAGACGAGTATAGCAGATCCATGGTCGGTTGGTAAACCGAAGATTTTCTAGAAATAAGAGAATGAAAAATTTTATAGATATAAAGGTCTTGGTAACTGAGAAGGGTCGCACCTCTTATCTATAACATTTTTTTTTATTATTTTCCGGGGTGGATGTCAATCGAGATTAAATTGAACGGTAGTATGAATGAAAGTAATATTTTATGAACTTATAATTAAAAATATCGCAGAAATCAATGACCTCTCCACCACACCCATGTGAACAGCCCCTTCTTTCGGCTGCGCGATCGTGTAACTTAGACGTCAGCTTTTTATACCGGCCCTTTCATACCACGCTCCAAAATGGCCGTCTGCATGTCTGATACGAGAAGCGAATGGTAAGTCATTTATGGATTGTTTTGTATGGATGAAAATCAACGCCAAAATTATTTTACAATACAAATGTTTCAGTTGGTGATTCAATGGTGTGGCATATGATGAATATTGATTAAAATCAAAATATATTACTGACAAAGAAGTTTCATATCAATATCCTGGAGTAGATCTATCCAGTTCTCGACAGCATAAGAACTATGAACAAAACGATCCCTCACTTTTATATTAAATTTATCATTAAATGCATCAATATCTTCCCTACAAATATAATTAATTTTCAATGGTAATCAAAAACAAATTTAAAAAATAACTCAAAATCCAACAACAGTCAAAAAAAATATTTCCAAAATTGCGTCTGGAGTTCTCGACAATGAACTGAAATGAGTCTGTCATGAGTATGGTGCACATATAGAGACAAAATCTATAAACAACAGTTGCATTGAAGTTCTGTGTTCTTAATCATAGAACAGATTGGTTTGTAAAATATTAGATGATCCAATTGAGAAAAAGAAACACTAGATCTATCACATTGAAAGTGTCCAACATGTTATTATAGGGTGCCCTCCGGGTTTTGTAACTGGGGGTACAACAGCAATTTTTCTTAACTTTGTATCCTTTCAACCAGAGAGTCCTTACAATTTTGGAGGGTTATGGCCAATTTTGGGTGTAAAAACCCTATACAAAGGTTCAAGGGGCCGCCGTGGCCGAGCGGTTACAGTCGTGGACTACAAATCTCTCAGCCCCTCATCGCTGTGGGTTCGAATCCCGGTAGGGACTTCGGATTTTTCATGTGAGGAAGCCTTCCAGCTGGCTTGCGGTAGGTCGGTGGTTCTACCCGGGTACCTCTGTGCACTCGGGGTCTTCCTCCACCTGTAATTAGCTGGACGTCGCTATATGATTGAAATACTATTGCAGCGACGGTAAACCCCAATACAACAACAACAACAACAACAACAAAGGTTCAATGGGTCTGCTGTATTACAATTATCAAGTATAAAGTTTACTATCATATTAATAACAGCTATGGCTCTAAATGACGCCTGTACATAGTTTTGTTGAGAAGTGTATTCATAATCAAACCTACACTATTTTAAGAACAAATGTTGGTTTACATAAATCAGTGATCGTATACTTGCTGAATATTATTTGTAGATATAACAAGTGGTTTAAAAAAATCATAAAAAGAAGCATTAGTGAAAATGGTAGAAAATCAGTACTTCTTTATTAAATGAATATTTTTACCTGTTTCCCAAACATTTTCAATAAAATGAAGGTTTAGAAACAAGGATCAATCAACGTTGTTTATTGTTGATGGTTTCTCTGTAAAATTACTTGACGTCAAATATTGCACAAATAGCCTGAGAAAACCAATATTGCGAGAACTCAATACTTGAGGATACAATATTCAAATGGACCAATCTCAGAATCTGTTCGTTGTGTGGATTCAAAGGTATAAGACGCAAATTAAAAAAAAAGAGTAAAATTAGAATTCATGTCATCATGTTACAAATTCTGTTTACTAGCAATAATTTCTCTTTTATGTGGATGAACTTTTGACAAAATAAACTTACAGAAGCTGTCTTATTTAATGATGCCCTATGTTTTCAATCTGGGATTTTGCAGGTTTAATGCACCTGTTTCTGTCTCCAGATCAGCAGTCTTTAACTAATATAACAGATTTTGATAGTAACGGTTCTGTAATGACTTCCTATTAAAATTGGCATGAAAGTTTTTTTTATTAAGAAGATTATTGAAACAGGTCAAATTGAAATATATATATATTTGATATCCAACCTAGAATTTTACGCCCTGCCTTCTTAGCTAACATCCAGTATCTGCACTTGACTTCAAATATTCCCATCTTCCACAGTGGCTAGAGTGTCTGCCTTGAGAGATGCTGTTGTTCAATCCGCATCCATGACATACTTAAGTCGTTAAAAAAAGTACTGGTAGCTCCCTGCTTGGCACTCAGAATATATATACAGGGTAGTTCCAGGACTGGTTGGCCCAGTGTGGGTTTGGTATCATGCCACATGTCTACAGATTGATACTAAGTGTTGCAGTTGATGGGATGTTACACAAATCAAACAAACATTGATCAGTATTTTTTAAATGGCATACAAAAATGCCCATTTCAACCCATAAATCTGAATGCTCCAGATATAGTGCAAAAAATTATCTTTATCTCAAAATCAAGAGGACATTTTACCCCTGTTTAAATAAAAAAAGCAAGGGAAAACCCTGCTGTAAGAATATTATTTGATATTTGGCGACACCTAACATCGTTTTGTACTTACATCTCATATTGCACTTAACGCAAGAGATTTATATATTTATATAACATTTCCTGACTTTATTTATGAGTGAAAATGAAATTAATTTAATTAAACCAGTATTTCAGAATATGAGTTTGATCAGTGGCTCTGCTAAATAAATTCCATCATTACTGTTGTAGTGAAAGTCATAATGGTATGAAACATGCACACACAACAACACTTCAAAAGCCCTAAACTTGCTTTGAGTAGCCAAACCTTTCCAGCTGTTAAGTGCAACTTGTTTACACAACATTGCAAAAAACACAGCTTTGTCCTGCTTTTTATTCCCTGATAAGCAAAGGGAATATATAAGAGTCACCCTGTGGTCTGGCATTTGGTCGGTCAGTAGGTCAGTCTGTTGTAATTTCAAAATTTTGTTTGGGGCATAACTCAAAGACTAATATAGATATTAACATAAAACTTCAAAGGTGGATAGATCTCACTGAGAAGTGCAGTAAAATTTGCAAAAAAAAATAAAATATATAGGGTTACAGTTATTAAGCACTGCTCTTCCTCTGAATGAGATCTACCTACATATGAAGTTTCATCTTAATGCCTTTTATACTTTTAGCTCTAATACTCATTGAATAGTCGGAGCTATTGTGGTCACCCAGTTGTCTGCGTCTTTGTTGGCGTCCAAGTTAGCTTTAACAATTTCTTGTCCAAGAACCACAACTCTACTTAGTCCCGTTTTTTTAATCAGTTCTCTTTATTTAAATTTGGGTAATCATACTGACAAAATGCTGGTACAGAAATGATATTATGTAAATCATAACCTGTAATAATTATAAAATTTCCACAAGCTCAGAAATATTAATTATAGCCCGGATATATTTTAATTAATAAGGCAGTGCTTATGTTTCAACATTTATATCTCCTTCAAACAATGATTTTTACAGTTTCAAATCCATAAATGACATGATCAAGAAACTGACGGTGGCTATATGTCAACGGGGGCTCATTATTTTTATAGATTGTTGGAATATCTTTTATAATCTGATAAATTAGTTGATTTTCCAGTTGAACATATTGTTTGTAAGAGGCGCTGCTTTTGGACAGAGAATCAAGCATTTGAGAATTTTCCTGAATGATAATTGGTATTTATTTATTTTATTTTTACTTTTGTAGCTAAAGGCTGGTTTGCAGACGTCCGGATCCTTAAAGGTAACTGTCAGCCTTATTTTTTTTAAAAAGTTGCAACCTTATTGCTTGATGTCATTTCTGAATAAAAATTCAGAACCATGTGAAAATGCTGACCAGCGACCAAATGGGTGATCTTTATTAAAGACCACATAATACTTTAACCATAAATATAACAAATTTTGGATTACATATTGCAGTTAAAATATAGAATAATGTGATACCAGATAATATTTTCCCTCATTTATTAGTGCTCTACCGGTTCACTTGAGGAGACTATAGGTTTGCTGTCTGTCTATCTGTCAGTCCGTGCGTCTGTCTGCAAAATCTGGATCCTGTGATAGCTCTGAAAGTACTCAGAATTTTTTCATGAAACTTGAAATATAGACAGATGGCATATTGGAGATTATGCTAATCATTTTTTTTCTATGGCATCATATCTGGTTGCTATGGCAACCAATATACTAAAAACATAGCAAATGGATTCTGCAATAACAATAATTTAATTTCATGTCAGTTTACTGCATTACCCCTTTAAGGCCATTTTAAGCAGTGTTAAAATTAGCTGCAGTCTGACAGCCCAGGGCTACCGTAAGTTTGGTTTTTGGTTACTGATTTCTAACAGAACAGTTTATATCTTTTCTTGAGATTTATACATTCAAGTATATCTTCTATATATACCACCCGGCAGGGTCATTCGGATTTTCATGTGAGGAAGCCTTCCAGCTGGCTTGCGGTAGGTCGGTGGTTCTACCCGGATGCCACCGTGCATCCGGGGTCTTCCTCCACCTGTAATTAGCTGGACGTCGCTAAATGACTGAAATACTGTCAAAGCGACAGTAAACTCAAATAGTCAAGTCAAGTCTATAAATACCAGCATATTAAAAAAAAAAAAATGAACAAATCACAGTTATCAGACTTGGTAATTTACATAATTTATGTATATCTACCCGTAAATACATAATTTAGATGGGACATTATAAAGTTGCATAGAGAATGAGCTTAAATAGGAAAGTGAAAAACGTATAATTCTTTTCATAAACAATATTGTAGGAATATATAGAAGCTATGCACATATAATATGAACTTTGATATTCATACAAAATATAAAAAAACAACAACTAAACAATGCTTTTAGATACTTGATTGTCCGTCGTCCATCGTCCGTCAACAATTTTGATGTTTACACACTAGAGGCCACAATTTTGATCCAATCTTCCTCAAACTTGGTCAGAATGTTTGTCTTGATAATATCTTGAACCCTTTCGAAAATGGGTCAGGTTGGATCCAAAAGTAGGTCAGTAGGTCAAATCTTAGGATAATCTTGTTTATACACTAGAGGCCACAATTTTGATCCAATCTTCCTCAAACTTGGTCAGATTGTTTGTCATGATGATATCTCGAACCAGTTTGAAAATGGGTGGGGCTGGACAGAAAAGTAGGTCAGTAGGTCAAATCTTAGAAAAATCTTGTTTATACTCTGAGGAATTTTTGTCCAATCTCCTCAAACTTTGGCAGAATGTTTGTCATGATGATATCTTTTGTGGATGGGGTCAGAAAATTCCTGAACATTGTTTCACCTCATCATCTTTATTCTTAAGCAATCTGTTTTGTACAGGCAATGAATGATACTTTTCTCAGGTGAGCGATCTAGGGCCATCTTGGCCCTCTTGTATTTATTATGAAAGTCATAGTAAATAGAAAATTGATTGGAATTTAGCCCTCACAGTGTTTAAAAAACATGGGCACACTGATTTCTCACACATTGGTGAGTACTTTAAATTGTGAAAAAGTAAAAAACACTTGTGAGCCATGTAAGTTTAACATTGAGTTTAACGGTGTTCTGTTGGGTTCAAGAACAATCTAAAACATGTAAATAAAATGAAGGTAAAAAATAAATAGTATGTCATTAGTTGTTGTGTCTATTCATGCAATGACGTCACTATAATTGCGTCACATCAATCTGGATGCATTCACTGATAAAAAAAAAAAAAACATGTAAGCTTCTTTTTAATAACATAGATGCTTAATTGCCAACAATTTGCAATACTAGTTTCTACTAGTTTCATTTTTATATTTAACAATTATACAACAAGATGACACAAATAAAGTTTTATATTGACAATATTATTGTGCACAAAAAAGTTAATCACACACTTGAATATCGATCCTTAGATTTGGAAACACCCAAACATACATTAACATAAACATTATGTATAACTAGGCATATTTTATTCTTTATATTTATTCCAACACGTAATCGTGTTATTTTTATTAGGTATGTTCACACCCACTATAAACTGACCAATTCAGATCTTAGTCAACAATAATGTTCAATAAGTGCTTTCTATGTGTAGTAGCTGTGTGAATATAATTAGCCACATTAAAAAGCCTTTTCTTGTTATTTGATCAGGGATTTTCTTAGCCTTTTTCCCCGCCAGAAAACGGCACCATTCCCAAATCAAACGACCCTGTTCCCTATGGAAAGTCACTTCCATTTCTCTCAATTAAAGTTTATTTTCCAAGTTAATAAAATAGAGAGAGAAAAAAAAAGAATATGTAAAAAAAGTGGAGGGAAAAAAAAGCATTTAGAAACAAACAATTGTCTTGGCCGATGCAAGCAAATGTCTTTTTTTTGGGCTGTGTATTGTACGGCTCTTTCAGTGAAAAATATAGGTAATTTATTGAAGCAGCATGATTTACTTTCTGATACTGATAAGGTGTTGGAGAATACATGTTATCAGTAGACGCTTCGATTTTAAACAATCTATTTTCGCAGATTTGAGATTTGAGAAACATTAATTATAATCATAAAGATTATAAGAACTTATATATGATTAGTAATATGAAATCTGGGAATAGCAAGGTATTGTGCTAGAAAAAGCTGTATATGGGACAATGCCAAGGTAGTCCAAATATTTAGACGTATAATTAGACATAGATTTGAAGTTATAAATATCTGAATTGGTCAAATCCAAGCATATGCCAAGAAATGAAAAAAGTAAAATATCATAAAATGATCTTGAAAATCTGACAAAATGCAGCCGTAGTGTCTTTTAAAAAGGGAATTCCAAAATTAAACAATTTGTCAAGAAAAATTTCCAAAATGAGATTTTTCGTGATAAAAAAGTCCGTATTTTCGCTTTACTCCTTTTCCCAAAATGGGTAGGAAAACCCCTGATGATGTTAAAATGCCTATTAATTTGTACATGGATGGTCTAGTATATATGTATCAGTTAATAAATCTTTCATATACTGGGCTGTCACCATTTTTAGATTAGATTTTTTAGATATTTTGTGGTGTTGAAGTTTGAGCAAGTGAAAAATGTGTTTAAGAAGTAAAACCTTCAGTCTGAGAGCCAAAGTGTGCATTGTATTCGTAAGGACTGCAGTATTACATTGAAATATATTTCACTTATTTCAGAAAGCAAAAAGACTGTCACCAGAACAGGATGCACGGTATTTCTGTGAGGCAGGGATAGACAAAGATGGTTTCCAGATAAAATATATATGTATCTGATTACAAAGGTAGCCATCTTTCTTGCCTATTCTGCTACTAGATTTCATTCAATCATTTGCTTGTATATCAGTTTGATAACAGGGTGTCCTTTAAACAGGCTGTTCCATTATGATGATATTGTTGAATTTCCAGGAAATAGATTAAAATTACCCAAAAGAAACTTTCTTAGACTTTCTTCTGCAATGCAAGTTGACTTCATGGTAAAAATAAGTAAATTCTTGTTATCAAAAAACAAGCAATGTCACACTACACATTGAGACAGCACCTTTGAACAGTTCTAGTATTTTTACAACTTGAATAAATTAACATTGCTATTTAATCTTAGATGAAAGGTCTTCATTATGTGAGAATCACATGTGATCGTCACATGCTAGGATAGGGTGTGTGTCTAAGTACATATATGGAGAAAGGTAAACAACTTTGGCAGCAAAAATAACAGGTGGGTTTACTTGCAACCAAATCCCTTACATAATGTCTTGTTTTAGTCGAAATTTGTTTTATGAGGTTGTTGGTTGCATAATGTGATCGCTATGTGAAAGGAAACCCACCAACTATTTTTGCTGCCAGAGTTGTTTTCCTTTCTCTATATACGCATTTCAACATAGTCTAGCACTGTGATGATCACCTGTCGTAAGAATGAAAATGGTACAGGATCAATAGGGGGCCGCCGTGGCCGAGCGGTTACAGTCGTGGACTACAAATCTCTCAGCCCCTCATCGCTGTGGGTTCGAATCCCGGTAGGGACTTCGGATTTTTCATGTGAGGAAGCCTTCCAGCTGACTTGCGGTAGGTCGGTGGTTCTACCCGGGTACCTCTGTGTACTCAGGGTCTTCCTCCACCTGTAATTAGCTGGACGTCGCTATATGATTGAAATACTATCGCAGCGACGGTAAACCCCAATACAACAACAACAGGATCAATAGAATTATAACAGACTAACCAAAAAGTCCACCTGATATTTCTCTTTTACTAAGCTAGTTGATACCATTCTCTGTAGTCAAGACTATGTGATCATTTCATGGATAAGGGTTAGACCAAAAGATTGTTGGTATACTGGTATATTGCACTTTAATACATTATCTAGGTATTCAGTTTTTTTAATTTTAAACTGAACTAAAAGGAAATGATGGCATGTATACAGTGATCATTTATTGACATTAACTATGATTAAGTATAGTTTGATACTGAATTGAATGCTTTTTAGTTGTGTGTTATGTCAGTCATACTAAAGTACCACATTTCTCAGTTGTTGTTTTTTCTACATTTAAAACTGACGGACCTCTCAGTTCTTACAAATGATCAAACGACTCAACCTCACTATAAAAAACAATCTTGCTTATAAGAGGAAGCAAAATTGTTGAAAAATGATTTTGTGTTGGAAAACAGTATTTATATGATACAACAGTCATCTCTTACATGAAAGTTTAGAAGATCTAATTTCTCTTTACTGTTGTGTAACTGTTTTGATCACACAATCACCACATGTACGCATTTACCTTGTGAATGAATATTTACTCCTATAAATAGAGACTGACATGAGTGCAAATCAAGGTGCTGAGAGAACAGTATTTTCACATTTCTTTTTAAATCAAAAGAAAACAAATCTAAAACAACAATCATTATTATCTTAATACAAGTTTGGTATCTGGCAAAAATTAAGTTACTCTCAGGGCTACAGATAAGGTTTGAGGTCAATTGGGTATTTACTCATCAATTTTTCAAGGAATTGGGTTTTCACAATTTTAATTGAGTAAAGAAAATATGGTTACTCCATCAAAATTAAGTCAATTGCTTTTTTTTCATCAACTTAATTTTGGAATTGAAATAACAGTACATGTTCTTACTGGTATATGCGCCTGCTGTTCTTGTATGCAACAATGTCATTTTAACAATTATCATATGCAGGATTTATCATTAGCTCCTCAACAATGAAATAAAAAAAAAAACATTCAATCATATTTGATCTTCCTGATCCAAAGATTTAGCACGTTTAACTATTGAATTAAAACAAATTATTTACTGGTTAACATGGAATTGGATGCTATCGACTCTATCTCAACTTCCAGATCGTCAATTATTGCGAGACAAATACCTGACGTTTGGTTTGCATGCAGTGCTAGGTATCTACTCAGTGTTTTTTTAAACGTTTACCCGTTTCTTCCTGCCTTGTGTAACCATATTTGAAGCAAACGAATAGAAAAGCGTCAGATGAATAAATAAGACAGACTGGATTTATGTTTAACTTGAATGGAACCCAAAGTAGGAAGTTACCGGAAATCGTTTGAAGTCTATTTTGCGGATTTGCAAGTAACCAGTCAAACATATACGAGTATTTGTAAACATCACTCGGTTTCAAATGTTGCGTACCAGTACGCTTTAATATTTTGGATATTTGAGTAATCTAATTTTTAATTGCTTTTTGATACGCTAGAATTTTAAAAGAAATGGGTTCTTTTCTATTTTATTTGCGTAATTACGCAAATACGCACCTTATCTGTACCCCTGTACTCTGCATATCTACAGCTCATCAAACCATCTTCCACTGGAGACACAGAGCTTCTAAATCCTTCATCACTTTGATTTATTAAATATCATGACTTTTAATGCTGTTGCATTTTTTCTAGCAAACTACAAAAGACACAATGGAAATAGACAAAAAATGTTGACCTATATTTGTGAAAAGCATTATTCTTCATTTGTATATAGATTTATTGTTAATTTTTGCAGTGGAACTGGATGCAGTTACACATAATGCTCCTTTTTTCAGGCTATGGTGTGTTCAGTAATGAACACTTCACAGAAGGACAATTTTTGCTCCAGTATTGTGGGGAAAAAATTACAAAAGATGTTGCAGAGCAGAGGATGAAAAAAAATGCAGAAAACAAAATGTATTTCTATACATTCAGAGAAAAGGAATGGTGGTAAGTCTTTTTCATTTTGATTTAATTTTTTTTTGATGTAAGGATATGATTTTTATGCCCCCCCTTCGAAGAAGAAGGGGTATATTGCTTTGCTCATGTCGGTCCGTCTGTCTGTCGGTAGACCAGACCTTGTCCGAGTGATAACTTAAGTTCTATTTGACCTTTAAGTCTCAAACTTCATGTGGTTGTTGCTCATGATTAGTAGATGACCCCTATTTTTTAAAGGGATCACATGTTGTGTATGTATAATACCAGACCTTGTCCAAGTGATAACTTAAGTTCTATTTGACCTTTAAGTCTCAAACTTCTTGTGGTTGTTGCTCACGATTAGTAGACGACCCCTATCGATTTTGGTGTCATTACCTCAAAGGTCAAGGTCACAAGGTCACATGTTGTTGATGTATAATACCAGACCTTGTCCGAGTGTTAACTTAAGTTCTATTTGACCTTTAAGTCTCAAACTTCTGTGGTTTTTTATAAGACCCCTGATTTTGGTGTCATTACCTCAAAGGTCAAGGTCACATGTTGTGTATGTATAATAACAGACCTTGTCCGAGTGATAATTTAAGTTCTATTTAACCTTTAAGTCTCAAACTTCATGTGGCTGTTGCTTATGATTAATAGATGACCCCTATTGTTTTTGGGGTCCCTAGATCAAAGGTCAAGGTCACAGTGTCCTTGATTTACTGGGATTTTATGTTAAAATGGTGACCAAACCTTTTCCGATCAATAACTTAAGAACGCCTGGGCCTAGGAACTTCAAACTTAGTATGAAGATTATGCATGACCAGTAAATGATCCCTTTTGACTTAGGGGTAACTAGGTCAAAGGTCAAGGTCACTGTGACATTGAATGCCAAGATAGATTCTGATCAAAATGGGTTCTGCTCAAATCTTTTTCACCAGATTTTTTTTCAGCATTTTCACCTTTACTAGATGCAATATACAAGGTAAAACTCAAATGAGTTAGCAGTGTTAATAATTATCAGTAGTAAACCTTCACCAAGATAAGTTCTGAACTTTGTAACATATCCACATTATAAAGCCAAACATCATACATATAATATAGCCATATAAATATTATGGCATATGAGGGGGGGGGGGCATATATGTTTTACAAACATTTCTTTTTTTTTTTTGCATTGCAGCATAACTCCATTCATGTCCTATTCCTACTTAAAGGTGATGACTTGAGATTTTGCGGAAATCATTGTAGGTGATCAGGAAGGGCATGTGCTAGGCTCCATTGTCACTTGTTTGTCAATCAAGTATTATTTAGGACTGTTATTGATAGTAGGTTTTCATATTGATGTATCAAAACTCAAATATTGACAATAATTTGATATATCAAATGTTGTTCATTCATTATGCATGAGATAAGATGAGTACTAATGTCTGCAGTATGCCTGTATATATATATATCCCATAATTCTCAAGTCAGACCTTTGTTTTGACTGAACTGCATCAACCATGTCAAATAAATACCCACTACATAAGGTTAGCAAAATTAAAAGCATTCATGCATTCAAAGTTGTCCATGAATTTTGGGGTAGCCAGCTCTCATATGTCTATAATATTATATGTCATATATATTCTTGTTTTTCTTGTCATACATGTCATGGAAACACAAATTTTGGTTATAACAACTTTTATAGGTATATATTTTAGAAAAAGCTTGAAATCATTAAGCTATTAATCTAAGTTTGACTTTGTATGATAATTAGTTCTACATTTATATATTTAGAAGGTAGAGTTATAATTTTGTGCCTTGCACTTTCCCTCAGTGAGATTAATTCATCTATGACTTGACTTGACTATATGAGTTAACCGTCGCTTTGACAGTATTCAGTCATATAACAACGTCTAGTAATCCATCTATCAAGCAGGGTTTTCCCTGACACACAAATCCTGTGTCTCAGATGCTATTTTGGAACTTAGGACCCCCAAAATAAAATTCTGTGCACTCGTCTGAGCGCAATTCCATTTCAGCATTTTTTTCGAAAAGATGAAGAGCATAAAGAGAATTAATTAGGAGGCAGTGAAACAGTCATCTGTAGATTAGTACCGAGTTTTAGCCACTGTAAAAAATCCCACCTGTATCTCAGTTATTCACCACATAAAGCACTGATAAAAATTAGTAAGTCACAGTCAAAGTCTGTCGTTGCTTGGTGAACAATCATGGAGCAAAGTAAAATGTCAACTTTTTTTCAACTTAATCAGGATCATGTCCCATAATTTGTTTGTTTCTATTTGCCACAAAGTCTTATGAGGGATTTTAACCATTGTGGACTCTTGACCGTATAGCTTGCTCTACTGACAAAGCCTTGTTTAATCCAACCTTGATTCCTCTATATCAAAAATTCAAAGTATTCACTGATATTTAATTACCAGTAGACATTAGAGACATTGTTTTCTCCTGTGTTTGTTTCATTTAAACCACATCTTTTCTGAAACCACTGGAAATAATTTAATTAAACTTGGCTGGGATGATCCTTGGTTGAACCTCCACAAAAGTTGCAAAAATAAAACTTGATCGACGTAGAACTCTGATTGTAATGGCAATGGAAAGAAAAAAAATGAAAAAGTAAAAACATCATCTGGCCAGGTATCAAAATGAATTGGTACGTATGTTCCTTTAGTTACCCTCTACCAAAACTGCTAAAATTATTCTGATCTCTAAAAAGACATAGCTGCCCGGGGCAGAGCTAATTTGCCTTGTATGTATATAGTTAACACTATAGAGACCTGTTCTCCAAAACTGCAGGACAAATTTTAGAATTTTTTAGAACAGGTGTTCCTTGGGGTACTCTCCAAATGTTGCTTAAATGCTTAAATAAGATTGATCCATGTAGACATTTGGTTTACTATTAGAGCAGTTGTACTCAGGTGAGCGTATAGGGCCATCTTGGCCCACTTGTTTGTTTTTTTTTTGTTTTTTTTTGTTTTATGGTAAATGACATATTGAAACATGTTGTGTTTTTTTCCCATAAAACAATTTCTTGTTCTTATCTGACTTAATGCCAAAGAAGAAACAACATATTTACTCTATCTTAGTTGTATTTGCTTTTTTGTCCCAGAAGAAAGCCACGCTGTTTTCAGCCAAGTTCCAGCTGTCAACTCGGCTAAAGAAATTTCAGACATTGAGAAAGGAACAGGAGCAGAGGGATATAGAAGAGGAGGACTGTTTTGATCCAGGTATATCTTGTTGTATAAGTTGTTGATTTGATGTTGATTTGATTATAGCATGGTGAATATGGAAGCCAGAGGCATAGCTAGGCTGAAATTGAATGTACGCAGAAGCAAGGGGTGGGGGGGACAGGACCCTGGTAGGGTCTCAGGGGGATTGTAAGCATTTAAAGTCAATAAATTAAAACAACTAGAAAATAGATAAATTTTCTGTCTGATTTAAGATGGGTTTGTTGCTTTAGCAAAAGCTGATGCAGGAACATTAGTATCTTTGTTGCTTTAGCAAAAGCTGATGCAGGAACATTAGTATCTCTAGTCTGCTAAGATACATATGATTTTGAATATGTTTGCTGCTGGTAAGTAAAATCAAAGAATAAAAAATCTGTTAATTAGGCTTATGGTACTTGTGCTAAGAGTAGCTTTTGTGATATCTGTCATCAACAACTTTAGTGTTACACTCTATAGACCACAGTTTTAACCAGATCTTCACAAAACTTAGAATGTTTGTCATCATCAGATAATATCGATCAAGTTAGATCATGGATGATTCAAAGTACATAATTAGCTCATTCTCTAGCATCTGATGTATATATTCTATCTGCTATTACGTAAGTGCAGAATTTGACATGGTACTTGATTGTTTTAGATACTTTCTATTTCAAAGTCAAGAAATGCTCTGGGAGAAACTTAACTTGACATCATGTAAAATTTACTTGTGGACTATTTTATTTAAGTTAATTACATTCATTTGAGTTTCTAATGCAGGGCAATACTTTTTCTCACTTTTTCTTTTTACATTAAAAGCTGTTAAGGTTATGATTAAAATGTCTGTGTAACATACTCCATTGTATTCATTTGTGTAGAATGGCATTGCATGGATACACTCTAAGCCTGGAGGGGTACAGTTAAATTTGCCGTGGAAAGTATGCAAATCAGCAAGGCCTGTATTTCGACTTTTTGCTATAGACAGCTCTGCCGTTCTAAAAACAAAAACTGTTATCACTTAGAAGAGCGATAGTCAGGGCCCTCTTCTTTATGCCCCCTTCGAAGAAGAGGGGACATATTGCTTTGTAAATGTCGGTAGGTTGGTCGGTAGACCAAACCTTGTCTGAGTGTTAATTTAAGTTCTTTTTGACACTGAGGTCTCAAACTTGGTATGGTTGTTACTTATGACTATTAGAAGATACTTATTAATTTTGGTGTCAATATCTCAAAGGTCAAGGTCACAAGGTCATATTACATATTTTAATATGAAAGTCTCGTCCGACTGATAACTTAAGTTCTATTTGACACTGAGGTCTCAAACTTAGTATGCCATTTGCTTATGATCAATTGAAAACCCCTGTTAATTTAGGGTGTTGTACATCAAGGTCAAGGTCATGAGGTATTATGTTAAATTCTCATAAACACTGTAAATTAAGCATTGTCCAGCTGATTACTCAATTTAATTAAATTTAAAAGAGTCCTTGATCTCAAACATTATACAATAGTTACTCTATGACTAGTAGAAGAACCCTTTTGATATTGGGGTCTGTACATGTTTACCTTAATGAGATGCAAAAGTAGGTACACAGCTTCAAGGATAAAGTTGTACAGGGTTAATGGTCATTTGTTTTTCTTGGCTGCAACTAAGACCTGAGTTTCAGAATTTTGCAGTTTACAGTTAAGTTATGCTTTTACTAAGGAAAGTTCTTGAACAATTTGCGACATACCCACACAGTGAAGTCAAACCTTTTATATGTAACATAGCTATATAGATATTCTGGCATATAGGGGGGGGGGGGGTATATATGTTTTACAAACATTTTTTTTATTTATTTTTCTTTGCTATTAGAGGAATGAAATCTGTAATAAATATATTACATATCAAACATTTTATAGTTCCAGATGTGGCAGCAGCATCTATCAGAAAAATAAAAACGAAGAAGCCAACAGTATCAGGTATTTTTAGCTTTGCCATGTTCAACATACAGCATGTTTTACACACACACACACAAGTAAAAAACTGCCTCCCCTTTGAAGATCTTGACTTTTGTATGCGGGTCTGTAGGTCTCTTTGGAAGTGCATATCCTGACCATTTAAAGAATGTCCTCTGTCATTAAACCTGGTAGGGAGATAGATCACATCTGTTTGATAGTAGTGGACACATTTGCCATGGAATTACAAATATTGTTCTGTTGATTATTGGAATAATTAATTAATCTAGCAGTTTACCCCTGTTGATTTTAAGGTCATTGGATAAACAGTCAAGTTCACAATTATCTCGAACAAATAAATGTGAAAATGTTAACTTGATTGCATTATTCCTTGAGCATCTAATTTAACCATAGAATGAAATGTATTATTAAATTATTAGAAAATCCTAAACAGTAATTATTATTATGTGTTTTTGTTAAAGTTAGATGGTCCAAATCTGATACAGATGAATTGAAGAGGTATTTTCGAAGTGACATCATCCAGGATGGGAGTAAAAACAAAGGAGCATTGCCTTGTGGGTAATATTTGTGTGTAACATATGAAACTCTTGTCTTTGTCAATCCTTTGTCAGTCCTTATTTCTTTTTCTTTTTTTTCAGTTTATACATATTATTTAAGGGCTACTTTAAAGTAATTGAGATCAACTAAAAGCTTAATGAAACTGCATAGCTCCACTCATTCTTGTTCAACTATAATACTGTGATATTGTGAAAATAGATTGTTGATCAAGTCTGTTAAGTGACTATAAATAGAGCCAGATACTCTTTCAAGTGACTTTGGTCAGAATCAGCTAAAATTTATAATTTGAAAAAAAAAAATCATGGACAAGACCCTTCAGAATTTGTGAAATTTTATTTACTTTTATCAAAGCACATCACTATTTGGGGCTTTTTTTTACCATTTTATGAAGATAAACCCTGTTGTTAGGAATTTTAGTAGCTAAAATTTTCAGTAGAATCTAGGAAAAATCTATTTTGAAAATAATTGAGCTCATACAGCTTTTTGTATGTAATATTAGGATAATATGTAGGAATTGAATGTTGACTATATTTTCATAAGACACTAGCAAGAAACCTGTTTCAAACAATTTCTTTAAAAAATTGTCTTACAGTATGCATATGCATAAACATTGTTCATATTAACAATATCATTGCTATTTGATTTGGTGTGACTAAATCATTATATTCATTTTGACATATCTGTATATTTATAACTAAGATTCGGTGTAATGCATCTGGTGGCCTGGCCGCATGTTAACATACCTGTCAACCGTTCCTTGGTTGGACCAGTACTTTGTGCCAGGGAAGGTCATGAAAAGTCCTCTCCCCCAACAGAGTTCAAACCCACAACCTTAGGATCTGTAATCTGGTATGTTAACTCTGGACCACGGCACTCTTACATAAAGGTGAGAACATATACTAGAAATGGGATTGAGAGAAAAAAAATAAGAGCGGTGTCAAGTTAATGAGGGATTTCTTGTATAGATTAAAAAGGAATTCAACAGGAATGACCAAACAGGAGTATTTATGTATCAAATATCAAGGTCATGTTGTTAGACTAGTTACGATTTGTATATATAAAGAACTCTGAGGATAATGATATTTAAGTAGTATACATCATATTATTGTAATATTAACCCATTTTTAGCTCGACTTCTCATCAAATAGCTATATTGGTCACCCATTTGTCAGCGTTGGCATCCAAATTCTTGTCCGGAACATAACTCGGAGATGATAATAGGTACTGACATGAAACTTAAACGCTAGAGAGATAACGACCAGGAGAAGTGCATTGTCCAAAAGTCCATAACCCTACCTGTCCAGTTTTGAATTATTTTCCTTTATAATTCCCCTACTGATGTTCACTATAAGTTTGATTCTGTCTTTTTGGATGTCAAGAAATCTGGATCCCATGATAACTTAAAAACCGTTTCAGATAATATTATGAAACTTGGTATATGAATAGATGGCAGTATGGAAATTTTGCACATTACTTTTTTTTTAGCTCACCTGAGCACAACGTGCTCAAGGTGAGCTTTTGTGATTGCCCGGCGTCCATCGTCCATCATGCGACGTGCGTCGTCAACAATTTGACTAGTTAACACTCTAAAAGCCATATTTTTAGGCCAATCTTCATGAAACATGGTCAGAATGTTTGTCAAAAAGTAGGTCATGAGGTCAAATCTTAGAAAAACCTTGTTAACACTCTTGAGGCAACATTTTTGGCCCAATCTTTATGAAACTTGGTCAGAATGTTTATTTACATAAAATCTTGGACAGGTTCGAATTTGGGTCATGCGGGGTCAAAAAGTAGGTCATGAGGTCAAATCTTAGAAAAACCTTGTTAACACTCTAGAGGCAACATTTTTGGCCCAATCTTCATAAAACTTGGTCATATATTTGTTTCCATAAAGTCTTGGACAAGTTTGAATTTGGGTCATGTGGGGTCAAAAAGTAGGTCATGAGGTCAAATCTTAGAAAAACCTTGTTAACACTCTAGAGGCCACATTTTTGGCCCAGTCTCCACGAAACTTTGTCGGAATGTCTGTTTCCATAAATTTATGAACAAGCTGGAAAATGGGTCATGTGGGGTCACAAAATAGGTCCATATGAAAAATTCAATATATTTTGCTCATTTATAATCAGGTGAATGATTCAGGGCCATCATGACCCTCTTGTATTTTTTCTTTGTCCGAAATTCTGATGGCTATGGAAAGGGAAAATTATGCACCTCACTAGTAGGGGACTCATGTGTTGGGTGCAACATGAGTTACTTGTTTTAATTTGGATTATGATACTGACAGGGCGCTGGGTTATTCTAGGGGGCCATCTTCCGACAGCTCTTGTCAATATTTTTTTTATTTTTATTTTTTTCAGGCAAATCCAGAATTCAGGAGTACCTGTCTCTGTGTAGGCCTTCATCACTGCAACACTGTAGCCCCAGAGATCAATATGTCAGAGTTCGGGCAAAGGTTTTTAATGAAAGGGAAAAAAAACAGAATGAATCTAGAAAAGAAAATAGAAGCACTTACAGAGAGAAAGTTGACCCACAAATAGCACCTAATGATACCTCCAAAAGCAACTTGGTCATGTTGGGTCAGAAACTAGGCCAGTTGGTCGAATCATAGAAAAATCTTTTTAACTCTCTAAAGGCAACATTTTAGGGCTAGTCTTCATGAAACGCGGTCAGAATTTATTTTTTTTCTATGAAATTATGGATGGGTTCTAAATTGTCTCTCACCAAAACATAGATCTGTAGGAAAAAGCTTAGAAATACAATTTTCCGCATTTGTGTTATCACTTAGGTGAGTGATTGAGGATCATCATCTTGTTTAACACTTTTAATTTTAGAAAAAACCTATATTATTATTTTGTACAACTAAACATGGTGTAATTTGTAAGAAAGCACTGTATGAACATGAATGTTATCTTTTGCTCTACCATTTTATGTGATGTCATATGTTACTCACAAGTGAATGATGGTGTTCTTATCATAGTGTCTTAGTGTACTTGGGGTCTTCCTAGAATTAGCTGGATGTCATATACTATTTCATTAATGGTAAACTCCAAAAAACAGTAACAAATTGTTTATAATTTTACCACCCCAGACACACATGTTTACAACAATGGAATCAGGTTTTTTGTTTATCCATCTGTCTGCCCATCTGTAGAAACAATTTTGTGTATGTTTCTTCTTCTACAGTTTAAGCTCACCTGAGCTTTACATCCTCATGGTGAGCTTTTGTGATTACCTGCCCATACGTCAAGAGTCAACAATTTTTTTTTTAAAAATCTCTTTTTAAACCTCTCAGTGGATTTTGACCAAAATTTACAGGATTGATCCTCTATATGTAGTTGTTCAAATTATTTTGATTTGGTGAAAAACTTGGTCAAATGAGCTGAAGAAGACTTTGAAAGTGATCACTTTAAAAATCTTCTCCAGAACTGCAAGGCCTAGACCTTAGAGTATTAGGAATGTAACATCATCTTATCGACCTCTACCAAGATTCTTCAAAGCATGACCCTTTTATATGTGTCATGTGGGGTCAAAAACTAGGTCATGAGGTAAAAATTAGGTCAATTTAACTGCATCTTGTTTACACTCTAGGGGCCTCATTTTTGACCCAATCTTCAAGAAACTTGATCAGGATGTTTGTCTCCATTAAATCTTGGATGAGTTTGAAAATGGGTCATGTGGGGTCAAAAACTAGATTACTAGGTCAGACTAGGATTAGGTTAGCGTGTTTACACTCAAACGGGTACATTTTGAGGCCCAATCTTCATGAAACCTCGGTCAGAATGTTTATCTTTATTAAATCTTGGATGAGTTTGATTTTGGGTCATGTGAGGCCTTTGTCACTGCAACACTGTAGCCCCAGAGATCAATATGTCAAAGTTTGGGTGAAGCTTTTTAATGAAAGGGAAAAAAAACAGAATGAATCTAGAAAAGAAAATAGAAGCACTTACAGAGAGAAAGTTGACCCACAAATAGCACCTAATGATACCTCCAAAAGCAACTTGGTCATGTTGGGTCAGAAACTAAGTCAGTTGGTCGAATCATAGAAAAATCTTTTTAACTCTCTAAAGGCAACATTTTAGGGCTAGTCTTCATGAAACGTGGTCAGAATTTATTTTTTTTCTATGAAATTATGGACGGGTTCTAAATTGTCTCTCACCAAAACATAGATCTGTAGGAAAAAGCTTAGAAATACAATTTTCCGCATTTGTGTTGTCACTTAGGTGAGTGATTGAGGATCATCATCTTGTTTAACACTTTTGAATGTAAGTTACATTATTTATATTAGAAAAAACCTATATTATTATTTTGTACAACTAAACATGGTGTAATTTGTAAGAAAGCACTGTATGAACATGAATGTTATCTTTTGCTCTACCATTTTATGTGATGTCATATGTTACTCACAAGTCACTGCAACACTGTAGCCCCAGAGATCATTTTGGGTCATGTGGGGTCAAAAAATAGGTCATGAGGTCAAATCTGAGAAACAACCTTGTTTTTACCCTAGTTGCCACATTTTTGGCACAATCTTCATGAAACATGGGTAGATTATTTGTCCCCATAAAATCTTGGTCAAATTCAAAATTGGATCACATGGGGTCAAAAAGTAGGTCACTAGGTCAAAGCAAAGAAAAAACATAGTTATTATTACACCACATTTATATAGCACTTTTTAGCTCACCTGAGCACTTGTGCTTGGGTGAGCTTTTGTGATCGCCTTTTGTCTGTCGTCAACAATTGCTTGTGAACACTCTAAACTTGGTCAGGATGTTTGTCTACATAATATCTCAGATGTGTTCGAAATTGGGTCATGTGGGGTCAAAAACTAGGTCACCAGGTCAAATTTTAGAAAAACCTTGTGAACACTCTAGAGGCCACATTTTTGGTCCAATCTTCATGAAACATGGTCAGGATGTTTGTCTACATTATATCTCAGATGGGTTTGAAAGTGGGTCATGTGGGGTCAAAAACTAGGTCACCAGGTCAAATTTTAGAAAAACCTTGTGAACACTCTAGAGGCCACATTTTTGGTCCAATCTTCATGAAACATGGTCAGAATGTTTGTCTTTATGCTATGTCAGATATTTGAAATTGGGTCAGTGGGTCAAAACAGTCACCAGGTAAATTTAGAAAAACCTTGTGAACACTCTAGAGGCCACAGTTTTGGCCAAATCTTCATGAAACTTGGTCAGGATGTTTGTCTACATGATATCTCAGATGGGTTTGAAATAGGGTCATGTGGGATCAAAATCTAGGTCACCAGGTCAAATCTTAGAAAAACCTTGTGAACACTCTAGAGGACACAGTTTTGGCCCAATCTTCATGAAACTTGGTCAGGATGTTTGTCTACATAATATCTCAGATGGGTTTGAAAGTGGGTCATGTGGGGTCAAAAACTAGGTCACCAGGTCAAATCTAAGAAAAACCTTGTGAACTCTTTAGAGGCCACAGTTTTAGCCAAATCTTCAATAGATTTGGTCAGGATGTTTGTCTAAATGATAATAAGTCACGTGGGGTCAAAAACTAGGTCACCAGGTCAAATTTTAGAAAAATCTTGTGAACATGCTTGAGGCCACATTTTTGGCTCAATCTTCATGAAACCTTGCTAGAATGTTTGTCTTTATGCTATGTCGGATGAGTTTGAAATTGGGTCATGTTGGGTCAAAAAGTAGGTCACCAGGGCAAATTTTAGAAAAATCTTGTGAACACACTAGATGCCTACATTTTTTTCCCAGTCTTCATTTAACTTGATATGAATGATGACTGCATGAATTCCCAGTATAGTGCAAATTCAGGTAGGATCAAAATGTACGCCACTTAGTCAAATGTTAGAAAAACACTTTAGATGCCAGATTTTTTGTCATTTTGCCTAACACAGCCATCTTACTCAGGTGAGCGACACAGGGCCATCTTCATGTTTCATATATGTTATACGTTCAAAAGTGCTTTACAATCTGTTTAAACACAAAAATGAAAATAGGAGATGTAAAATACATGCAATGAAACCATCCACTGAAACTTAATACACCTAAAATAAGGTAAGAATATCATGTGTAAAGTGTTTTAAAATATAAGTAACAACAGTGTCATAAAATCAATTAGTATTAAATTAAAGTAAAGGTTCCCTGATAAAATTTAAGAAGCAAACTGGGAAAATATCATTAAATAAACGTGTAAAAAACCAACATTAAAATGTTTAAATCCACAATTATTAAAAGTACAGTAATCGAGTAGTAATTTTCATTTTAATGATCGCTATAGAATTACACTCTAACACTCTAGAAACCACAATTTTTACCAAATCATCATGAAACTTGGTCAGACTTATTGTCTTGAAGTCTTAGCAAAGTTCGAAGTAGTGTCACATGGGGTAAAAAAGAAGACCACTAGGTCGAATCTTAGAAAAACCTAGTTAACACTGTTCTTTAGGTTGCCTTTAGAACAATGGTATCTAGGTGAGTGATTTAGGGCCATCATGGCCATCTTGTTTAACATGTCTTGTTTATATATAATTATGTATATATATTGTATGTAGTAAACATACCTAATTTTTAATTTTCCTTTTTTGTCTCAAGGCTTTACTTAT
>CM037779.1:20845291-20868445 GCA_021229015.1 Solen grandis
CACTCGCGGCCTCATTTTTCAAGGGATCAATTTTATTATTTTCAAGGGATCAACACTTTGCTCCCTCACTCCCATCAAGTCACTGTGACCTTGACCTTTTACCAAGTGACCCCAAAATCAATAGAGGTCATCTACTAGTCATGACGAATCACCCTATGAAATTTGAGGAATGTGGGCCCAAGCATTCTCCAGTTATTGAACGGAAACAATTTTTCACATTTGAGGTCACTGTGACCTTGACCTTTGACCCCAAAATCAATAGGGGTCATCTACTAGTCAAGACCAATCACCCTATTAAGTTTGAGGGCCCAAGCGTTCTCCAGTAATTGATTTGAAATGAAGTGGTCTACCGACAGACCGACCGACCATCTGACCAACATTTGCAAAACAATTTGCTCCTCTTCTGTGAAGAGGGGCATAACTAGCTGACCCCCTAAGCAACTTATTTTTCAAGAGGTCAACTTTGTTTTAGAGATTATGGTAGATAGCCATAAGGTTCCCATTTGTGCTGAATGAAATTAAATTCTGACCACTGGATTCAGATGAGCAGATTTTTTTTTAAATAAGATTTTGTTGGTTGCCATGGCAACCAGAGTTCTGCATGGATCAAATTTATTTCATCAACTTTCTTGAAAGACCATCTCAGAATCCTTCATGCCAAGTTTCATCAATTTCTATTGAACGTTTTCAGAGGAGATGTCTTTTAAAGAAAATTGTTGATGGCGCTTGAAGAATGACAAACAACAGGCCATGCATGATGACAAGGTGATCAAAAGAGCTACTCTTGAGCACACTGTGCTCTGGTGAGCTAACAAGAGCACCTCATGCGGAATCCAATGTTCGTCTGTTAAAAGTGTTTCAATAATGGGCAAAATTTAAGGTTTTGCATGACTATGATAATGACAACCAGCGATCATAATAGCTTGACATTTTCTTTGAAACAGACATGCTAAAAATAACATACCTGCCCAGATGAACTCTGAGCTAAATCCAGACCCATACCCATGGGAGATAACTACAGGTCTTGTCTGAGCCTGTAATTCCTTTCTCACATACAAGACTGCTGCTCCTTTGGGACAACAGAACCATTTATGTGCATTGGTCACATAGTAATCTGGGTCCAGGGATTGAATACTTAGTGGTATAGATCCTAGAACATGTGCCCCATCTATGAGAACTTGTACATTCCTGAAAAACATGATAAGACATATATCTACATGAAAACACAAATGTAATGAATAAAACTAGATTAACTGTGACTCACAAAGGTAAAATATCAATTTTGCTGAATAAAGAGGATATCATCTCTAACCATTAATGCATGGGAGGTAATGATAAATTTGTGACAAGATGTTACTGAAAAATAATATTATATGCCGCCCACCCCACCCAAACCCGCGATATACATGTACCCTTCTAACAGTAACATTTGACACCATGATAATTAACCATGTTCCCTTCTAACAGTAACACTTGACACCACGATAATTAATCATGTACCCTTCTAACAGTAACGTTTGACACCACGATAATTAACCATGTACCCTTCTAACAGTAATGTCTGACACCACGATAATTAATCATGTACCCTTCTAACAGTAACGTTTGACACCACGATAATTAATCATGTACCCTTCTAACAGTAACACTTGACACCACGATAATTAATCATGTACCCTTCTTACAGTAACGTTTGACACCACGATAATTAACCATGTACCCTTCTAACAGTAACGTTTGACACCATGATAATTAACCATGTACCCTTCTAACAGTAACGTTTGACACCATGATAATTAACCATGTACCATTCTAACAGTAATGTCTGACACCACGATAATTAACCATGTACCATTCTAACAGTAACGTTTGACACCACGATAATTAATCATGTACCCTTCTAACAGTAACGTTTGACACCACGATAATTAACCATGTACCCTTCTAACAGTAACGTTTGACACCACGATAATTAACCATGTACCCTTCTAACAGTAATGTCTGACACCATGATAATTAACCATGTACCCTTCTAACAGTAACGTTTGACACCATGATAATTAACCATGTACCCTTCTAACAGTAACGTTTGACACCATGATAATTAACCATGTACCATTCTAACAGTAACGTTTGACACCACGATAATTAATCTTGTACCATTCTAATAGTAACGTTTGACACCATGATAATTAACCATGTACCCTTCTAACAGTAACGTTTGACACCATGATAATTAACCATGTACCATTCTAACAGTAACGTTTGACACCACGATAATTAACCATGTACCATTCTAACAGTAACGTTTGACACCATGATAATTAACCATGTACCATTCTAACAGTAACGTTTGACACCACGATAATTAACCATGTACCATTCTAACAGTAACGTTTGACACCACGATAATTAACCATGTACCATTCTAACAGTAACGTTTGACACCATGATAATTAACCATGTACCATTCTAACAGTAACGTTTGACACCACGATAATTAACCATGTACCATTCTAACAGTAACGTTTGATACCACAATAATTAACCATGTACCCTTCTAACAGTAACGTTTGACACCACGATAATTAACCATGTACCATTCTAACAGTAACGTTCGACACCACGATAATGAACAAATGGGCTTCTCTGGACCAAGTAACAAGCAGCATTTATTATCAACAAATTACTAAAAGAAACTGACTAAATCTTCAAATATCACTTACACAAAGCTTGAATTCACATATGTCAAAGCTTGAATCTACATACAGTTTATTTCAATATTTGACCCTATGACCTTATCAAATGGTACAGGGCTCTAGTTTTGGGGAATTACTTAGCACTTCTTTAGGACTCCAATTATTGGCATCAGGGATCTTGATCTCCGTTCTTACTGCTGTTATAGGACACCATTCCCCCCACTTAAAAGTATGTTCCCCCACCCCCCCATTTTCAAGTAAAATTCCCCCTGCAAATCAAAATGTAACAGCTCACATAATTAACAAAATGGTCAAGTGCTAGACTGTAGCACTGTATATCATTTAATTTTCTATTTCAGTTTTACCCAATAAAGCTGCTGGATCGGAAGTATTTTGTATATTTTTATTCATTTAATTATTGCTATGCATGTCTAGAGAGAGAGCCCTTGGCATTTTTCTTTCAAGGATTCCAATTCTCAGAATCCTAGTACGATCACAGATCATGAATTTGAAGTCTATGACATTTGAAATCTGTATTCAATATGAGATATACCTACCTTGATTTACAGATCTGTATTATTTCCTTCAGAGGCATTATGATTGGGGTATTACTGGGTATATGGTCAAACACAGCTAGCTTGGTCCCCGGCTTCAAGTGCTCCTCCACCAAAGATATGATCTGAAATAAAACCAACAACATTACAATAGTGTTTTCTGGAACACATGTGTCACCTGATGAAGCGGAAAAAGTGTGATGGACTGACAGACGACGGGAAAGTGATCCCTATGAGTCACCTCTGCTTACAGCAGGTGTCACAAAAACAGGCATTTCAAAAGATAATTGAAAATGAAAACATGGATAGTTATAGAGTATTTTAAAGAAATTTAATGAGCCAGTAATACAACATTATTAATTATTTCTAATGCTTATGTGGTACATTATGCATTTTGATCCGGGGTGCATTGCATAAACAAAAATATGTTTAGGTACATGTATTTTGTTGTGCAAAAATACGAAAAAGACAGCATTTTGAAATGGTACAAGGTACTTTGGTACTTCTGTTTGGGAGTATGACAAAGTGTTCATGTGCCAGATAAATTCCCACATCAATTTCAAACTTACTTTGAAGAATGCTATATTTTGCAAAGTCCTCCATGTTAGACAAAATCTTGAAATGATTTCCTGACTTTGGACATTTTCCAGAGCACAAAAAGCTCCCCAGCTTATACCATAACTGAAAAGGTCATATCCTTGACACCCTTGACACAAATCAAGAGAAAGTTGAGGCTGATGTATGTGTACCTGCTGCTGGTCTGTGACAGGGAAGTCTACAGGAACCTCTTGTAGCTGGGCTCCGGTCATCTCACACTTGTGGGCCAGCATCTTTTTAACAGCACCTGACAATGGACCTTCCAATGTTTACAGATATATTCTAATTGACTTTCAAGCTCTCCAATTGCTTTACTTGGATTATAGGTTTGTTTGTTTGCATGTTTATTGGGTTTAATGTCACACCAACAGTATTTCAGTCATTTGGAGATGATGACTACTTGATACAGAGTGCTGCTACATTGCAGTACTACGCCGTAGACATGTGGCATGATACCACACCCAGTTACATTATCCTGACACTTGGCCAACCAGTCCTTAATAAAAGCAATTAAAATAATATCTTTGTTTAATATTCTAGTAATTTTGCAGATTTTGTTTCATAAATATGAAAAAAGTTCAAGAAATATGAAAACATCGCAGTGTATTAAAACTAAGCTGGTTACCTCATAACAATAAAGTTCAAATATATCCAAGTGCCTCTGGGTACAGGCTAATGTACAAACGAATAAAAATAATGCCTCTCATCATGTTTAAAACTTAAAAACAACTTATTTACTTATTTAATCAGACTACATTTATCACTAATTGCTAACTCTCACAAGAACGCTTGGGAGATGGAGTAGAGCAAGGCGCAGCAAGTTGTCTTTTCCTAGGCGTCGACATTTTGAGAATGTGTATACAACAGTGTGAAAAAAATGTAGTTACATATATTTATTCCAACTTAATTATACTTACCAATTATTGTGTAATTCAATACACACTCACCAATAATACAAACCAGCGATCAGTATTGATCAGTTTTCTGTTACCATTCAGTTAGCGTATTACACATCTAACCTATTAGTTGATATAATGGTTTCAAGCGACGAGTTTTTCACACCTTGACCGTCCAGTATTGTTAAGGTAATTATCTATATAATGGGCTTAATGGGACTCAATCAGCCATCCGGTATTCGGAATTTACAGAGTCTGGTATTGTCAGAGGAAAGTTATATAAGGAAATATTTGGGACCAAACACAGCGTCCGGTATTTAGAAATTTCTGGTTTTCTGAGAGTGCGATTTCTCAGAGTGCACTGTATATAGAAAAGTTTGTGATTGATTTGTTCCTCATCTATTGATTGAAAAACAAAAGGCTACCCATGTGAAAATGGCCAAATATACAAACTAGATGCCCAAGGGCAACATGTCAAGCCAGCGGCCTAAGGTGCCCCTTTCACCTCTAATGTGACCCTGACCATGGAGCTAGGGACCCAATTCTTTCGTGTGATACATCATCTCATTGAGACAAAACTTACTGCCAAATCATTTGAGAATCATCTGATCCAGAGAAAAAGGACAGCCCAATAATGCAAATCCAGTATGATGACCTTCACTTCTAAGTATGACCTTGACCTTGGAACTATGGACCCAACTCTTGTGCTTAACACTTCTGATCATTTAGAAAACATTACTGCCAACTTATTTGTAAATCTTTCTATCCATGTCTAGGTTACAGACAAGCAGTGACCTTTGACCTCTAGTATGACCTTGACCTTTGAGCTAGGGTCACAACTCTTGTACATGACAATCTGTCCAATTGAGGAAAACATAACTGCAAGTTTATTTGGAAATCCTGCCATCAACGTCTAAGTTACAGCCCAGACGAGTAAATCCAAATCCATGACATTTTACTTCTAGGTGTGTCCTTGACCTTTGAGCTAGGGGCAAAATCTTATGCCTAACTCTAGGTCTTATTGAGGTTAACATAACTACAAAGTTTTTTGAAAACCCTGTGATCCATGTCTCAGTTACAGCCCAGAAAAGCAAGTCCAAAACCAAACTCTTCTGCATGACACTACGCTTCATTGAGGTTAACATAACTGCCAAGCTGTTGGAAGATGCTGCAATCCATGTCTAAGTTACAACCTGGACAAGCAAATCCAATTCCATGACCTTTGACCTTTATGTATAACTTGAACATTGTGCATGACACACTGTCTCACTTAGTTCATCATATTATCTGAGAATCCCTCAATCCATGGGGAAGTATTATGGGGAACTCATTTTTGACTTTTGACCTCAAAGTATGACCTTGAACTTTGAACTATGATTCTGGTTCTTGTGCATGACACAACATTTCACTTAGTTTGACACTTGTGTCAAGTTAATTGAGGATCCCCCCAAATTATGAAAGAGTAATGGTCCGAATAAGCCGTTTCAGACCATTTATTTTACATTTGACTTTTAAGTGTGACCTTGACCTTTGAGCTATGAATCTGGTTCTTGTGCATGACACTCTGTCTCACTGAGCTTGACATTTGTGCCAAAATTATTTGAAAATCCTTCCATTCATGATGAAGTTACAGCCCAGACAAGCAAAAAAGTAAATGTTTTTGAACTTTGACTTCCATCTGTGCCCTTGACCTTTGAGCTATGAATCTGGTTCTTGTGCATGACACTCTATCTCACTGTGCTTGACATTTGTGCCAAATTATTTGAAAATCCTTCCATCCATGATGAAATTACTACCCGGACAGGCAAAAAAGTACATGTTTTTGACCTTTGACCTCCATCTGTGACCTTCAACTTTGAGTTACGAATCTGTTTCTCATGCATGACACTCCATTTCACTGAGCTTGACATTTGTGCCAAATTATTATTTGAGAATCCTTCCATCCATGATGAAGTTATAGGCCAGACAAGACCAAATCCAGACGGATGCACGCACGCACTAACAGATGCACATACATACACCGAACCGCCATTGTGACAACTAAGTAGAGCTCACCGCAATTGGGCTTGACAAAAATTGACTATCCCATAATTACTCACAAATGATGAAATTAGGATTTATTATTTTCAGCCTCAGACACATCAGTAACAAGCAGTTGCTAAAACCAAGCCATGCCAGTCATTGTCAAAAGAATAAAATGCACATAAAAAAACAACCCTAAACCAGGCTTGTGACTTATTCAGACAATGCAGCTGCATACAATGTATGCTGAGTAAGGATTTCCTGGAAAAGGAAAAGGTTAAACTTAACCAACCACTTATTCACCAGACCATAGGCCTTGTGATTTTTTTCCAGTTTCCTATTATACCTCTCTGGATGACTAAAAATGCACTAGGAAGTGTCATTTACAGTATTTGCCTACACAGTGTGGCTCTCAAGACTAGAAATCGGAAAACTCTTTAAGAGTTTAATATGACAAGAGGGCCATTATGGCCCTGAAACACTCACCTGAGTACCATTGCTACAACTGATTACAAGGTTTTTAAACAGACAAGAATTCTGATATAACTCAATCTTAAACATTTTAGCCCTGACAATACTACACACCAAATATATAAGCACTGGGCCTTATGGTTTCAGAGGAGAAGACTTAGTGCGGGGTCATTTATCTCCAAAGGGCCACCATTTTGAAAATCTTGATAATGAACCATTAGATGATGCTACATACCAACAAGAGGCCCATGATGGCCCTAAATCGCTCACCTGAGATAAATAGGTTGAACGAAGGAACATCTGTTCCAATTTATTTTAAAATCTGGCCAGTAGTTTGAAGGAGATGATTTTTAAAGTTTTCATATTTTTTTTCTTTTTGTAGCCATGGCAACCAGAGTTCTATATGGATCAAGTTTATTTTAGGAACTTTTGTGAAGGTTGACCCAAGGATCATTCCTGTCAAGTTTAATCAAATTCTGTCCAGTGGTTTCAGAGGAAATGTTGATTAAAGTTTTCCCTATATACATATAAGGCAAATAAGCCCAGCCCCTGGCCGCCATGTTTTTTTACGGATCGGAATAATTTTAGCAACTTTGGTAGAGGTTGACCCAAGGAACATCTGTACCAATTTATTATAAAATCTGGCCAGTAGTTTTGAAGAAGATGATTTTTAAAGTTTTCATCTTTTTTCTTTTTGTTGCCATGGCAACCAGAGTTCTACATGGATCAACTTTATTTTAGCAACTTTTGTGAAGGTTGACCCAAGGATCATCCCTGCCAAGTTTAATCAAATTCTGTCTGGTGGTTTCAGAGTAGATGTTGTTTAAAGGTTTCTCTATATACATATAAGGCAAATAAGCCCCGCCCCTGGCGGCCATGTTTTTTATGGATTGGAATAATTTTAGCAACTTTGGTAGAGGTTGACCCAAGGAACATATGTACCAAATTATTTTGAAATCTGGCCAGTAGTTATGAAGGAGATGATTTTTAAAGTTTTCAAATTATTTTTCTTTTTGTTGCCATGGCAACCAGAGTTCTTCATGGATCAACTTTATTTTAGCAACTTTTGTAGAGCCTCACCCAAGGAACATTCCTGCCAAGTTTCATTAAATTCTGTCCAGCGGTTTCAGAGGAGATGTCGTTTAAAGCAAATTGTTGAAGACGGACGACGGACGACGACGGACACCAGACGAAGGGGGATCACAAAAGCTCACCTTGAGCACTTTGTGCTCAGGTGAGCTAAAAATCTAAGCTATAGGCCTTATGGATTCATAGAAGAAGATTTTTTTTAAAGATTTTCCTATATAACTCTATGTAAAACAAGTGACCCCTGGTGCGGGGGCATTTATCACCGTAGGGTTATGATTTGTACAATCTTGGTAATGGCCCATAAGATGATGCTACATACCAAATATCTAAGCTCTAGGCCTTGCAGTTTTGCAGAAGAAGATTTTCAAAGTTTGCATTTTTAAAATCTATTTTTAGCTTCTGTGACCTAATTATGCAATGGACCAGAACCATTTACACAACTTTAGTAGAGCTTCATCCAAGGAACATTCCTGCAAAATATTTTTCAAATTGGCCAAGCCGTTTAGGAGGAGATGTTGTTTGAAGCAATTGTTGACGCCGAACGCGCGCACGCACGCACGGACGGACGACGGACGCCGGACAAAAGGCTATCAGAAAAGCTCACCTTGAGCACGTTGTGCTCAGATGAACTAAAAAAAATATAGGTATGTCTCATAATGCATCTCTGTTAATGAAATTGGTGATGTGCCCAAGCACCGTCTCTACATGTAATGTTCAAATTTGTCTACCATCGGTGTGACCATGATAGTTTACTTTATTTTGCCGACAATGATGAAAATGAATCAAAATTCCGGAAACAAGAGGGCCATGATGACCTTGGGTTGCTCACCTGATAAACAGGTATTAGTGGGAGGAAAAGAAATAGCAAATAATTTATGATATTGTGGAAATTGGGCTCTGCCCTCTGCTAGCCATAAATCGAGTGAGTACTTTAGGACGAGTGAGTACTTTAGGACAAGAAATTTTTAAAAAATAATATACTATATACATATAAGGAAAATGGCTTGCCCCCTGGGGCCATGTTTTTAACGGATCAAAATAATTTGAACAATCTTGGTAGAGAGTGACCTAAGGAACATCTGTGCCAAATAACTTTGAAATCCAGCCAGTACTTTTGGAGGAGAAGATTTTTCAAATTTGCACTATATACATATTAGGAAAAGGCTCGCCCCCTGGGGCCATGTTTTTCAACGGATCAAAATAATTTGAACAATCTTGGTATAGAGAGACTTAAGGAACATCTGTGCCAAAAAAACTTTGAAACCCAGCCAGTACTTTTGGCCAAGATTTTTCAAATTTGCACTATATTCATAAAAAGTAAACGGGCTCCGCCCCCTGGTGGCCACGTTTTTCAACGGATTAAAATAATTTGAACAACCTTAGTAGAGAGTCACTTAAGGAACATCTATGCCAAATAACTTTGAAATCCAGCCAGTACTTTTGGAGGAGAAGATATTTGAAGTTGAAGCTTTTACAATATACATATTAGGAAAATGGGCTCTGTTTTTTCTTTCCTTGCCATGGCAACCAGAGTTCTGCATGGAATCAAATTCTTTGAAAAAAGATGAAAGGGCTTCACCCAAGGAACATTCCTGTGAAGTTTCTTTAAAATTGGCCAAGTGGTTTAGGAGGAGATGTTAATTTAACAAATTAAATGTTGATGATGGACGCCGAATGACGGACATTCATTGGTCACCATAGCTCTCCTTGAGCACGTTGTGCTCAAGAGAGCTGAAAAACCAAAAACACAGCTGTGAAAAATTGACCGAACAGAAAACATATCCGAGAGTATAGCTGATGGTTGTAGTGACGGTGATTATGATGATGTTGTCATTAATGAATCTACTACTGCTAATGTTGTTTAGATAATAAACATGTTCCTGTTTACTACATTGAACTTCTTATTTCATTATTACATCTTTCAGTTAGAATATCTTGGAATGACTAAATTTTGCATCCATTTTCTTGTACATATATTAAATGATCAAGAAGAAACACTTGATATGGTTACACATGTTCAGGGAAAACTCTCTATCCTGGACACCCTCCACATTGGTCAAATGTTCAGAATGGAGTAGTCCAGTTTATAGAAAACGTTACATGTACCTGCACTATCTTCACTGAGACAATATATTTTTATTGTTGCAAGAGTTATAAGTGTTTTTTCATTCAGGATATCATTGAACATGCTTTGGAAATATATCATCTTATTCGGTGTGATTTTATACAAATGTACATATGCAAAAACACCTGTTGTTTGATCATTAGGAGGACACTGAATTACGATATAATTTGAGAAAACTCCAGAATAGTTAATGGGGATTTAATCTTTTTTTTATTGATTTTGTGATATACAGTGCCTTCATTTGTAAATTTTTCAGAGGCAAATTATGATAGTATTTTAAATTTAAACTTATTTCATATTAAATAACTACAGATATTAATATCCAAGTTTGTATTATAGTTAGATGTATATTATCTTTAACATTTGTCTTAAACACCTACTTTTAAGGCATTCATAAGACAATATCACATACAGTGGCCCTCACTTATAGTAAACATGGATATAGTGAACACTTGGTTAACCCTTTCCCTCATAAAGGAGACCATGAAAAGACCTATGCGAACAACATAAAACCAGATCAGCCTGTGAGTAACTCGCAGGCTGATCAGGTTTTATGCTGTTCGCTGCTCCTCAGTGGTCTGGAAATGAAGACTTTATAATTAAATTTCGTAAGGTTTAACTGTGGTTTTCTGCAGATCAGGCTTTATGTGGTACCTATTGAGTGCGTCAAAATGAGTCTATATGAGGGAAAGGGTTAAAAGGAAGCTGATTTCCCCCTTCTTTATCTTATACTAAATCTTTATTGCGTACATGCTTATAGCATAACCTCAGGTAGTAGGAACCCCTTTTCTGGTCCCAAACAAGCATTTTCAACTTTGATTTAGATGTTTATAGTGAACTGTGAAAATCGATTCTAACATTGCCGAGACAGGTTTGTTTTCACACCTGACAAGCTTGATTGCCACATAATGCATGTTGAAAACACTCAAATCAATAATAATAATCAGTTTTTATGTGTTCAAAGAATAGAAGTCTCTATTGTT
The DNA here is from genome assembly GCA_021229015.1 of Solen grandis. Lineage (NCBI taxonomy): Eukaryota > Metazoa > Mollusca > Bivalvia > Adapedonta > Solenidae > Solen > Solen grandis. The sequence goes on from CM037779.1 coordinate 20,856,728, forward strand.
ATTTTAAAGGGACTTAATTTGTATTTTATATGTAGTGCATATGAGTGTGTGCACGTGCTATATGGACATGTACATGTAACTGTTTGACTGTGTTGTTATTACGTCGTTACTGTGAGAATGAACTCACTCCATACAACAATAACTGTTCAATGCAACTTATAAATGTATTTTTGTCCACATTGTATAAAGCCATAAATTAAATGGGGATATTTTTTCTGTCTGTAATAGAATGCTAGCTTAATACTGTGATATATATAAGTTGGATCAAAATATGGAACCATTTTATAGCAAAAGTGGAAATAGTGGGATTCCTCACAATAGATCATTACATGAAAGGCACTTAAAATACATATACAAGAGTGTTCTCTGGAACACGTGTGTCACCTGCTGAGGCGTGATGGAAAAAGTGTGATGGACAGACAGACAGACAACAGAAAAGTGATCCCTATGTGTTACCTCTGCTTAGAGTAAGTGACACAAAAATCATGATCATCAGATTCTACATACACAATTCAGAATTTGTAAGTATAAACTTAATACTTAATAATAAAGTAATGATAAAAAAAACAAGTAACTGGTGTTGCATGCAACACGAGTCCCCTACCATAGCAACCAGAATTTTGGTCCGAGAAAAAAACAACAAAGTGACATGCAGAATCTCCATATTGCCATCTATTCATATACCAAGTTTCATAATATTATCTTAAACAGTTTTAAAGTTATCATGGGATCCAGATTTCCAGACATCTGGATGGACAGAGGGACAGATGGAAGGACAGATGGAGGGCAAACCTATATTCCCCTCTGGTGTAAACACCGATAGGGGACTAATAAATCACAATTCTATCTATCCACATGTCAAGCATTTCAACTGTTCACTATGGCAATCTGTTCACTATACAGAGGTTGTTTATAAAGTACTTATTTCTTATATCTTTGACGAGGAACCTCGCACATAGTGAACAAAAAGTCATGGTTCCGGCAAGTTTGCTATAACCAGGTTTTACTGTAGTTAGTGTTATTTTCGTAACACTTGACTCTTATTACCTTAGTTAATCCCTTTAATCCTGTTTTTCTTGCAGTTTACTTTGTTTGATTGTAGAAGTGAAACTTTTTTTAATCAGTTTTATGTACTCATTATTTGCTCAGTCACCTTGAGTAATTGATCATTTGTATGAGAGAGAGTCAGTTGGACATACTAGACCACAAGTGGAACATCGGAGAAAGAAAATAACATTTATGTATATTTGTAGTAGAACTTGAATTCATAAAGTATACATTAAGAGGAAACATAAAGCTGTCGACAGGATTCCTTAATCCCCCAATTAGGAAGGAGATGAGTGAAAGTAAAGGATCATGACAGAGTGCTAGAGTAAAGTAAAAGCATGTATTAACCCTTTCTCTCATATATACTCATTTTGACGCCCTCAAAAGGTATCACATAAAGCCTGATCTGCAGAAAGCCACAGTTAAACCTTACCAAATTTAATTACAAAATCCTCATTTCCAGACCACTGAGGAGCAGCGAACAGCATAAAACCTGATCAGCCTGCGAGTTACTCGCAGGCTGATCTGGTTTTATGCTGTTTGCATAGGTCTTTTCATGGTGTCCTCTATGAGGGAAAGGGTTAATTAGCATAAACAGTAATGTCTGGTTTCCAAATCAACTGATTTAAATACTAACTAACCGTAAGTCACGGAGAGGATGAAAATGGTGTCCCCTGGAGACAGGGCTATGTTGTGTATGACAGTGTTCAGACCGCTGGTGGCATTCTCCATCAACACAAGGTCCCGGGGGTCACAACCTGTCTCAAACACAGTGATTTGCATCAGGATTGGACACAGCACAATCAAAGAACTACATATACTGTCATGGGAAGTTTCATCAAAATGTGACCTGTGGTTATGGAAATAAGTTGAACACAACGTCAAGGGTTATTGACATGTGGTGAAAACATGGGCGTATGATAATGGCAAAAACAAGAGGTATGCCTCCAACTAGAACTATCAATGAAGGTGATTAATGACCATGCTGACTGCTTTGATACAGAAGAAGGACTAGAATTCTTACAAAATTCTTGACATAGTTATTTGCACTTGTCTGCTTATTTGTCTTATAACCATTATCTCAAATGTGAAGACATTAAAAAAAAACAAGTACCAAACTTAACCCTTTCCCTCATATAGACTCATTTTGACGCACTCAATAGGTACCACATAAAGCCTGATCTGCAGAAAACCACAGTTAAACCTTACCAAATTTAATTACAAAATCCTCATTTCCAGACCACTGAGGAGCAGCGAACAACATAAAACCAGATCAGCCTGCGAGTTACTCGCAGGCTGATCTGGTTTTATGTTGTTTGCATAGGTCTTTTCATGGTTTCCTCTATGAGGGAAAGGGTTAATAAGTGATTGCAGGATGAGATGTGACAAGTGGGATTCCTATATTGGCCCCACTTTACTATGTTTAGTTGGAATATGACAATTATAATATAACAATCAGACATCAATGGAAAAATTCCATGTTGTAAACATTTTTTTTTTTTTTTTTATAAATCTTTATTATCCCCGTAATTATGGAAGTAGGTCGGGGCCCCCTTACCACCTTACAATTAAATAATTTACATGAAAAATATATATTTTTTGTTACAATTTCAATCATAATTACATATATCTTAAACTCTTGATCTCTGTACGGGATATAAAGGAACAGAAAGTGTTTATACATGATAAATATGATACAATAGTACATAATCAATTGTAGGTAGCCTTTATAAAAACAATAAATGGAGAATAAATTGTTCAAACATGTTGTAAACATGACTCGTACCAACAAATTTAGCTAGCCTGCGACACACATGGACCAGTCTGGGTAACAACTCTCGATCATAAAACCTGAGTGGCTGTCTCTCTGTCCACACCTGGTATTTCTGTCGAGAAATAAGTGAAATACTGGTAAGTGATTTAAACTAAAAGTCAAGATAAATATGTAATATAATTGAATCTTTTACAAAACAGATACCCCCAATATTCAAACAATCCCTATTAGATGTCACAGTATGTATTGAAAGGGACAGATGCTGTGATTTAACCGGCGTAATAGCTCAGTGCTTGAGTGTCCGCTTTGCTTTCAGGTCTGGGGTTCAAATTCCAGCCGGGGAACTTTGCACTGGTGACCGCGTCAAACCAAAGACGTATAAAATTGGTACTAGACACAACCTTGCCTGGCACTCTGCCAAATGGGTAGCTATGGGAATTCGGAGTACACAATACTAGTTCTGCCCACAAACTTGTCTCATAGTATTGGTGCTATACACCGGGCACGTAAAAGAACAAGGAGTCTATTTTATATATCCAACCACTGTCTGTTCCTATGCTGTTTCTTCAGCAAAAAAACAAAGACTCGTGGGTTATTTTTGACTGAAAGGTCTAAATATGGCCATAATAATCAGAAAATAATTGCTAGCCATTGCAATAGAAGATGATTTAAGGCAAATAAACAAACTTTCATAACAAGTTGTTTTTCTGAATAAGCTAGACACCTGTACTTAATTTTGACATCAATGATAACACCAGATGTTTAACAACAACCAAACAGCAGACAGTGCAAACAAGTTGTAAACATCATATCAGACCCGCTGTACTCATTGGCAAAAAAAGAAACGGAAGCCAATATGATTGCAAACTCTGCAATATTACATACATGTACCCCATATGTTTCACTAGGATAGGGTGAAGGTAGCTGAACTGTCAGCTGAAATACAACTGTTGCATACGCAAGGAACAACAGCCTGTATCAGATCAAATGATAGCCCTCAAGGACAGGAATTTATAATGTCACCTGAAACTCACAGGCTATAGTATCTTGAAGTGTTTAGAATAACTCTGAACATGTTCAGACTTCAAACTTTTACTGAATACTGGCAGCAGTCTGAACAGTACCGTAAACACTCCTGTATAGTGCACACCCAGAGTTTGAGGTTCAAATCCTTGGAAAAAATCTATCTCCCTTCTATAATGTGCATTCATTCTTCGTACTTCAAGGAGGCCGCGATTTTGTTTAACATGTAACAAAAGTTCTACTACTTCGGCAAGTCGGTCATTCAACGATCATTTATTCACACTTCAATGCATTCAATTTGCATTGTTAAGTGGATGTTCATTAAGGCCAATAGTTTGAATAATTAAAAGTCTTAAAATGTTGACACCTCATTGAGTGTTTGTCACAAGCTGCTTTCCAGTTGGTATTTGAAATACAGAGTTATCATAAACCAAACAGTTTTGTCCAAAATGAAACTAACTAGCTAGAATATTGTCTGAATGTACTAACAACAATGAACGAATTGTATAACCACAATATAATGGCAATCATGGTTGGTCTCAGTAATGACCATGTGAACATCTCATTCGGCTATATGTCATCCATTAACTATGATATAAACAAAAATATGAATATAAGAACAAAGATTTCATATGCATTTATTTCACAATAACATAATAGATATCACAAACAACAATTCTCAGGCAAGTAATTAAAATAAAGCTTTAATCCTTTCCCTCATAGAGGAAACCATGAAAAGACCTATGCGAACAACATAAAACCAGATCAGCCTGCGAGTAACTCGCAGGCTGATCAGGTTTTATGCTGTTCGCTGCTCCTCAGTGGTCTGGAAATGAGGACTTTATAATTAAATTTGTTAAGGTTTAACTGTGGTTTTCTGCAGATCAGGCTTTATGTGGTACCTATTGAGTGCGTCAAAATGAGTCTATATGAGGGAAAGGGTTAATACCGGTTTAAAGTATGAAATATGCCTAAAGACTTTGGCTATACAGCTTCTTAGAGGGTGGGGTGACGTTTGGGAAAACTTCAAAGTAATTCTTGGGTATTGTGTGCACCCATTCTCCGAAATCAAATAGAAGTCATTGAAAAGCACACTAAACATGAGCTTTTATGGTAAGCCATGTGGCACCCATGGGCAGGTGCAACCAATTAACATTAGGAGACAGAGACAGTATACAGAATGGGTGCTATTTACTAGATCTTTCAAAATAGACCAGTTGGGTCTATAACGTGCTTGGTGTATAGCACCATACACATGTATGAAGCCACTATTATTCCCATTCTGGATGAACCAATACTGGACAGTAAGATCTACACCTGCATACCTGCGATATTTCTAAAGCCTCCTTCATCACTCCTCCGAAAGCACCATGGTTTAAGAAGATACATTCGTCCTGAAATAGATGGGGACAAAATAACATCACATTTAAAACATTTCATGACTTTCAAAACTTTGCTCTAAAATGAAAATTATTGTATATTTATTGTTTCCATACTAATTACAGTAAACTGAATGAATACAGTGCGGCTCACGTTCAAGTTGGCAAACGGAACGCACGATACACGCACGTTACACGCACACGAACCGCACGATACACGCACGTTACACGGTACACGAACGGTACACGATTGATACATATACACGATACACGGTCCGTAAAGAGAGAGAGAGAATGAGTAAAAAACATAAAAATGTAGGCTATTTATGCTATATAAATACCCGCAAAATAGTATGGTTATTGTCGGTATTTTTTTTCGGCATATGATAGAAAAGTCGGACGTTCCGCTTTTAAACCATAACTTTCTGCGCTCTGATTCCTTCTGTATCCGATTTAATTCTTATCACTGTCTATTGTTTCACCCTGCACCCACACATTCCTTCCTCATTCTATTTTTTTTTACAAATAACTTGATTTTAAAGGGTATTTCAATCAAAATCTCCACTGCTCGTATTGAAACATATAAGGCGACTGGCCGCAGTTGACAGCCGGACTATAAATAGTAACGGAAAACCCCCAGAAATGACGTCACGCTAAATAAATATGTTTGATAAGAATGTAAATTAATTAAATAATCTACACAAATACACCTTTTATCGTTCATTGTCACCTTTGTATCATTCTATGCTTTTAATCCTCGATTTTTTTTATGTCACATAGGTCGACCTACACATTTCTAATATTGACATTTTTTAGTAAAATACTGTCTTTAAAATAACTACACGCCTCCTTCTCTGAAATTTAACAGTTTGTAAGAATAAATTTTAATTGCAACCAGCATCTCCCTTTGGGGGCGGTGTGCTTTATGGAAAATGTACAGCTGACCGCAACAGATTTACTTTGAACTGTACTGAAAACTGTTACGTAATTGTCAGGTGGTCATTCAGGAGGAACACTTTTGATCACAATTGTTATAGATGAGCTAGAGGAAACTAGACACATGTATGTACCCACTCCCAACTCCTCTCCCAACAGGGGGTGGGTGCTATATTGACCGGATGATGAAAGCGACTTTGGACTATACCAAAAACAGTACGTAATTGCCAGGTGGTCATTCGGAAGATAACACGTTGACTCTTTCAAGCAAGTCAAAACGTATCTATACGTAGAGCAATCGTATCCATTTTTTTTTTTTTTTGTCAAATTTATTAAACATGTCAACGTCTTTTAGGAATGTACATGTACAGAATGTGATTTATGTGTTTTAAATTTATAATGTATTTCAGCTGTTCAGCTGGAATAGGAAGGAATTATGGATTTAATTTTTTTTTTTTAATATTTGCATGTACAAGTACTATTGATGAGGAAATAGAAAAGATCTATTCACCCCGATAGCTTAATAGGTATAAATTAATTATTTTATTATATAAACAGGCATGTAGACCTGATTTGATCATTCTTTGCGCTAGCTATATGATATTTGATTTTTTATTGAAATTAATGTCACCATGTAAACTGTTACTTTTTAATCATTTAATTATTAATTCCGCCGGCTATTTCGTGTAGGACGGTTGATATATGGACCAATAAATAGGCTTATCTATCTGTATGTACTTCAAAGGCTTTCGCGGACAGTAATTAACATGCTTGTGCACTGACATCCGGAAGTGATGACAATTGAACATCCTAGGTGGTAGGCTTTTGTGTTAGGGGGTGATTGATGATTACGCAATCAAGTGCTAATGATCAGCAACAAGGCAGGTTTGTCGGTATTATAATCCAACCAAAGTATCCAGCATTAAATTGGTAGCATTTTGGGTATTCAATGTTAAAGAGATACTTAGTAGTATACACAAACAATATCCAAAATCCACTGAGTAACCGTAATAAAAAGGTCCCGGAAAATAGCCAGTATTCTCAAACAGGAAGTAAACAATAAATGTTAATTAGGTAAGCGTCGTCTGGTAATTTGTTTTTATTAAACATCTAAAATGTCTCTTTTATCATCAGATCACAATAGATTCGCCTCATATTAATTTCAAATGGCGATAAGTTGTTATGGAATGGCAATTTTCACACCAACATCGTTTTGATAAAAAAAAAAATCAATTGATAATGAGATGTTTGTTTACGTACAGTCTTCCCCAAATGAATCGATACTAAAGCATATCTGAATAATAATTATAATATAAATATAATCGGACCGCATTTTTTTAACAGGCAGAACGATTAACACGATACACACGATATGAACGATGTTACACGGAGCACACCTTAAGAACCGTGCACGGTACACGCACGCACGTTACACGCACGATACACGGAAACGAAACGCACGATACACGCACGATACACGAAAATTCTGCCAACTTGAACGTGAGCCGCACTGTATGAAGACTGATTGGGAAAATGAAATTATTGGGAAAATGAAATTCTCAGATAACTGAGAAAATAGCTATAGTCCCTTTGTTTCTGTCCAACACTTCAAACTATGTCTGGGAATTAACCTCAAAATAGGTACAAAGCTTGAAAAATTCCTCCTTGGACTGTCAAAATTAGACTACACATACTGTCCTGTGTTACATGCCACCCATATTACACAATTTTACTCTACATTACACACCTGTGTTACATGCCATCTGTATTTCACTATTAGACTGTATATTTTACACACCTGTTACATGCCACCTTTATTATACAATTTTACTGTCATTTAAATCACCTGTTACATTCCACCTTTATTACAAAATTTGAATGTACATTACACGTACGAGGGTCGTCCGGAAAGTTCGTAGACACCTGCTTTAATACGAGTATTTTGCATTAGAATTAAAAGAAACTTTCTCCAATCACTGACCAATGTTTTATGATCGATGCTACAAAATTTTAAAACTTTCCGTTCTTAAACAATGAAACGGCACGGGTTTATGTAAAGGGATGTAGAGGTGTGCGGAGCACGCCATGACATTACGTGTTGAATTTACTTACTGAAATGTGACAAGCGCCGTTATTCTTTCTCAAAATATTCACCGTTGCATCCCACACATTTCCTCTGTCTATCAACCCATTTGTCATACACCTTTGAATACCAGTCACTCTCAATTCCAGAAATAATGCGTAGTGTTGCTGTTCACATTGTTCAGAAATATCTCGTACCATAAGGCGCCGGTCAATATCAATGACGTTCTTTACTAACGTTAAGGATTTCTCATTAATAATGCTTGGTCTTCCTGAACGTAAATTGTCTGTACTTTCAACTCTACCATCATGAAATGGCTTGTACCATTTGTATACAAGTTACACATTCTTGGCCTCTTACTGTTTAAATTAATAATTTCCAATGTCTCTACAGGCGTTTTCCCAAGCTCCATGCAGAATTTTACTAGCACACGCTGCTCCGCACAAACGTCTGACGTCGTCATTTTTGGCGAGTTTTCTTCCATGGTTTATTGAAAATAGTTCTCCTCACTTTTTTATTTCTTAAGCGATAACGTTCAATTCATAACAATATGACATCAACGTGTTACGTCACGTCATGAAGTGTTTATCATAACGTTACCCGCAATTTTAACAGGTAAAATACCCAAAGAAAGAAGGCGCATGAGACCGGTAAATATCTCCAGTTTTGACGTGCTCCGGGTACCCCTATACAAGGTTGCCACGGAAATGATCACACGAGTGCCGATATCAATTTCATGTTTTTATCGTAATCAAGCTATGCAATTATGATCAAGGGTGAGCTCAACATAAAAAATAGATTGAAAAATTGGAATTAACAAAGAAATATCGGTTGTCTACGGACTTTCCGGACGACCCTTGTATCTGTGCTACATGCCACCTGTATTATACAGCAAACCTGTTTTAAGCAACTCACCTTTCAGATTCCAAAATATGGGACATTATCATACCATCGACTTTCATTTAGTAGTTGTTTGCACTATGCGGCTACTTTTCCACATTCGATTACTGGCATTTTTCTATTCTATCATATATTATGACATTTGAATTGCCATTGCTCTCATGTTCTATAGTGTTTATCTTTCCCAAAGTGATAACCATACACTATCAGTATTTCATCTTTAAACAAGGGCCACATACATGGTACACATACAAGTTATTATAATATTTTGTCTTACCTCCAGATAAAAATGTTTCTTCCGGAATTCTTTGCCAAACTTAGGTTTCTCAGAACAATAAATATCCAAACTCTCACATCTGAATGGTAGCTTTGGTGGCACATATTCCTTCTGTAACAGAACACTAGATGACTAGAAATAGACTAGATAAATGAGGATTCCTTAAGTGCAAAAATTCTCAAATGAAATTATATTTTCCTAATATTCTGATTAATTTCTTCAAGCCTGAATATAGTTTAGTTTCAAATTTACATCCGGAAAAAATATATATTTCGCTAGGGCAATGCCCATAACTATACTATGCCTAATTAAACTCTGAAGTTCACACAAATGAATAAATTGATTAAAAGTTATAGGAATATCCTAGAGTATCCTAATTATAATATCATAGGATTAGCTTTCATGCATATATTAATATCATTTGAATCAAGCAAAAACAAGAACTACCATTAAAGATGATGAATACCTCAGATACTGCTTTCTTCACAGTTACTATTACCATGTCAGACAGTCTTGATAAAGTTGAAAGATGAAAATAAAACACATGAAAACCAGGTCATATATACACTTATGTATCGCCAACAATAAAATTAAATATAAAACAAGAGGGACAAGATGGCCCTGTGTCACTCACCTGAGTAAGATTGCTGTGTTAGGCATGAATACCAAAAATGTGGCATCTAAAGCGTTTGCAATGGTTTTTTTTAACATTTGACTAAGCGACCTAGATTTTGGCCCTACCTTAATTCGCACTCATCTGGGATTTTATGCAGACAACAATCTTATCAAGTTTTAAGATAACCCAAAGTGGGACACCTACAGTGTTCACAAGTTTTTTTTTGACCTGGTGACCTACTTTTTCCTTTTAACCAAGTTTAACTCTTTCTAAGATTTGACCTTGTGACCTACTTTTTGACCCCACATGACCCAGTTTTGAACTCATCCAAGATTTCATGAAGGAAAATATTCTGACCAAATTGTGGCCTCTACAGAGTTAACAATGTTTTTCAAAAATTTGCCCTAGTGAACTAGTTTTTGACCCCAAGTGACCTAATATTGAAATTATCTGAGATTTCATGTAAACATTCTCACTAAGCTACATGGAGGTATAGCCAAAAATGTTACCTCTAGAGTGTTCACAAGGTTTTTCTAAAAATTTGCCCTAGTGACCTACTTTTTCAAACTCATGCAAGAACTCAAAACATACATTCTGACAAAATTCCTTGAGAATTGACCAAAAAGGGGAATTTGCCATGGTTTTACCCCATTTGATCCAGTTTTAAACTCATCCAAGATTTCAAGCAAACAAACATTCTGACCAAGGTACATGAAAGTAAGGCCAAAAATGTGGCTTCTAGAGTGGTCATAAGGTTTTACTAAGATTTGCCCTGGTGATCAAGATTTTGACCCCGTGAGACCTATTTTCGAACTCATCCAAGATTTCATGTTGATATACATTCTGACTAAGTTCTATGAAGGTTGGGCTAAAAATGTGACCTCTAGAGTGTTCACAAAATTTTTTTAAGATTTGACCTAGTGACCACGTTTTTGACCCCACATGACCCAATTTTGAAATCATCTGAGATAAAAAACCTGTAGGGTGTTCACAAGTTTTTCTGAGATTTGAGCTGATAACCTAGATTTTGACCACATATACCCAATTTCACTCATTTGAGAATCATGTAGAAAAATTTTGACCAATTCCAAAATGTGGCCTCTAATGTGTTCACAAGTTTTTTCTAAGATTTGACCTGGTGAGCTAGTTTTTGACACCACATGACCCAATTTCAAACTCATCCAAGATATCGTGTAGACATACATCCTGACAAAATTTGATAAAGATTGGGCTAAATCTGTGGCCTCTAGAGTGTTCACAAGGTTTTTCTAAAATTTTCTAAGATTTGACTTGGTGACTATTTTTTGATCCAACATGACACAATTTTGCAACTAATCCAAGATATCATGTAGACAAACCTTCTGACCAACTTTCAAGAAGATTGGGCCAAAACTGTGGCCTCTATAGAGTTCACAAGCAATTATTGAGGACGGACGACAACAGACAAAATTCAGTCTCAAAACCTCATCCTGAACACAAGTGCTCAGGTGAGCTAAACAAGAGGGCCAAGATGGCCCTGAATTGCTCACCTGCGAAACATTGACTTCATTGCATATTATAGTATTATGAGCAGGGCTTTTTTTTATGATTTGGGGAAGACACAGGAAACAAATAAAAGGGAAAAATTATGCGCGAAGAGGTATGTTTGGGGAAATTCGAATTTACTTTATTGATTCAATCAGC
>CM037779.1:20868545-20918545 GCA_021229015.1 Solen grandis
AAACATACACCTTCCCCGTAATATGAATTATAGTTTAATTTGAACAGAGCTAAACTTTATTGAGAGAGAGAGAAAGAGAGAGAGAGAGAAAAAGAAAGACGAAACAGAAGAAAGAAAACAGATAGAAGAGAGAAAAAATAGATACAGAAGAGAGAGAGATAATAGATAGAATAATCATACATGCACATGCATCTCTGCCTGGTTTTGACAAAAACCTCCCTAATCTGGAAACCTCCCTAAACCGAACTTTTGGCTAGGTCCGGAAGCGTTCGGTTTTCAGAGGTTCCACTGTATATCAACCCGTTCAGGAGTTATCGTGTTGACAAGGTTTTTTCTTTTTAAAAATAAGTTGAAAAAGGGGCCATAACTGCTTGCTAAATATCGAGTGTGACCTCCATTTTATTGGGATAAACATGTGGACCAAACACTAAATAAATATATCAACCCATTCAGGACTTATCGTATTGACAAGGTTTTTTCTTTATAAAAATTTAAGTCAAAAAGATGCCATTAATTTTTCAAAAACTTATGGATTTTGCCTCATTTCGAACTCAACCTTCATTTCTTTATTATTTCTTTATTTGATAAACATGTAAACTAAAACTTATTTAAAACTGTCATCCTGTTTGGAAGTTATCATATGGACAAGGTTTTTTTTCTCTAATTTTAAGTTGAAAAGGTGCCATAACTATGTCAAAAACTAACAGATTTTTGCCCAATATCAAACTTGACCTTCATTGGGATAAACATGTGTACCAAAAGTTATTTAAATCTGTCAACCTGTTTGGGAGTTATCATGAGGAGTTGCCTTCCTGCAAAACGACATACCCAAATCAAATAGCTTTCTGAGGACTTCGTCCGGTGAGCTAAAAAAGATTGCTAGTCATTACAAGAAGGAGGAGAGGTGAAAACAAAATCTTCTGAAACAATGCTTTTTCTTGGGAAGTATAGAAATCAAAGGGTTCATACTTTGAGTGACAGAGAAAATGGCAACTTCCGTTTCCTTCCTTCAAAATATGATTACAGTGTCTCTTAATTGTGTTATCTTTATCAACACATGTTTAAGAATCATGATGATCTAGTCTGTCACTATCAAAACTCAACATCAGGGTAGCTGAGGCATCTTGAGGACTGCATCACGCAGAACCTCGTAGTCAGAGAGTTCATTATGTAGATGGACAGAGATACGGACATACAGTCTGCCTTGCACATGCTTTATAGGAACCTGAAAGTAAAAAATAATGTCTGCTTCAGTTTTGCAGTGAATTTTTTAGTCATATCTTCACCAGTTGAAATAAGAACAAGAGGGCCATGATGGCCCTAAATCACTCACCTGAGATAAATAGTCCTTTTTTTCAACTGACAATGAGTGCTAAAAAATGAAAATATTAAAGTTCAAACAGAGTGAAACCTTGCAATTTTCAACATTTAAAGGGGCATAACTCCTGACATAATAAATTAATTAAAGCCATCATCAAATTTGGCAAGATATTCTGGTCATAAACAATGTCTTACGGTTTGAAGGCAATTGCTTAAGAAATAAAGATGCTAGAGTGCAAAGAGCAATCTGGATTCTTTCAAATTTAAAAGGGGCATAACTCCTGACCTTATGTGTTGATTCCAGCCATAATTGAACTTGGCCAAGGTATTATGGTTTTAAACAATGACAAAAAGTTTGAAGGCAATTGCATAAGAAATAAAGATGCTAGAGGGCAAACAAAGTGAAATCTGGCTTTTTTCAACTTTAAAAGGGGCGTAACTCCTGACCTAAGTGTCCAATTTCAGCCATAATCCAATTTAGCCAAAATTTGATGGTTATAAACATGTTTATAAAATTTAAAGACAATGACCTAAAAAATAAAGATGCTAGAGTGCAAACAAAGTGCAATCTGACTTTTTTAAATAATATAAGGGGTGTAACTCCTGACCTAATGGTCCGATATCAGCCAAAATCAAACTTGGCTGAGATTTTTTGGTTATAAACAATGTCATTAAGTTTGAATGCAATTGCTAAAGAAATGAAGATGCTAGAGTGCAAACAATGTGAAATCTGGCATTTTTGAATTTTAAAAGGGGCATAACTCCTGATCTAATGGTATGATATTAGCCATAATCGAACTTGGCCATGATTTTATCGTTATAAACATTGATATAAAGTTTGAAGATAATTGCTCATGAAATGAAGATGCTTGAGTGCAAACAATGTGAAATCTGGCTTTTTTGAATTTTAAAAGGGGCATAACTCCTGACCTAATGTTCCGATATCAGCCATAATCGAATTTGGCCGAGATTTTATGGTTATAAACATTGTTTTAAAGTTTGAAGATAATTGCTCATAAAATGAAGATGCTAGAGTGCAAACGAACAAATTGTGGACGACGGACATTCATCGATCCTAAAAGCTCATCCTGAGCACATGTGCTCAGGTGAGCTAAAAATGCATGTCCTTTAGTTTTATGTGGCTTACGCTTTTAACAACTAGGTCACTGGGATAGACCCCCTTCTCTTTTTAACAATGTTACATTTTCTGAATTATGCTATGCTGAGGAAAATGTAACCACTGTTATGGGATATATTCAGCAGTTTTGCTGTTTACCCTGGTTAGGTATAGAATATTCTATTTTTATGTTAAAGGAATTAATACACATAAAATGCAAATGCAATAAAGGATAAAAATATAACAATGAAGTACATGTATGTTTTTCCTATTTAATGGATAAGTTATCACAACTATTTTGTTCTTTGTCTTCTATCTATACTAACATTAAAGCAAGCAAAGTCATATATTTACTTAGTTCACTTATCCATGGCAACCAAATTTTTGATATTCAATGTTTAACAAGAATCACTTTAAATGATAGCACATGTACATTGACTTGACTAGACTATTTGAGTTTACCGTCGCTTCGACAGTATTTCAGTCATATAGCGACGTCCAGCTAATTACAGGTGGAGGAAGACCCCGAATGCACTGGGGCATCCAGGTAGAACCACCAACCTACCGCAAGCCAGCTGGAAGGTTTCCTCACATAAAAATCCGAATTACCCTGTCGGGATTCGACCCCATGCGGTGAGGGGCTGAGTGAGTGTTAAAGTCAGCGACTTTACCCTCTCGGCCACGGAGGCCCCACATGTACATTGATAACTTGTTTAACTGGATGACTACATTTATAGCAAAGATAGCTATTGCTTAATTATACTGAAGACATTGGCCATGTATATTTTGAGAAACATCTGGAACAGTTTTAGCTAATTCAAAATTTATTTTTGATATTGATTTTGTGATATGCTGCAGGGCCTACATTTGTACATGCTGACAATATGTTACTCAATATCAGATAAATGTACAGCATGTATGGCAAAATACATTAACGAAAGCTAAGAAAGAAACAGTCCTGACTTTTGAAAAATCAAGAGGGCCATGATGGCCCTGAATCGCTCACCTGAGAAAAGAGTCATACTGAATACCTAATCTATGCAGAAGTACAGCAAGATCATCTAAATGCAATACAAATGGTCATAGCTCTAATAAGTCTTTATAAAATTAAATGACTCCTGGGGCTGGATCAATTTTGACATTAGGGCCATGATTTGAACAGACTTGGATTAGGTCCACAAGTAAACATCTTAACTCCAGGCTTTTAGTATTCTGAGAAGATCTTTTGAAGGTTTTCCTATAAAAGTCTATGTAAAATCAAGTGACCCCTAGGACAGGGCTAATATTGACTCCAGGGCCATGATTTGATCAATATTAGTAGATGTTCACTAGGCCATGTTCCACACCAAATATCTAAACTCCAGGCCTTGTGGTTTCTGACAAGAAGATTTTTCTAGTTTTTCTTTTATAAGACTACGTTAAATAAAGTGACCCCTGGGACGGGGCCAATTTCGACACCAGGGTCATGATTTGAACAAGCTTGGTAATGGTCCATAAGAAAATGCCACATACCAAAAATCTAAGCTCTTGGCCTTGTGGTTTCGGAGAAGAAGATTTTTAAAGATTTCACTTTAAAAATGTATTTTTAGCTCCTGCAACCAAGATATGCAACAGACCGGAACCATTTGTACAACTTTGGTGGAGCTTCATGCAAGGAACATCCAGACAATTTTCATCAAATATGGCCAAGTGGTTTAGGAGGAGATGTTGTTTAAAGAAAACTGTTGACGCCAGATGCACTGATGATGGACGTCATACAAAAGGCGATCACAATAGCTCACCATCTCACCATGAGCATGTTTGCTCAGGTGAGCTAAAAAAAAAGAGGCAAAATTCAGTTCACAAACATTATGTACACATGAAATACAAAGGATAAATTAGAAAAAATCCAGATCAGACTGTTTTCACTGTTTATGTTTATATATCTGAATAGACTTAATCCAGAATAACAAACAATGGTTTTTCCACATTCCATGTAAGTACAAACACCTTTTTACAGTTAAAACTGAATAAAGATCTACACAGAATAATGATAGAATTACTGCTGTGCTGCATGCTTTCAGCAACACTGCACTAAGACATTGTTTGTACCTATATGGCAAAACCCATTTATATGAGCATCTGATACCTATATTTAACTAAGTTAAGTTTATTGCTATTAAGAACTGTATTAAAATCCTGTTTTTTTTTTCTTTTCTTGTTTTTTTTTACATATTTGCTTGTTTTAATGACATTAAAATGCAATATTTACCTTGAAATAATTCACACTGAACATCTAATTTTTGTGCTTATAACATTAGCAATCTGATGTGTTCGAAAAACACTATGCCCTCGTCAGATGTAAACACTATGCCCTCTTCAGATGTCAAATAATTGATGTCAATTGAAAGCCAAACATGAGTGGAATAAGTTTGTAATATAGTGATGGAGTAATGCTCAAGACAAAATTTTTTTAAAAAAAAATGACAGGAGATAATTAAAAACAAGAGCTGTCCGAAAGACAGCACACTCGACTATTTGAATGCTTGTCAATGAAAATAAATATTGCAATTAAAGGCAAAATGAGAATCTCTGTATTATCAAAATATACACATGAACAATAAACATATGTTCCAAGTTTTAAAGAAATATCTCTAAGAATTCAGTGAAAAAGCCAGTTAGTACAAAAAGATCAATTAAGTCAGAAAAAGGGGCATAATTATGTCAAAATCCAAGACAAAGTTATGTAATCTTGCCATGTACAATTAGAGGTGATGGTCATAAACAGGTATTCAAAGTTTCAATGTAATTACTCAAAGGGTTAAATGAAAAAATGAGGTGATGTGAAAACCTTGACCGAGATTCTAGAATAAAAAAGGGGCATAACTATTTTAAAATTCATGACAGAGCCTTACCCCCAACACAGGTATGCAATTTCATGTGCGAATTATGAGGGACATACATGGAAAGAAGCTAGAGATAATAGCAATGTTAAACAAAAGTTTAACATTTTTCTAAGTCTAAAAAGCCCATTAAAATGCAAATATATTTGGAAGAGTTACTGTTCCTGTTTCTACTGGAAATCTGAGGGACATCCATCAAGTAAAAGTAGAGATTATGGCAATGTTAAACAAAACTTTAACCATTTTGCAAGTCCAAAAAGGGCCATAAATATGCAAAAATATTTGGACGAGTTATTGTCCCTATTTCTACTAGTTGGTCTGATGATAATCAAAGTATGTGTGAAGTTTGGGGGACATCCATTGAGTAAGTAGAGATAATGGCAATGTTAATCAGATCAGGCAGAGTTATGGTTCCTGGTTACTTCACTGTTCCTACTTGCTATCATATTATGTTTCAAGGTTAAAGTCCTTATATGTAACCTTGTTTTGTTTATGAGTTTTGCATAACAAAGAATCTATATAAAAGTTAATGGAGATAAAATCAGACTTTGTAGAATTATGGTTCAAAGTCACTGCACTATTCCTGGTTGCCATCTATTTACACATGAAGTGTTAAGTCTACCTTGTATAGCTTTCTAGTTATGGCCAATGTTAAAGTAACTGACAGACCAACAAACAAACCAACAGACAGAAGGGGCAAAAAACAATATGTCCCTAATCACAGCTCTTGGGGGCTTAAAAATACGTAAAATATTGAAAAATCATTTTCCCTAATTTGGCACCATATTTTACATATACAGAGCCTTATATCTGCACAAAAGAGCCCAATTAGTCCTAGATTACTAACCCTGAATGAAACCAAGTTAACAAGAAAGGACTTTATCCCCTTCCCCCACCCAAATGTTAATGAGGTGAATATCTGTGCAAAATGAAACAAAATTCTGACCAATAGAGGAAAATATTTTGTATATAGACTACCAACATATTTACCATCCCTACTTCATTTTAGGGATCTTGGCTTTAGTCAAGCAATTGTGAGAGATATTATAGCATAATTTTTCATGCAAAATAACATTAAATTCTTAACATTTGTTAAAGTTAAGATTTTCATCAGTAAATAAAACTAAATCAAAGCAACATTATTTATTGGAATAATTAGTTTCAAGTTACAGTCAAACTTCGGTGACTCAAACAGGCTGGGGGAACAGCAATTTGTTATAGTCATAGGTGGTTCAATCCAACGTGGTTTAACCCTTTCCCTCATATAGACTCATTTTGATGCACTTAATAGGAACCACATTAAGCCTGATCTGCAGAAAACCACAGTTAAACCTTACCAAATTTAATTATAAAGTCCTCATTTCCAGACCACTGAGGAGCAGCGAACAGCATAAAACCTGATCAGCCTGCAAGTTACTCGCAGGCTGATCTGGTTTTATGCTGTTCGCATAGGTTTTTTCATGGTTTCCTCTATGAGGGAAAGGGTTAAATGATTTTTATACATATGTTAAAAAATATGATTTATTATTATGTCATCTCTTAGCACTGATCAATTAAAGTAGAAATTTTTTATAACATTGTATCATTAAATAAAATAAACTTATCTTTGTCATTCTTTCATACATTAAATATCATATAACTTCACCAACAGCAGCTGACAAAATCAGTTATCAAAGCACAAACCTCAAGTGTTGATATTCATTTCATACATGTACACATACATTGGTCTATGGGCAAGTTGTAACATTTTCTTTATATGTTTACTTTTTCTTTTGCAGAGAAAAAAACCCTACATGTATTGTGAATAATCCACAAATATAGCACAATCATATAACATTTAACAAAATAATTAAATTATACAATAATAATGCTTTTGCCAATCTCACAATGTTGCACTGCAGCTTGCAACTAAATCACCTAGCGCGTTAATTGTTTTGACAGATAGGTGTGAAATACAAAGTACTTTTTATCTTGGGCCGAAAATTTAGTTTGCGAGTTCCAGCCATCAGTGTTCAACTCATCTGAACAATAAAGAATAAGGAACAGTTTTGCCGGGACCTTGAACTGTGTAAAGTATGGTGTTCGAGTTTTCAGTGTTTGAGTCACTGAAGTCAACTGTACGTTATTTGTATCATGATCACTGTTTAATTATGTACCACTTTAATAGTTTATTGATATGCATTTAAAATAACTTAGCATCTTGCTTAAAATTGAATTATCGGAGGAAGTAATTACTGAAGTAATTAATTTTAATCATGTTGGTAATTCTAAATAGAAATTTTCCTGGAATAGCCCGGAGTGTAAAAATCTGTGCATGTAAATGTCAGTACATGTATATTTTGAAATTATTCTGTAATTTAAGGACAGCTGACCTCAATATTGTGTTGATGGTACAGGAGGTTCTGAATGGTCTCAGCCGTTGAGTAGTCCACTCTGGGGAAGTGGCTGTAGCACAGGTCTGGCAGGGCCACCAGTGTCATGCTGCCTGTAGGGAGATATGTATGACTGTACTTAGTTGATGCTGGGTTTTAATGTCCCTCTAACTGTCTCTAAGTCATAATTATGTAAATTTCATGTCACAAAGCAGTACCCCAATAACAAATACCAGACCAAGTCACATTATCCTGACAATGGGTTGACCATGCTTGAAACTAACCCTATATGTACTTTTGTATATTTTTTTGTTGTCTATGCTGAAGCAAGGGATCAAATCCATGGCATCTCGCTTTACAGGCAATGTTTGATTGCAGATTACAAAGACATAAATATGGTATAACTAGAGATGTGTCCATAAAACAAGGATGCCCCCCACCATTTTTTTTTCTTAGATTGATATTTTTGTCAGTGAATATGATGAAAAACTAGATATATAAAGGAAGATAATTTCGAGATCAAAAGAGCACTGTGACCCTGACCTCAACCATGTGATGTGACCTTTCAATCTAGCAACCTGGTTCTTATTCACTACACACTGTCTGTCTTAAGGACAACTTACGCCAAGTTATTTCAAAATACAACCATACACAACTAAGTTAAAGCCAGGACATGTTTACTTTCCCGGACTGACACACACATACATGTACACAAACAGGTGTAACATCATAAGCCAGTCAGAATTTCATGGTGGGGGCATGAAATAAAGCAGCTCATCATTTGATGTGAACTTGATCTTCAACCTAGTAACTTGGTTCTTGTTCACAACACATTGTCTTCTCCAAGGGACCATTTGTGCCAAGTTTTAAAAAGGACAATACACAACAAAATAACAGCCAAGACACATTGACACAAGAATTGCTTGGACAGATTTTAAGGTCAACCTAGTGCTGTGACTTTAACCTTCGATTAAGCTAGCGACCTGGATCTTTCCCACAAGCGACACACCGTTTTGTCCTAGGGATCACTTATGCCGAGTTATTTTTAAACAAGATCATACACAATAAAGTTAAGCACGGACACAATTGCTAATTCTGATTTTAAGTCAACCTAGTCTTGTGACCCTGACTTTGCCTAGTTCTAGGATAATTTGAGCCAAATTTTTTAGGACTGACGCAAAAACCAAATTTTTCATGATTAATGTTTGCTTATATAAACATGCAATTGATTATGAAGACAAAGCAGGAATATTGGATGGGAAGCAAAAAGCATGCTGATATGATGATTATCATGCCAGAAGGATTACAGTAACACACACACACACACACACACACAATGGCAAGATGCAGGCATAGAACTATTGATATAACAGAGATAGAGCTTAACCCATTACCTGATGCCAACACATTTTGACACATCAGAGAAACATGATTTTTGAAAACATTATGAAAAATGGAGTAAAATAGTTTCCCTGTAGTTTCTATTTTTGGTCAAAGTGACCATGACCTTGACCCAGCTGACTTCAAATGCAATACCAAGCAAGCCCTTAATATAAGCTAGCTGTACATAAAGTTTGGTATAGATTTGTCATGCATGACTCCATACATAACAAAGGTAAAGCTCAAACATGATTTTAAAGTCACTTTACTGCTGTGATGTTGACCTTGAAGCAAGTGACTAGTTTTTGTTTGCAACACATCTTCTGGTCCAAGGGATCATTTAAGTAATTTCAGAACACAACCATATATGAGAAAGTAACAGCACACATACAAGTTTAAGGTCAAACAATTGCTGTGTGCTTGACCTTCAATCTAGCAACCTGCCCCATGTTCTCAAAAATAATTAGCAAGTATGATCTCAGGCTAAAATTTGAGTAGCATACTCAAATTACTATAAAAGCTAATGGGCATTGATTATGAAAATCATGATTAAGTACCATTTCTATTTTTAAAGAAACCAGACCTTGTTCTTGTATGTAACACAATGCTTTATCCTAGGGATCACTTGTGCCAAGTAACTTCAGAACATGAATATAAACAACAAAGATACAGCCTGAACAGGACCGTTTGCACAAATTTTAACTAACAGCAGGTGACCTTGACCTTGAAGTTTGCAACTTGGTTCTTGTTAATGACACATCATTTTGTTCAAGGAATCATTTGTGCTAAGTTATTTTAAAACATGTTCATTCACAAAAAGGTTACAGCTGGAACTAGTTGTTATGTCATCTGGGTGCTGGGACCTTGGCCTTCAAGCTATTGACCTGGTCTTTTTTTCGCAATACATCATCTTATTCTAAAGATCACTTGTGCCAAGTTTATCAAAACATGACCATTCACAACAAAGTAACAGCCGGGACACAATTCAATGGCCAACTAAGTGCTGTGACCTTGACTTTTAAACTAGTGACCCGAAATTTGTTTGCATTCTCTTGTCTTATGAATAACTTGTGCAAAACTATTTCAAAACACAACCATCTTAAACAATGTAACAGCTGTAACATAATTTTAAGATCAATCAAGTGCTAAGACTTGACATTCAAAATTAAGGGTAATTAATGTCATTAATACAGATTTTACAAGTGGCCTTTCATAATTTATGTGATTTCTAGATCCAAAATACTTTCTTACTTTAGAATTCGTCTTCCTTGGAGGAATAATTAATATCAAAGACGAAGAACTGTCAGCCATCTTTAAACAACTAACACGTTTAGCTAAACCGGCTATTTAATTGGATAATCAGTGACAGATCTAGCCAATCAAAATGCATGTTTTATGGGCAGTTGTATATCCAATATTCTCCGGACTTTTTGGTTCAAAATTGCACGGATGATTGACCTCGCATGATTGCAGGGGCCAAAACCGGTATTGAATCGTATCCAGCACTATGGGAATATCGATGCATCGAATCGAAACGTTGCAGTCATAGTACGAATATTTATACAGTTTATAACAATATTTAGTTTTGATCTCCCAAATATATGTATGAATATTCATACTGTTTATAACAATATTCAGTTTTTGATCTCCCAAATACATTTATAGTATTCATACTGTTTATAACAATATTCAGTTTTGATTTCCCAAATACATGTATGAATATTCATAGAAATTTCTTAACAATATTCAGTACACAGAATATCTGAATATCTCATCACAGCCCTGCAGCCTGACTATTTTAAGTGAAGTGATGCATGTATCTATGTCTTCAAGACATGGTATAAATAACTAGCAATACATGTATATTATAACCAACGTACCAAACATGGCCTCTGGGGCAGCAAGATGGGTTCCCCAAGACTTCACCAACATCTGACCTGAAAAAAGCCACATTTATTGTCAACAAGAGATAAAACACAGCAAATAAATGCCACCATTTAAATGGACATTGAAATTGGAACTAATTTCTTTTAATTAAATTAGGAAGCAAATTCTTACAAATTAAACTGAATCCTCTCAATGGTTCCTGAATTGAACCAGTACTTTAGATCTGGGGAAGTCTTGAACAATCTTGCCTCAAGCCAGGTTCATAGAAAATGAACACTATACTCGTACTATGATATCTTCTATATGATCAGGTGAGCATTTCAAGGAACTCCTAAAAATAAGATTTTCTTCCAACTAAAATTTTGAGGGTTATATTTCCATAATATGAAAAGAGAAAAGAAATTTTGAATACATGTTATTATAGAATGGTATTTGAATTCTTCAAGATTTCAAACTTGTAGTGATAAAATATGTGAAATTTTCCTACTGAGAAAAATCTATCCTGAGACACAAGCCTGACATCTTGGTATGGGAAAAGCTACAAGAACAGTTGTGTCAATTCTGACATCAAAGCAATGCTTGCAAAGAAATAAAATTAAAATCAATGAAGCAACATTTTTTTCTATATTTTAAACTGAAGTAAAATATATAAATACATGAAAAATTTTGACTGAAAATAAATATACCAATATCAATGCTTCAGTTTTTGCCATGACTTTTGAAAGTAGTATATGTACCTTTATCAAATTTGAATACAAGAAAAATTATGTTTCTTTAGTTAGCAAATCAGATAGATGCATAATCAATTTGGCTAAACAGTAAGTGTTGAATTAATAATTGAATAGGTAAATACTTAGATAAATAAACTAGAGCTCCAGAGAGCAGTGCCTTTTACGAGTTGGCAACAAGGGCCATACTCATGTGATAAAGGGGCCTCACTCTAATTATATTG
Organism: Solen grandis; assembly: GCA_021229015.1. Classification (NCBI taxonomy): domain Eukaryota; kingdom Metazoa; phylum Mollusca; class Bivalvia; order Adapedonta; family Solenidae; genus Solen; species Solen grandis. The sequence goes on from CM037779.1 coordinate 20,880,456, forward strand.
CTCACTGAGTTATGTCACTTGTCCCCTTTAGCAAGTATGCCAAGAATGAGTACAATATATTTGATAGTTTTAAAAATATTCAGTCAATAAGCAATTACATGTATTACAACAAGAGGGCAAAGATGGCCCTAAAGAAGCTCACCTGAGAAAAACTGCCTTCATATAGCATAAATGTACTGAATACATAATCAATTAGATCATTTCAATACCACAAACTAAACAGTACCTGTGGTCAAGATTTGAAGTCAAACTTGCTTGAGAGATTATGGCTATAAACATTGTCAGTGAAAGTTCAAAATGATTGCCTGAGAAATGATGTTGCTAGAGTGTAAACAGTGAAATATGGCATAACTCCTGACCTAATTATCCGATATCAGCCACAGATAAACTTGGCCTAGAGATTGTGGCTATTAATATTATCAGAAATTTTGAAAATGATTGCTTAAGAAATGAAAATGCTAGAGTTCAAACAAAGTTAAATCTGGCAGTTTTTAACATTAGAAGAACATAATTCCTGTCCTAATTGGCCGATATCAGCCAAAATCAAACTTGGCCAAAAGAATATGGCTATAAAATTGTCATAGAGTTTGAAGATGACTGCTTAAGAAATGACGATGCTAGAATGCAAACAAAGTGAAATCTGGCAAATTTAAACATTAAAAGGGGCATAACTCCAAAAATATAGCTTTCAAAATAATGCCCCTTGTCTTACAAGTGCACCTTGTTATGATCATCAAGTACTCTTTATCAAGTATGCGAGGTTTCATGTTGATACCTTTCATAGTTTTCGAAACATTCTACTCAATAAGCAATTTTGACTAAAGGGGCTTAAATCCGAAAATATAGCTTTTAGAATAATACCCCTTGTCTATAACTGCCATTTGTCAGGATTATCAAGTATTCCAAGTTTTATGTTGATAACTTAATAGTTTTTTTTAAATAGTCTGCTGCTAATGAAAACGACAACCCAGGGAAAATAATAGCTTGACTTTTTATTTAAAACAGACAAGCTGACAAGTGGGCCAAGATGGCCCTGAATCACATACCTGAGAAATATTGTCTTCATTGTCTTTTGTAATATGGTCATACTGAATACATAATCCATGCAGAAGAATAGCAAGATAATCATAACTCCAAACAAAAACTGTACCTGTAGTCCAAATTTATTAGGTCATGTGACACACCAAATATCTAAACTTGTAGTTTCAGAATTATTTTTTTTTAAAGATTTCATGCAAGAAACATCATAGGCAAGTTTCATTAAATTTGCCCCAGTGGTTTCAAATATGTCTTTTGAAACAATTATGAACAATGGATGGATAGAAGGGCAGACACATGGACGACAACACAGGCTCTTCCTAATAGCTCTCCATTAGCATGTTTTGCTCAGGTGAGCTAACAAGACCAGATGGTATTATGGACAGAATTTTCCGGGTTTTTTTTTTATCAAAAGTAGGTAAAAGGTCCAAGGTAAACTTGATCAAAAAGAGGTCCATTCAATAACCATATACCCTGTCAGATTAGGTGCACCATTTTTCCAGATAATTCAAGCTTCCAGAGGGGTTGTACCTTATATGATGATAAAACAGGTTTACAGGTGTTTTTTTCATCACTGAGAAGTGAAATTTACTGGGTATAGGATCTTTGAAAACTGAAAGCCAATTAATTATGATAATATGCTGTAAAATATATGTAAAACCATAATTAACAGTACCAGGTTATTGTTTCTGTTCTTAGTTATCCTACTGGTATGTTCTATGATAAAATGATCCCAAGAAAGTGAATCATCATGATGGAAGCCATTTTTGATACAAATATTGTGGACTATGGAAGGACAACTGACATTATTGTTTAAAATACTGGAAATGTGTAAAGTGTAAAGAGTGGGTTTAAAGGTGAGCAGTGGGTTTAAAGTGTAAAAGTGGGTTTAAAATTGTGATGCAGAGGGCTTAAAAGTGTGAGGAAGTGGGTTTAAAAGTGTGAAGCAGTAGGTTTGAAAGTGTGAAGCAGTAGGTTTGAAAGTGTAATGAAGTGGGTTTAAAAGTGTGAAGCAGTGGGTTTGAAAGTGTAATGAAGTGGGTTTAAAATTGTGATGCAGAGGGCTTAAAAGTGTGAGGAAGTGGGTTTAAAAGTGTGAAGCAGTAGGTTTGAAAGTGTAATGAAGTGGGTTTGAAAGTGTGAAGCAGTGGGTTTGAAAGTGTAATGAAGTGGGTTTAAAATTGTGAAGCAGTGGGCTTAAAAGTGTGAGGAAGTGGGTTTAAAATGTGTGAAACAGGGCTTAAAAGTGTGAGGAAGTGGGTTTAAAAGTGTGAAGCAGTAGGTTTGAAAGTGTAATGAAGTGGGTTTAAAAGTGTGAAGCAGTGGGTTTAAAAGTGTAAAAAAGTGAGTTAAAAATTGTGATGCAGAGGGCTTGAAAGTGTGAGGAAGTGGGTTTAAAAGTGTGAAGCAGTAGGTTTGAAAGTGTAATGAAGTGGGTTTAAAAGTGTGAAGCAGTGGGTTTGAAAGTGTAATGAAGTGGGTTTAAAAGTGTGAAGCAGAGGGTTAAAGAGTAAAAAAGTGGGTTTAAAATGTGATGCAGAGGTTAAAAGTGTGAAGGAAGTGGGTTTAAAAGTGTGAAGCAGTAGGTTTGAAAGTGTAATGAAGTGGGTTTAAAAGTATGAAGCAGGGGTTAAAAGTGTAAAAAAGTGGGTTTAAAATGTGATGCAGAGGGCTTAAAGTGTGAGAAGTGGGTTTAAAAGTGTGAAGCAGTAGGTTTGAAAGTGTAATGAAGTGGGTTTAAAAGTGTGAAGCAGTGGGTTTGAAAGTGTAATGAAGTGGGTTTAAAAGTGTGAAGCAGTGTGCTTCAAAAGGTGAGAAGCAGTTAATGAGTGAAAGATAGGTTTAAAAAGTATGAAGCAGTTGGTGTAAAAAGTGTGAAGCAGTTGGTGTAAAAAGTATGAAGCAGTTGGTGTAAAAAGTGTGAAGCAGTTGGTGTAAAATGTGAAGCAGTTGGTGTAAAAAGTATGAAGCAGTTGGTGTAAAAAGTGTGAAGCAGTTGGTGTAAAAAGTATGAAGCAGTTGGTGTAAAAAGTGTGAAGCAGTTGGTGTAAAAAGTGTGAAGCAGAGGGTGTTAAAAGAGTGAAGGAGTGAGTTTAAAAGTGTGAAGCAGTGTGTTTCAAAAGTGTAAAGAAGTGGGTTTAATACAGTAAAACTCGGTTATAGTAAACTCCACGGGACCCAGAAAAAAAAGTTTGCTATATACATGATTCGCTATATGCATGTGGCAAACAAGTTTGTTATACTTCAAACTTTTAGCGAACTTGCATGAGTCAAGTGAACGATATATTGCTTTATTGTATTTTTGTAGTTTTGCCATTTTTATACCAAATTACTTTGTTTCTTTAACCCTTTCCGTCATAGAGGAAACCATGAAAAGACCTATGCGAACAAGTAACTCACAGGCTGATCAGGTTTTATGCTGTTCGCTGCTCCTCAGTGGTCTGGAAATGAGGACTTTATAATTAAATTTGGTAAGGTTTAACTGTGGTTTTCTGCAGATCAGGCTTTATGTGGTACCTATTGAGTGTGTCAAAATTAGTCTATGAGGGAAAGGGTTAATAATAAATCATTTATTCATTTTTTTTAATAAAAGTTGTTAAAAACTGGTGTTATTTAGTTTATTTTACCTTTTTACCATCCTCCATAATTTCCTCCAGGTGTGTGACCATTGTTAGCCATCGGACAGTGTTTGTTGTATCGTTGTGCTTTAACAATGTGACCTTGGGTAAGACTTTTGTGTTTTTATAAGGATTTTTAATTACAAACGTTTTGTGTACAGTGTATTAGGGAGGTGTCCGTAATTTTAAATTTGCTTTTCTTAAGTTAAGTTTTATCCGTGGAAAGATCTTTTATTATAATAGACATTGTTATTGTTATGATTATTTTAATAGGTTGTGATAGAAAAAAAAATACAATAAATCAAAGGAAAAATACTGTGTTTGTTATGAGCCGCGTGTTTCACTTTGTCCACGAGTGAATGGATTTGAAAAATGTAACTTAGAGCAAGGTTTGCTATATCCATGCACATTTGTGCACTATATTGGTATTTTGGACATGGAAAATGGGTTCACTGTAGACATGCGTTCAATATAGCCGCGTTCGCTAGAACCGCTGGTTTTTAGCAAAGAAAAAGAAGGGGAAAGATCGGGCCAAGAAAAAAAGTTCCTTATAACCGAGCATTTGCTTTATCCGCGTTTATTATAATCGAGTTCTACTGTAGTGTGAAGCATTGGGTGTTAAGAGTGAAGCATTGGTTTAAAAGTGTCAAGTAGTGGGTTTAATAGTGTGAAGAAAGGGTTCAAAAGGTGTGAGATAGGGTGGGTAAAAAAGTGACTGATATAAATTAATTTTCACCTGCTTCTTGACATAATGTATGCATATATTTATAGATAACTTCTTCTCCAACAATATCCCAGAAATCAATAATAGTATGGAGAGCAAGGAAGGGGCTGTAGTCACGCAGGCCTGGAAATAGAAAGAACAAGAACTATCAATGAAGATGAGGGATACCCTGTATACTGACTTTACCTATTTACTGTCAAAATGTCAACCATAGTCTTTGACACAGCTGAAGCATGGAAAACCTTTTTTTCTTCTTGATATAATTTGATATATTTTATAACAATTTATCCCTCTGAATATTTTTTACCAAATTCAGTGTTGAGGTAATGTGAATATTACCCCCCAAATTATGGTGTAAAGGACCTTCCCTATCATCTGATAAAAAAAACTCCAAAAAACTGGTAACAAAAAAGTAACTGGTGATGCACGCAACACTGAGTCCCCTATCGGTGAGGTGCATAATTTTTCTGTTACCATAGCAACCATAATTGTGGTACAAGAAAAAAAAAAAAAATGATGTGCAGAATCTCCATACTGCCATCTCTTCATATACCCAGTTTCATAATTTTATCTTTAATGTTTAAGTTATTGCAGGATTCAGATATCCGGATGGACGGATGGACAGACAGAGGGCAAACCTTTAGTCCCCTCTGGTGTTTGAGGAAAAGGAAAGAAATTTTCGATTTTTGCATCATTATTACTATAATCAACCATAAATGGACAAAAGTTTCTTGTTGTCTGTACAACAATCATGTTCTTCCTAGTTTCAGGGATCACTTTGGGTCAGAAAGTGATTGAGATTTTTTGCCCATTTGGCAAATTTTAATGGGATTTTCTAAATATTAGTGAGATTTTTTTTTTTCAATATCAACACAAACATGAAAAGTACTTGAATCAGTCACTGGTTATTTAATTTGTGACAGAATGGATTAAGTAAGATGTCTTTTGCTTGTCTTAACTGAAACAGGTGCTACAAAATGTCAAACTTTTGTATAAATGTGTATTATTTAGAATTTTTACAATAGATATTTCTCAATTTTCTGCAGTTTTTTTTTAACCCTTTCCCTCATATAGACTCATTTTGACGCACTCAGTAGGTACCACATAAAGCCTGATCTGCAGAAAACCAGTTAAACCTTACCAAATTTAATTACAAAATCCTCATTTCCAGACCACTGAGGAGCAGCGAACAGCATAAAACCTGATCAGCCTGCGAGTTACTCGCAGGCTGATCTGGTTTTATGCTGTTCGAATAGGTCTTTTCATGGTTTCCTCTATGAGGGAAAGGGTTAAACATATTGATGAGGTCTTTCATGTCTAATTATCAATGTAAGTTTATCTCTTTTTCTTTTTTATTGATCTGATAATTCTTTATCGAAAAATATGTTTATCTCAATGCAATTACCCAATCCACCTCTCTATTCAATACGATCATAAATACAGTGAAACCTCGTTAGTCCGGACACTTTCGTTCCTGAGGAAATTTCCGGATTAATGAATTTTCCGTATTAATAAACTGCCTATGTCTTTCTTCATTCTCTCTCTCTCTCTCTCCAGCCGTGTGTGTGTGTGTGTGTGTGAAATCCTGAATTGTTGACTTGGGCTTATCAAGTTTTATCTGACAAATTTTCTTCTTTACAGTGCCTGGTATTTCCACTCGTCGTCTCTTGCTTATTGGGGTAGACATGTTAAGCGATCGACCTTGTATTTGGTTGAAATTAAGATTTAATATGATACCCATCCCCTAAACAAGCATATTTAAATGTTAAAAAATAAACACCTATGGAAGGTGACAGGATAACTGAAAACAAACAAAAAATAAACACCTATGGAAGGTGACAGGATAACTGAAAACAAACATATTCGTGAGCAATAAAACTTTGTTTTAATTACTTAAGCCGAAACAGTTGCAATCAAATTCATCATAATCACAACAACAAAAAAATATGAAACCGATCAAAAGAACGCTTAGCTTTATTTGCTAATCTAACAGCTCATCTCTGCGGGTGTGAAAAATTATTACCTCTTTAATCCCTATCTCAGGCCTCCTATTATAGCTTGCGGCTACAAATGTCCTTAATCATCCTCCTCGTCAGTGTAATTAGTGTGAAATGCTTGCGAACATGTGTGAACAATCAACAGGTAATGCGACAGTCATGCGCGACAAGTAATCCGAATGATGTCTTAAAATAGATTGCGGGATTACCAGCCTGCACTGGTGCCCGGATTATTGAATCTAATTTTAACATAGAATGGAAGATTGGTTTCCAAAATGGATTTCCGGATCCGGAACGCGAATTTCCGTATTATCGAAGCATTTTTACGTTGAAGAGATCCATTCCAAGAGAAAACCTTCCGGATTGCGAGGTTTCCGGAATAATGGAGCCTGGACTAACGAGGTTTCACTGTAATGTGAGTATAAAATTAACCTGAATTCCAAATATTCTGTATTTACGTATGCTTATTACATCCATGTTTTAAACATTACTGAAACTTTTTGAGTGTTTTTTATTGGTGTAACTTAATCTATCAGTGTATTTACATGATTTTCCTTCAGTCAGTTTTTCTTTTGTACGCAAATGACTAATATGTAGATGTGATGAGTGTTGGTATTGGGTTGAATAAACTTTCAATGTACAAGTCATTTATCGGATGACTGGACTGGGACATAATTTCCGCTTCGTCATATTTTGAACATGGCAAAGATGGCAGAATGCGTGGTTTAGATAAATAATCAACATTGTTTATTTCCCTCAAGAAGTTGTAGACGCAGTAGATAATAATACTTCCCACATAAATTAAGTAGAATTACTGAAAATGCCAAAACAAATACCAGCACAAATCGGTTGTGTGTTGATGTTGAATACCAAACTGATAGTAACATGGCTTGACACTGGCTTGTGTGTATTACATGACATACACACACACACACACTTGGACCCATCGGCAAAATCAAAGAATGCTGTGAAGTCAAAAATAGAAACTTTGCCGACAAAGGCAGGCAGGGCCAGATAGGACACTTTCTGTATTTACATTTTTCACCCTCTCCAACAGATGCGAACATTTATCCCATTTGATGATTTCTGGTGCAATTTTATTGAAAAATATGCGAGAATATCGCGACCCAAAATGATCCCTGTAGTTTCATTTTGGACAATACTGTACTGTTTGGTTATCAATTTTTGTGTACTTTAAATACATGTACCCATTGGAGTGAGACTTGCAAAATAAAAAAAAAATACAAGGTATCGGCATTTCAAGAACATTACTCAAACTACTGGCTATTATAAACATCAAGTTAACAATAAAATTGCAAGAAGATAATATTTGGTTAACAATAAAATTGCAAGAAGATAATATTTGATAAAAGGTGTATTACAACTGACTTGCAGAAGCTGATGAACATTTTTCACATGTAAAACCAATGACTCGAAAAAAATCAGTACTGTGTATCCCTCGGATTCTTCCGTGAAAAAGACTCTGACTGGTTGATACACCAATGACTTGATGAATCAATAATGTTTATCCCTCTCTACGACATGTTATATTTAGGAACAGAATTCCCCTTCATATATGCTCGAAAAATCAGAATGCGACAGGAGCGCATCAAATGCAAAAAGCGATGTGACATTTCGATTTTGATGTGACTATTGCACAATGCATTTCTCAACCACTGCTGATGCACATCAAGATTCTTAAATCTTTCCCACTCTTCTTTTAAGTAGTTTCAAGTAGCATCAATGAAAGGTTCTTTGTATTAGTTGGTGACGAATAAAAACCTGCGTCACGGAATTCGCACAGACCGATTTCATTGTGTCAAAAACGATAAAAGAGTGTCAAAAACGTGCTCTGGAAGAAACACTGCTTGGATATCATCCAACAGTTGTGAAAAAATGCATGAAAAAAAAGCAACGGGCAAAACCTTGATGATAATTTATCCCAAAGAAATGTGTTGATTTCTCCTATGTATATTGAGTAGGCTTAGTACTAATAAGTTTCGTGAAGTTTTATTGAAATAAGACCATGGCTTGGACCCCCCCCCCCCCCCAAAAAAAAAAACAACAACAAAAAACAACAACACTGTAGACAAGGAACATTCCTTTGTTATTACAAAGGGTTATGACACAAAAATTATCCAATGATGTACAAATGATATGTAAAACTAGCTGTCCCACTCGGGGCCTCATTTTTCAAGGGATCAATTTTATTATTTTCAAGGGATCAACACTTTGCTCCCTCACTCCCATCAAGTCACTGTGACCTTGACCTTTTACCAAGTGACCCCAAAATCAATAGAGGTCATCTACTAGTCAAGACCAATCACCCTATTAAGTTTGTGGAATATGGGCCCAAGCGTTCTCCAGTAATTGATTTGAAATGAAGTGGTCTACCGACAGACCAACCGACCATCTGACCAACATTTGCAAAACAATTTGCCCCTCTTCTGTGAAGAGGGGCATAACTAGCTGACCCCCTAAGCAACTTATTTTTCAAGGGATCAACTTTGTTTTAGCGATTATGGTAGATAGCCATAAGGTACCCATTTGTGCTGAATGAAATTAAATTCTGACCACTGGATTCAGATGAGCAGATTTTTTTTTTAATAAGATTTTGTTGGTTGCCATGGCAACCAGAGTTCTGCATGGATCAAATTTATTTCATCAACTTTCTTGAAAGACCACCTAAGAATCATTCATGCCAAGTTTCATCAATTTCTATTAAACGTTTTCAGAGGAGATGTCTTTTAAAGAAAATTGTTGACGGCGCTTGAAGAATGACAAACAACAGGCCATGCATGATGACAAGGTGATCAAAAGAGCTAGCCTTGAGCACACTGTGCTCTGGTGAGCTAACAAGAGCATCTCATGCGGAATCCAATGTTCCTCTGTTAAAAGTGTTTAAGTAATGGGCAAAATTTAAGGTTTTGCATGACTATGATAATGACAACCAGCGATCATAATAGCTTGACATTTTCTTTGAAACAGACATGCTAAAAAGAACATACCTGCCCAGATGAACTCTGAGCTAAATCCAGACCCATACCCATGGGAGATAACTACAGGTCTTGTCTGAGCCTGTAATTCCTTTCTCACATACAAGACTGCTGCTCCTTTGGGACAACAGAACCATTTATGTGCATTGGTCACATAGTAATCTGGGTCCAGGGATTGAATACTTAGTGGTATAGATCCTAGAACATGTGCCCCATCTATGAGAACTTGTACATTCCTGAAAAACATGATAAGACATATATCTACATGAAAACACAAATGTAATGAATAAAACTGTGACTCACAAAGGTAAAATATCAATTTTGCTGTATAAAGAGGATATCATCTCAAACTATTAAGGCATGGGTGGTAATGATAGATTTGTGACAAGATGTTACTGAAAAATAATATTATATGCCGCCCACCCCACCCAAACCCGCTATATACATGTACCCTTCTAACAGTAACGTTTGACACCACGATAATTAATCATGTACCCTTCTAACAGTAACGTCTGACACCACGATAATTAATCATGTACCCTTATAACAGTAACGTTTGACACCACAATTAACCATGTACCCTTCTAACAGTAACGTCTGACACCACGATAATTAACCATGTACCCTTCTAACAGTAACGTTTGACACCACGATAATTAACCATGTACCATTCTAACAGTAACATTTGACACCACAATAATTAACCATGTACCACTCTAACAGTAACGTCTGACACCACGATAATTAAGCATGTACCACTCTAACAGTAACGTCTGACACCACGATAATTAACCATGTACCCTTCTAACAGTAACATCTGACACCTAGATAATTAACCATGTACCATTCTAACAGTAACGTTTGACACTATGATAATTAACCATGTACCCTTCTAACAGTAACATTTGACACCACAATAATTAATCATGTACCCTTCTAACAGTAACATCTGACACCTAGATAATTAACCATGTACCATTCATGTACCATTCTAACAGTAACATCTGACACCTCGATAATTAACCATGTACCATTCTAACAGTAACGTTTGACACCTCGATAATTAACCATGTACCATTCTAACAGTAACATCTGACACCACGATAATTAACCATATACCATTCTATCAGTAACATCTGACACCTCGATAATTAACCATGTACCATTCTAACAGTAACGTTTGACACCACGATAATTAACCATGTACCCTTCTAACAGTAACGTTTGACACCACGATAATTAATCATGGACCCTTCTAACAGTAACATCTGACACCTCGATAATTAACCATGTACCATTCTAACAGTTACGTTTGACACCATGATAATTAACCATGTACCATTCTAACAGCAATGTTTGACACCATGATTATTAACCATGTACCATTCTAACAGTAACGTCTGACACCACAATAATTAACCATGTACCATTCTAACAGTAACGTTTGACACCATGATAATTAACCATGTACCATTCTAACAGTAACGTTTGACACCATGATAATTAACCATGTACCATTCTAAAAGTAACGTTTGACACCATGATTATTAACCATGTACCATTCTAACAGTAACGTTTGACACCACGATTATTAACCATGTACCATTCTAACAGTAACTTCTGACACCAAGATAATTAACCATGTACCACTCTAACAGTAACGTCTGACACCACGATAATTAACCATGTACCACTCTAACAGTAACGTCTGACACCACGATAATTAACCATGTACCATTCTAACAGTAACGTCTGACACCACGATAATTAACCATGTACCACTCTAACAGTAACGTTTGACACCACGATAATTAACCATGTACCACTCTAACAGTAACGTCTGACACCACGATAATTAACCATGAACCATTCTAACAGTAACGTTTGACACCACGATAATTAACCATGTACCACTCTAACAGTAACGTTTGACACCAAGATAATTAACCATGTACCATTCCAACAGTAACGTCTGACACCACGATAATTAACCATGTACCACTCTAACAGTAACGTTTGACACCACGATAATTAACCATGTACCATTCTAACAGTAACATTTGACACCAAGATTATTAACCATGTACCTGTAATGCCGGCAAGCATTACTTTCATACATTAACAAAGCTAGTAAATGATATTTTTGTATTATACTGTGTTAAACCTCTTATTTCATTGTATTCATAAAATCAGTAAACGTATTTCAACAACAACTTTGTTAAACGAACATTACTTACCTTTTCCTAAAGAGAATATGGCATGATGACTGAAATTTTTTGCTTTCATCATTTCATCATTGTAAATTTTTTTCACTTTCTTTCCACAGTCAGCCATTTTGTATGATATTTCATTTGTATTACTCTGTTTTCTTCATTGAAAATGCCTTTAGTTTGTTTGGAATACTCGGTGTTTTTCCCTATATTTAACTATTTGTAACAAGGATGACGTCAGCTCACGCGCAGTTATGATGTCATACCTAACTATAAAAGTTCGGCGCCGCGTATTTTGAATCAGAGTAGATTAGACTCTCAGACTGTATACAAACAGTGATCTTCCTTTTAAGGAAGGACCAGCAATATGGAAGAGGTGTGTACCTCTTATGCATGGTAAAAATATACCAATGAGTCCCCATTATCCAATATGAACCAATAAATTAAATCTCTTAGTAGAACTTGTATTTTCTTAAACATTATAATAAAACTAGTTGGCTAATCTTGGCACTATTCAAAATCTTATTCTCCAACTTTATAAACCCACATGTAAACTCGATCTAGTAAAACCTAGATCAACATAGTTTACCCACGTGGTAGCTTGTTGGATATTTTTGGTAATCGTTAGGGAAAAGGCATACTTTATTTTAATTTATATAAATACATTGTAGGGAGAATATTGGTAATTATTGTTATTGGTAAAATTTGGTATTGTCAATATTTGTCATTAGGCTGAAACCTTGATTTTACCTCATGCTTTAATCAGATATAATCATAATTCAAGTAGATTTATTTGTGTAATCAAAATTTGAAGTTAGATTCTATTGTATTGTATCAAAAATATATTTATTATTACACATTTGTCATTGTTGGATATAAAATCCAAAAATCGCTAACCATCTGTGTATATAAAAACAAATAAAACTGTGAACTGTTATTTTGGTGTTGAGAGATATTTTCAAATCCAATATTTTAAATAAATACTCCATCTACTGAATTAACAAAGCCCCTATTTAGTATTTCTGACAACCTCAAGCCAGGTACCAGTCGAACCCAGTCGCACGGCGGTAGTTTTTACTCACGAGAAAAACACGCCCGGCACGACAAATGGCGCCCAACGTGGGGCCGGTAAATTAAAAGAAGGCAATATTCTTACTGGAAAAAACATTTCAATATATATGTATAAAATGTCAAGATTTGCCAACGTTATAAAACTGAACACAAATAAATAAATAAATAAATGTATAAAAATTCTGGTAACTGGTGGTTGTATAATAATAATAAATAAATAAAAAAAAAAAAAAAAAATAAAAATGGACGATTCAGCAGACTCGAATATCGTCACGTTCCGACAGAGTCAGACACGATTGGACACATCCATTCAAAACGACGATGATTTCTCAAATAATTCCATCCATATGAAAAATGCACACCAAAATGGTGTGGAAATCAATGGAAATGGGGACTTGTTGGTGGACATTTTAAATAGTCTCAATCAAATTAAGTCTGATTTTCACAATGGAATTGAGTCTGTTAGGGCGGAAATGCACATTAAATTTGCAGAGTTTGAAAGTAAATTGAATTACTTAGATAAAAAAACAGATTGTCAAATTTCAAATGAAAACGTTTATGTAACCAATAGTAATCAATACAAAAATGCAAATTCTGTTAATGCTTTGCATAACCCACTACACACAACTTCCCCTCATCTCCCAGGTACGGATCTAGGGAGGGGGCTATGCAGTAGCACTCCAATGGATGATTTGTCATCAAATCCCACCGTAAGATCTGTCGGTCAAAGTCAGAGATCTCCTGTCTTCATTTCTGATGTTTGTCAAAACGGCAAAAACAGCCGTCATTTACCGCCTGGGACCGAATCAAAACAGTCACACATCAAACCACAGAAATACGATGGTACAGAGGATCTTGACGAATATTTGGCACAGTTCAACATCCTGTCAGAACTTAACAGGTGGAACTATGAAACCAAATCTCTCTACTTAGCCAGTAGTCTGGCAGGAGATGCACGTTCTCTATTGACTGATCTTGATCAAACACAGAAAAGAGATTTTAAATGTCTAATAGAAGCTCTTAATAATCGATTTGGATCAATAAATAGAGCCGAGATATACAGATCAAAGTTACAAAGTCGTACCCTTGACAAAAATGAGTCCATACCCGAATTAGCTCAATCTATCAAAAAGCTAACTAGAAAAGCTTACCCTGGAGCGACACTCGATGTTATCGATTTGTTAGCTCTTGACTATTTTATTGATGCTTTGCCAGATACAGAGATACGGCTACGCTTACGCGAAGTATGCCCAAAAACAATCAATGAAGCTGAGCGTATTGCGGTTAGACTAGAGGCACATCGTATTGCTGACAAAAGCCGTAGTAAACATTCTGTCCGGTCGGTAACAACTGACAATAAATCTAGTGACCACAAAATTGACCAGCTCACCAATCAAATTGAGAAACTTACACATGAGATAAAATATATTAACAAATGTCAACAAAACCAAAACCACTTTGACCGTCAGGCCAATTATAATTACAGAAATCAAAATCACGGCAAACACTATCTTTCTCAAAGACAGGACATAAGCAGAGATCAATACAGGGCTTATGATAACTCACGTATACCTGGATCCCAGGGAAACGGACCACGGTTGGGACAGAGGACCATGCACCAACCAAAACAAACCGGTCCAAATCGAACTCATTAAATGTCCGTCAAGTATCACAGGACACAGGTTTCTTTGTGCTTGGTAAAATACGACAAGAAAATGTGTCATTATTAGTTGATACTGGTTCTACAGTAACCATTCTCAGGAAAAGCATGTTCGATAAATGGCCCCCAGAGAGAAAACCAAATATAAAACCAGTTAACATGAGGTTAATTACAGCCACAGGAGAAGTATCAAAATTTCATGGTAAAATTTCAGTAGATATAACTTTAGGCAATAAAACTTATATGCAACAAGTACTGTTGGCAGACATACACAATGATGGCATAATTGGGTTAGACTTTTTAGAAGCCCATAATTGCAATGTCTCTGTTGGAAAAAGGTCTATGACAATTAATGATGACAAAATTCACTGTTTCATGAAAAATGATGACAAATTCCACAATTGCTGTCGAATAGCTATAACAGAAAATTGTACTATCCCTGCTCATACAGAAATAATAATTCCAGGAAAACCCGTCGATACAGTGAACAGTGCAATCGGTCTAGTTGAAGCAAATCAACAATTTGTCCTTAAACATGGGCTCACAATAGCCAGAGCACTGACAGATATTGACAATGGCAGATACCCATTAGAGTTGCTAACTTTGGTAATAAACCTCGTCAGGTGTATCAAAACACATTGCAGCAACATTGTCTAATGTTGAAATTCCCCTTAGTCAAACCCATGATTGTCATGCCAACAAAGTTCATGGTGAATATTGTTCAAAGTCATTACCCTCACACCTCACGCATATAGTAGACACAGCAAGCAAGAACATGAATAAATGTCAAGAAGAGAAAGTTATAGATTTACTACTTAAACATGAAAGCATCTTCTCCAAAGATGATGATGACTTAGGCCAAACAAACCTAGTAGAACACACCATTGATACTGGCAATGCCAAACCTATTAAACAAGCTCCATATAGGGTACCCCTCGCAAAAAGAAAAGCCGCTGAAATAGAGATCAAAAGTATGGAAGACAAAGGCGTTATAGAACCCTCAAATAGTCCCTGGTGTAGTCCTGTGGTTATGGTTACAAAGCCTGATGGAACAATAAGGTTTTGTTGCGATTTTAGAAAGCTAAATAGTTGTACGATTAAAGATAGTCAGCCACTACCAAGAATCGACGACACACTGGATGCACTGGCAGGTTCTTCCTGGTTTAGTACTCTCGATCTCAAAAGCGGATTTTGGCAAGTTGGTATGGCAGAAAAAGATCGCCCCAAAACAGCATTTTCAATCCAAGGTGGAGGTTTATGGCAGTTCAAGGTCATGCCCTTTGGTTTGTGTAATGCTCCTGGTACATTTGAACGTTTGATGGAAAACGTTTTAGCTGGTCTTACTTGGGAAAAATGTCTAGTTTACCTAGACGATGTAATTGTAGTCTCAAAATCATTTAATGATCATATTAAGAATTTAGACGAAATATTTACCAGATTTAGAGAGGCAAACCTTAAGCTTAGTCCAAAGAAATGTGAAATCTTGCAGAGAAGCGTAAAGTTTCTTGGTCATATTATCAGTGAAAATGGAGTAGCAACCGATTCAAATAAAACCAAGACAGTAGTAGATTGGCCTAAACCAAAATCTGTTAAAGACGTGAGAAGTTTTCTCGGACTTTGTTCTTACTACCGGAAATTCGTAGCAGATTTCTCAACTATTGCCAAACCCTTACACAAACTTACTGAAAAAGGAGCCAGATTTGTATGGACTGAAGCATGTCAAGTTGCTTTTCAAGCTCTAAAGAACAAACTTGTAGATGCTCCAATTCTCTCTTATCCAAAAAGGGATGCCACTTTTATACTTGACACTGATGCAAGCAATGTAGGCATTGGCAGTGTCCTCTCGCAAGTCCAAAATGGTCAAGAGAAGGTCATTTCATACTTTAGTAAATGCTTATCAAAAGCCGAGCGACAATACTGTGTCACTCGCAAGGAACTTCTGGCAATTGTACTTTCTATTAGACACTTCCATCATTACTTATATGGTGCAGAGTTCCTCATACGAACAGATCATGGTTCATTACGGTGGCTGTTGAGTTTCAAAAACCCGGAGGGTCAAATGGCAAGGTGGATAGAAGTCCTCTCCACGTATGACTTCACTATCCAACACAGAGCAGGTCGAATCCACTCCAATGCAGATGCCCTTTCAAGACGACCATGCTCAACTAACAATTGCAAATATTGCAATCGGGCCGAAGATCGATATAGTCAGGTCATAACGACTGATAAACATATGGATTCTGAATCTTGTACAAATGTAACCTGTATTGTAGAAGACAAGGGTCTGGTAGATCCTATACAGGGAGAATTTGACTTTGTTTGTCAAAATGAGACTGACGGTACTGACAGAAAATGGAGTCAGTGTGAAAACTGTCAAGTTTCAAATCTTGGTGAGTTGTTGAACTCATGCTCAGTTGACATATCCGCAGGAGATGATGTCAATGAGGACTTGCTGACTTTGGAAAATATACGTAAATTGCAAGGTGAAGACAATATTCTGTCTGATATAATTACCTGGAAAAAGGAAAATAGAAAGCCTGATTGGCAAGAAATTTCATCCAAGTCAGTAGAATCTAAGTTTTATTGGAATAGGTTAGATACCATATTCCTTAAAGATGATGTATTGTATCGTCGTTGGGAAAGTGTCAATGGCAAAATAGTTGATTGGCACATCTTAGTTCCTAAAATTCTACGCCATAGTGTCATGGTGGAGCTACATGACACCCCAACAGGCGGACATCTTGGTGTTAAGAAAACCCTGTACAAGATTCAGAAACGATTCTATTGGTTTCATATGCGCAAAGATATCGAAGATTGGTGTCGGCAATGTGATGTTTGTTCATCTAGAAAAACACCTCAACGGAAGCCAAAAGCTGCAATGCGTCAGTACACTGTTGGTGCACCCATTGAGCGTGTTGGTATCGACATAATGGGTCCACTTCCGAAAACTAACTCTGACAATAGATACATACTTATGATAACAGATTACTTCACCAAATGGGTAGTAGCTGTACCAATACCAAATCAGGAAGCAATAACTGTAGCAAATGCTTTCATTGCAAGATTTGTATCAATATTTGGCGTTCCTTTGCAATTACATTCAGATCAGGGAACAAACTTTGAGTCACAACTATTTTCAGAGGTATGTTCAATCCTAGGCATCGACAAAACTAGGACAACAGCAATGAGACCACAATCTGATGGTTTAGTTGAAAGAGCCAACAAAACAATTCAGAATATGTTGTCGTCCTACGTTTCTGAAAACCAGCGTGACTGGGACAAATATTTACCCATGGTCACTTTGGCATATAACACAGCTAAGCATGAAAGTACGGGATTCTCTCCTAGTACAATGATGTTTGGGCGAGACTTGAATGTACCTGTGGATCTTATCCGAGGCAAGCCAGATGCGTCTAATATAAAACCTCTCAATGCTTATGCTCATGACTTAGAAAAGTCTCTTATAGAAATACATGACCTAGCCAGACACAATATACAGTTAGCTAGTAACACGCAAAAGAAAACATATGACCACCGAGTCAAACATAATGTTTTCTACATTGGTGACCAGGTATGGCTATATTGTCCACAACCAAGACCTGGCAGATGCGCTAAACTGTCACGTCCTTGGACTGGTCCTTTCACAGTCATAAAAGTTATCAATGATGTCATCTACAAAATCCAGTCAAACAACAAAGCAAAACCTAAAATTGTACATCATGATCGAATGAAGGCTTATGAGGGAAGATGTAAGAGTCGGTTAAATGCAAAGCTACAATCTATTTAAACACATGAACAAAATGGTAGCAGTTATTTACAAATATTTATTATTTACAAAAAAAAAAGAAAACAAATATTTCATATATACATGTATATACATATTTATATGAACAAACACATATTTAAAACAATAAGTCATGAGTCCTTACATTTATATTTTCAGTTCTCTTGCCGAATCTGCACCAATAAGTTCAACAGGCTGGTTACAATAAGCCGGCATGTTCAAGAAAAACACAGTGGATTCTTATATCAATGTACCCACTGTAGAGGACTTTTTAGTCGAAGAAATTACAAGCACGGGTGTAAAGATGTAAGAAGAGATGACTTGGAACTTCTTTCGCCATCAGGTGATAGAGGTGATTTAGCTTATGTTCGATTTCGTGAGTGGAAATCTAACGTCATGGACACACTAATCATCCGGTCGGGCTGTGATAAACGTACAGTCCTGGAGGTGTCTGGTCCTCCACCAAGGAAGAGGACATGTCCAGAACCAGTATTTGCAGGCCCTATAGTAGCCAAGCAATCATGTGTAGTGGCACCAGCTGTCACTGAGGAACCTGTCCTTGATCCAGTCTCGGATACAACAGGTATACCAGCTGCAGAGTCCATGATGGTCTTGAATGATCTAGAGCCCATGGACCAAAAGCAGGTAACACCTGATGACACATCTGCCCCACAGGATAAGGGTGCCTCCATCGCACCTGCTGTAGATGCTGTCGCATCAGTAGCAATGTCGGATGAGGATATCACGAAGGATCTGCAATCCGTTCCTGAAGTTGTGTCACCACTAAGTGATATAACTGATGTCGAACTAGAATCACCATCAAGAGGCAGGTCAAGAGTAAAGTCCATCAGCCGTTCCCCGCGACCAAGAATGGAAAGATCATCATCTTCTTCTTCTTCATCTTCGTCTTCAACTTCCTCCTCCTCTTCTTCCACATCTTCTTCTTCCAGAACCCTACCCTCTTCTGACAGAAAGAAATTAAAATGGTTAAAGACCAATCAAGAAAACATGGTTTTTGTGGATATTGGTGGTAAAGTGTTTAAAACCTCCAAATCCACCCTTACAGCTGATAAAGGGGGCATCCTGGCCAAGGCTTTCCTTCCAGGTTCGCCGTTCAAACCCTTTAACAATGTGTTTCACATTGACCGCGACCCTGCACACTTTCGGGTAATCCTTAATTACCTCCGGGAAGGTGGCAATTGCTCTCTAGCCACCTTGCCCAACAATTCTTTATACTTGAATGAAATTCTTAGAGAGGCAAAGTTTTTTCAGTTGAAGAAATTGCAAACGATTGTAAACAAAAAGATTAAGCAGATCAGGGATTGTACTGTATAAGTATAAACTAGCCTTGTTAATGTTAAATTGTTCTTTCACTGTTTATATATCCATGTCTTATTTTACATTTTTTTTTAAGTATTTTTATAGTATATAATATTTGGGGACCAAATTTTTCATGGTAGGGGGCAATGTAATGCCGGCAAGCATTACTTTCATACATTAACAAAGCTAGTAAATTATATTTTTGTATTATACTGTGTTAAACCTCTTATTTCATTGTATTCATAAAATCAGTAAACGTATTTCAACAACAACTTTGTTAAACTAACATTACTTACCTTTTCCTAAAGAGAATATGGCATGATGTGACTGAAATCTTGATGTTTTATGTTAAACAGAATGTACTATCTCTATTGCTTTCATCATTTCATCATTGTAAACTTTTGACACTGAATATTTGCCTTATTTGTATGTTTGACATTTCACTTTCTTTCCAAGCCATTTTGTATGATATTTCATTTGTATTACTCTGTTTTCTTCATTGAAAATGCCTTTAGTTTGTTTGGAATACTCGGTGTTTTTCCCTATATTTAACTATTTGTAACAAGGATGACGTCAGCTCACGCGCAGTTATGATGTCATACCTAACTATAAAAGTTCGGCGCCGCGTATTTTGAATCAGAGTAGATTAGACTCTCAGACTGTATACAAACAGTGATCTTCCTTTTAAGGAAGGACCAGCAATATGGAAGAGGTGTGTACCTCTTATGCATGGTAAAAATATACCAATGAGTCCCCATTATCCAATATGAACCAATAAATTAAATCTCTTAGTAGAACTTGTATTTTCTTAAACATTATAATAAAACTAGTTGGCTAATCTTGGCACTATTCAAAATCTTATTCTCCAACTTTATAAACCCACATGTAAACTCGATCTAGTAAAACCTAGATCAACATAGTTTACCCACGTGGTAGCTTGTTGGATATTTTTGGTAATCGTTAGGGAAAAGGCAGTACTTTATTTTTAAGTTTATATAAATACATTGTAGGGAGAATATTGGTAATTATTGTTATTGGTAAAATTTGGTATTGTCAATATTTGTCATTAGGCTGAAACCT
Source organism: Solen grandis (assembly GCA_021229015.1). Lineage (NCBI taxonomy): Eukaryota > Metazoa > Mollusca > Bivalvia > Adapedonta > Solenidae > Solen > Solen grandis. The sequence goes on from CM037779.1 coordinate 20,900,954, forward strand.
TGATTTTACCTCATGCTTTAATCAGATATAATCATAATTCAAGTAGATTTATTTGTGTAATCAAAATTTGAAGTTAGATTCTATTGTATTGTATCAAAAATATATTTATTATTACACATTTGTCAGTTGTTGGATATAAAATCCAAAAATCGCTAACCATCTGTGTATATAAAAACAAATAAAACTGTGAACTGTTATTTTGGTGTTGAGAGATATTTTCAAATCCAATATTTTAAATAAATACTCCATCTACTGAATTAACAAAGCCCCTATTTAGTATTTCTGACAACCTCAAGCCAGGTACCAGTCGAACCCAGTCGCACGGCGGTAGTTTTTACTCACGAGAAAAACACGCCCGGCACGACATACCATTCTAACAGTAACGTCTGACACCACGATAATTAACCATGTACCACTCTAACAGTAACGTTTGACACCACGATAATTAACCATGTACCACTCTAACAGTAACGTTTGACACCACGATAATTAACCATGTACCATTCTAACAGTAACGTCTGACACCACGATAATTAACCATGTACCATTCTAACAGTAACGTCTGACACCACGATAATTAACCATGTACCGCTCTAACAGTAACGTCTGACACCACGATTATTAACCATGTACCATTCTAACAGTAACGTCTGACACCACGATAATTAACCATGTACCACTCTAACAGTAAAGTTTGACACCACGATAATTAACCATGTACCGCTCTAACAGTAACGTCTGACACCACGATAATTAACCATGTACCACTCTAACAGTAACGTTTGACACCATGATTATTAACCATGTACCATTCTAACAGTAACGTCTGACACCACGGTAATTAACCATGTACCACTCTAACAGTAACGTCTGACACCACGATAATTAACCATGTACCACTCTAACAGTAACGTCTGACACCACGATAATTAACCATGTACCACTCTAACAGTAACGTCTGACACCACGATAATTAACCATGTACCACTCTAACAGTAACGTCTGACACCACGATAATTAACCATGTACCACTCTAACAGTAACGTCTGACACCACCATAATTAATCATGTACCACTCTAACAGCAACGTCTGACACCACCATAATTAATCATGTACCCTTCTAACAGTAACGTCTGACACCACGATAATTAACCATGTACCACTCTAACAGTAACGTCTGACACCACCATAATTAATCATGTACCACTCTAACAGTAACGTTTGACACCACGATAATTAACCATGTACCATTCCAACAGTAACGTCTGACACCACGATAATTAACCATGTACCATTCTAACAGTAACGTTTGACACCACGATAATTAATCATGTACCCTTCTAACAGTAACGTCTGACACCACGATAATTAACCATGTACCACTCTAACAGTAACGTCTGACACCACGATAATTAACCATGTACCACTCTAACAGTAACGTTTGACACCACGATAATGAACAAATGGGCTTCTCTGGACCAAGTAACAAGCAGCTCTTATTATCAACAAATTACTAAAAGAAACTGACTAAATCTTCAATTATCACTTACACAAAGCTTGAATTCACATATGTCAAAGCTTGAATCTACATACAGTTTATTACAATATTTGACCCTATGACCTTATCAAATGGTACAGGGTTCTCACTAACGCTTAACCCTTTCCCTCATATAGACTCATTTTGACACACTCAATAGGTACCACATAAAGCCTGATCTGCAGAAAACCACAGTTAAACCTTACCAAATTTAATTATAAAGTCCTCATTTCCAGACCACTGAGGAGCAGCGAACAGCATAAAACCAGATCAGCCTGCGAGTTACTCACAGGCTGATCTGGTTTTATGTTGTTCGCATAGGTCTTTTCATGGTTTCCTCTATGAGGGAAAGGGTTAACTGAAGTTTAAGTCCTGGCCTCCAGTTTTGGGGAATTACTTAGCATCTTGATCTCCGTTCTTACTGCTATTATAGGACACCATTCCCCCACTTAAAAGTATGTCCCCCCCACCCACCCATTTTCAAGTAAAACTCCCTCTGCAAACCAAAATGTAACAGCTCACATAATGAACAAAATGGTCAAGTGCTAGACTGTAGCATTGTATATCATTTAATTTTCTATTTCAGTTTTACCCAATAAAGCTGCTGGATCTGAAGTATTTTGTATATTTTTATTCATTAAATTATTGCTATGCATGTCTAGAGAGAGAGCCCTTGGCATTTTTCTTTCAAGGATTCCAATTCTCAGAATCCTAGTAAGATCACAGATCATGAATTTGAAGTCTATGACATTTGAAATCTGTATTCAATATGAGATATACCTACCTTGATTTACAGATCTGTATGATTTCCTTCAGAGGCATTATGATTGGGGTATTACTGGGTATATGGTCAAACACAGCTAGCTTGGTCCCCGGCTTCAAGTGCTCCTCCACCAAAGATATGATCTGAAATAAAACCAACAACATTACAAGAGTGTTTTCTGGAACACATGTGTGTCACCTGATGAAGCGTGACGGAAAAAGTGTGACGGACTGACAGACGGACGGGAAAGTGATCCCTATGTGTCACCTCTGCTTACAGCAGGTGACACAAAAACAGGCATTTCAAAAGATAATTGAAAGTGAAAACATGGATAGTTATAGAGTATTTTAAAGAAATTTAATGAGCCAGTAATACAACTTAATTAATTATCTCTAATGCTTATGTGGTACATTATGCATTTTGATCCGGGGTGCATTGCATAAACAAAAACATGTTTAGGTACATCTTTTTTGTTGTGCAAAAATACGAAAAAGACAGCATTTTGAAATGGTACAAGGTACTTTGGTACTTCTGTTTGGGAGTATGACAAAGTGTTCATGTGCCAGATAAATTCCCACATCAATTTCAAACTTACTTTGAAGAATGCTATATTTTGCAAAGTCCTCCATGTTAGACAAAATCTTGAAATGATTTCCTGACTTTGGACATTTTCCAGAGCACAAAAAGCTCCCCAGCTTATACCATAACTGAAAAGGTCATATCCTTGACACCCCTGACACAAATCAAGAGAGAGTTGAGGCTGATGTATGTGTACCTGTTGCTGGTCTGTGACAGGGAAGTCTACAGGAACCTCTTGTAGCTGGGCTCCAGTCATCTCACACTTGTGGGCCAGCATCTTTTTAACAGCACCTGACAATGGACCTTCCAATGTTTACCGATATATTCTAAATGACTTACAAGCTCTCCAATTGCTATACTTGGATTATAGGTTTGTTTGTTTGCATGTTTATTGGGTTTAATGTCACACCAACAGTATTTCAGTCATTTGGAGATGATGACTACTTGATACAGACAGAGTGCTGCCACATTGCAGTACTACACCGTAGACATGTGGCATGATACCACACCCAGTTACATTATCCCGACACTTGGCCAACCAGTCCTTATATGCTGAGCACTGAATTATAGGTAGTCTGTAGTTGACCTGGTTTACACAAAAGAACACATGATATTGTTTGTAATACTGTTAGTGAGCAGTTAACCTAACCAGGATTGGGAACGGCAGAGCTTGAATTTAGACTGTTAAAAACTGGAAAGATGCATGGGTATTATACAGCTTGATCCCTTGATGGCATATCACTGAGGTCAGTTCATAAGATTCTGACACAAGGGGTATACAGTGCACCCTGAGAAAACCAGACGGTAGTCTGACCGCGGTTTTTGTCCGGTTTTCTCAGATGTCCGGTATTCTAAAGAATCCACATTATAGCCATATATGATCGATGTATTAAGCTATGATTAATCATAAATACCCGTTAATGTTATTTTTTATTTTCCTTGTCACATGTATGTATAGTTTATGAGAGCAATAATAAAAGCAATTAAAATAATATCTTTGTTTAATATTCTAGTAATTTTGCAGATTTTGTTTCATAAATATGAAAAAAGTTCAAGAAATATGAAAACATCGCAGTGTATTAAAACTAAGCTGGTTACCTCATAACAATAAAGTTCAAATATATCCAAGTGCCTCTGGGTACAGGCTAATGTACAAACGAATAAAAATAATGCCTCTCATCATGTTTAAAACTTAAAAACAACTTATTTACTTGTTTAATCAGACTACATTTATCACTAATTGCTAACTCTCACAAGAACGCTTGGGAGATGGAGTAGAGCAAGGTGCAGAAAGTTATCTTTTCCTCGGCGCGTCGACATTTTGAGAATGTGTATACAATAGTGTGAAAAAAATGTAGTTACATTTATTTATTCCAACTTAATTATACTTACCAATTATTGTGTAATTCATTACACACTCACCAATAATACAAACCAGCGATCAGTATTGATCAGTTTTCTGTTACCATTCAGTTAGCGTATTAGATCTAACCCATTAGTTGATATAATGGTTTCAAGGCAACGAGTTTTTCACACCTTGACCGTCCAGTATTGTCAAGGTAATTATCTATATAATGGGCTTAATGGGACTCAATCAGCCATCCGATATTCAGAATTTACAGAGTCCGGTATTGTCAGAGGAAAGTTATATAAGGAAATATTCGAGACCAAACACAGCGTCCGGTATTTAGAAATTTCTGGTTTTCTGAGAGTGCGATTTTCTCAGAGTGCACTGTATATAGAAAGGTTTGTGATTGATTTGTTCCTCATCTCTTGATTGAAAAACAAAAGGCTACCCATGTGAAAATGGCCAAACATACAAACTAGATGCCCAAAGGCAACATGTCAAGCCAGCGGCCTAAGGTGCCCCTTTCACCTCTAATGTGACCCTGACCATGGAGCTAGGGACCCAACTCTTTCGTGTGATACATCATCTCATTGAGACAAAACTTACTGCCAAATGATTTGAGAATCATCTGATCCAGAGAAAAAGAACAGCCCAATAATGCAAATCCAGTGTGATGACCTTCACTTCTAAACCTTGGAAGGCCCAATTGTTTTTTTTAAAATCTATCCGGTTACAAGCAGTGACCTTTGACCTCTAGTATGACCTTGACCTTTGAGCTAGGGTCACAACTCTTGTACATGACAATCTGTCCAATTGAGGTAAACATAACTGCAAATTTATTTGGAAATCCTGCCATCAACGTCTAAGTTACCCCAGCGAGCAAACCAAATCATGTTGAAATATCCATGTCTAAGTTACAACCTGGACAAGCAAATCCAACTCCATGACCTTTGACCTCTATGTATAACTTGAACATTGTGCATGACACACTGTCTCACTTAGTTCATCATATTATCTGAGAATCCCTCAATCCATGGGGAAGTATCATGGGGAAGACGGATGCACGCACGCACTAACACATGCACATACATACACCGAACCGCCATTGTGACAACTAAGTAGAGCTCACCGCAATTGGGCTTGACAAAAATTGACTATCCCATAATTACTTACAAATGATGAAATTAGGATTTATTATTTTCAGCCTCAGACACATCAGTAACAAGCAGTTGCTAAAACCAAGCCATGCCAGTCATTGTCAAAAGAATAAAATGCACATAAAAAAAAACTTAAACCAGGCTTGTGACTTATTCAGACAATGCAGCTGCATACAATGTATGCTGAGTAAGGATTTCCTGGAAAAGGAAAAGGTTAAACTTAACAAACCACTTATTCACCAGACCATAGGCCCTGTGATTTTTTCCAGTTTCCTATTATACCTCTCTGGATGACTAAAAATGCACTAGGAAGTGTCATTTACAGTATTTGCCTACACAGTGTGGCTCTCAAGACTAGAAATCGGAAAACTCTTTAAGAGTTTAATATGAAAAAAATATAGGTATGTCTCATAATGTGTCTCTGTTAATGAAATTGGTGATGTGCCCAAGCACCGTCTCTACATGTAATGTTCAAATTTGTCTACCATCGGTGTGACCATGATAGTTTATTTTATTTTGCCGACAATGATGAAAATAAATCAAAATTCCGGAAACAAGAGGGCCATGATGGCCTTGGGTTGCTCACCTGATAAACAGGTATTAGTGGGAGGAAAAGAAATAGCAAATAATTTATGATATTGTGAAAATTGGGCTCTGCCCTCTGCTAGCCATAAATCGAGTGAGTACTTTAGGACGAGTGAGTACTTTAGGACAAGAAATTTTTAAAAAATAATATACTATATACATATAAGGAAAATGAGCTTAGCCCCCTGGTGGCCATGTTTTTCAACGGATCAAAATAATTTGAACAATCTTGGTAGAGAGTGACTTAAGGAACATCTGTGCCAAATAACTTTGAAATCCAGCCAGTACTTTTGCCCAAGAAGATTTTTCAAATTTGTACTATATTTATATAAGGAAAACGGGCTCTGCTCCCTGGCAGCCATGTTTTTTTAACGGAACAAAATAATTTGAACAATCTTGGTAGAGAGTGAACTAAGAAACATCTGTGCCAAATAACTTTGAAATCCAGCAAGTACTTTTGCCCAAGAAAATTGTTCAAATTTGTACTATATTCATATAAGGAAAACGGGCTCTGCCCCATGGCGCTATGTTTTTCAACGAACCAAAATAATATGAACAATCTTGGTAGAGAATGACCTAAGGAACATCAGTGCCAAATAACTTTGAAATCCAGCCAGTACTTTTGGAGGAGAAGATTTTTCAAATTTGCACTATATACATATTAGGAAAACGGGCTCAGCCCCCTGGCGGCCATGTTTTTCAACGGATCAAAATAATTTGAACAATCTTGGTAGAGAGTGACCTATGGAACATCTGTGCCAAATAACTTTGAAATCTTGCCAGTAGTTTTGGAGGAGAAGAATTTCAAAATTTTCAAATGTTTTTTCTTTCCGTTGCCATGGCAACCAGAGTTCTGCATGAAATCAAATTCTTTGAACAACGATGAAAGGGTTTCACCCAAGGAACATTCCTGTGAAGTTTCTTTAAAATTGGCCCAGTGGTTTAGGTGGAGATGTTAATTTAACAAGTTAAATGTTGATGATGGACGCCGAACGACGGACATTCATCGGTCACCATAGCTCTCCTTGAGCACCTTGTGCTCAAGAGAGCTGAAAAACCAAAAACACAGCTGTGAAAAATTGACTGAACAGAAAACATATCCGAGAGTATGGCTGATGGTAGTGGTGACGGTGATTATGATGATGTTGTCATTAATGAAGCTACTACTGCTAATGTTGTTTAGATAATAAACATGTTCCTGTTTACTACATTGAACTTCTTATTTCATTCTTACATCTTTCAGTTAGAATATCTTGGAATGACTAAATTTTGCATCCATTTTCTTGTGCTAATATAAAATGATCAAGAAGAAACACTTGATATGGTTACACATGTTCAGGGAAAACTCTCTATCCTGGACACCCTCCACATTGGTCAAATGTTCAGAATGGAGTAGTCCAGTTTATAGAAAAATTTACATTGTACCTGCACTATCTTCACTGAGACAATATATTTTTATTGTTGCAAGAGTTATAAGTGTTTTTTCATTCAGGATATCATTGAACATGCTTTGGAAATATATCATCTTATTCGATGTGATTTTATACAAATGTACATATGCAAAAACACCTGTTGTTTGATCATAAGGAGGACACTGAATTACGATATAATTTGAGAAAAATCCAGAATAGTTAATGGGGATTTAATCTTTTTTTTATTGATTTTGTGATATACAGTGCCTTCATTTGTAAATTTTTCAGAGGCAAATTATGACAGTATTTTAAATTTAAACTAATTTCATATTAAATAACTACAGATATTAATATTCAAGTTTGTATTATAGTAAGAAGTATAATATCTAACATTTGTCTTAAACACCTACTTTTAAGGCATTCATAAGACAATATCACATACAGTGGCCTTTACTTATAGTAAACTTGGATATAGTGAACACTTTGTTAAAAGGAAGCTGATTTCCCCCTTCTTTATCTTATACTAAATCTTTATTGCGTACATGCTTATAGCATAACCTCAGGTAGTAGGAACCCCTTTTCTGGTCCCAAACAAGCATTTTCAACTTTAATTTAGATGTTTATAGTGAACTGTGAAAATCGATTCTAACATTGCCGAGACAGGTTTGTTTTCACACCTGACAAGCTTGATTGCCACATAATGCATGTTGAAAACACTCAAATCAGTAATAATAATCAGTTTTTATGTGCTCAAAGAATAGAAGTCTCTATTGTTATTTTAAAGGGACTTAATTTGTATTTTATATGTAGTGCATATGAGTATGTGCACCTGCTATATGGACATGTACATGTAACTGTTTGACTGTGTTGTTATTACGTCGTTACTGTGAGAATGAACTCACTCCATACAACAATAACTGTTCAATGCAATTTATAAATGTATTTTTGTCCACATTGTATAAAGCCATAAATTAAATGGGGATATTTTTTCTGTCTGTAATAGAATGCTAGCTTAATACTGTGATTATATATAAGTTGGATCAAAATATGGAACCATTTTATGGCAAAAGTGGAAACAGTGGGATTCCTCACAATAGATCATTACATGAAAGGCACTTAAAATACATATACAAGAGTGTTCTCTGGAACACGTGTGTCACCTGCTGAGGCATGATGGAAAAAGTGTGATGGACAGACAGACAGACAACAGAAAAGTGATCCCTATGTGTTACCTCTGCTTACAGTAAGTGACACAAAAATTATGATCATCAGATTCTACATACACAATTCAGAATTTGTGAGTATAAACTTAATACTTAATAATAAAGTAATGATAAAAAAAACAAGTAACTGGTGTTGCATGCAACACGAGTCCCCTACCATAGCAACCAGAATTTTGGTCCGAGTAAAAAACAACAAAGTGACATGCAGAATCTCCATATTGCCATCTATTCATATACCAAGTTTCATAATATTATCTTAAACAGTTTTTAAGTTATTATGGGATCCAGATTTCCAGACATCTGGATGGACAGAGGGACAGATGGAAGGACAGATGGAGGGCAAACCTATATTCCCCTCTGGTGTAAACACCGATAGGGGACTAATAAATCACAATTCTACCTATCCGCATGTCAAGCATTTCAACTGTTCACTATGGCAATCTGTTCACTATATAGAGGTTGTTTATAAAGTACTTATTTCTTATATCTGTGACGAGGAACCTCGCACATAGTGAACAAAAAGTCATGGTTCCGGCAAGTTTGCTATAACCAGGTTTTACTGTAGTTAGTGTTATTTTCGTAACACTTGACTTCTTTTTACCTCAGTTAGACACCTTTAATCCTGTTTTTCTTGCAGTTTACTATGTTGGATTGTAGAAGTGAAACTTTTTTAATCAGTTTTGTGTACTCATTATTTGCTCAGTCACCTTGAGTAATTGATCATTTGTATGAGAGAGAGTCAGTTGGACATACTAGACCACAAGTGGAACATCGGAAAAAGAAAATAACATTTATGTATATTTGTAGTATAACTTGAATTCATAAAGTATATATTAAGAGGAAACATAAAGCTGTCGACAGGATTCCTTAATCCCCCAATTAGGAAGGAGATGAGTGAAAGTAAAGGATCATGATAAAGTGCTAGAGTAAAGTAAAAGCAGGTATTAATTAGCATAAACAGTAATGTCTGGTTTCCAAATCAACTGATTTAAATACTAACTAACCGTAAGTCACGGAGAGGATGAAGATGGTGTCCCCTGGAGACAGGGCTATGTTGTGTATGACAGTGTTCAGACCGCTGGTGGCATTCTCCATCAACACAAGGTCCCGCGGGTCACAACCTGTCTCAAACACAGTGATTTGCATCAGGATTGGACACAGCACAATCAAAGAACTACATATACTTATACTGTCATGGGAAGTTTCATCAAAATGTGACCTGTGGTTATGGAAATAAGTTGAACACAACGTCAAGGGTTATTGACATGTGGTGAAAACATGGGCGTATGATAATGGCAAAAACAAGAGGTATGCCTCCAACTAGAACTATCAATGAAGGTGATTAATGACCATGCTTTGACACAGAAGAAGGACTAGAATTCTTACAAAATTCTTGACATAGTTATTTGCACTTGTCTACTTATTTGTCTTATAATCATTATCTCAAGTGTGAAGACATTAACAAAAACAAGTACCAAACTTAACAAGAGGGCCAAGATGGCCCTGTGTCGCTCACCTGAGTAAGATGGCTGTGTTAGGCATAATGTCAAAAAATCTGGCATCTAAAAGTGTTTTTCTAACATTTGATTAAGTGACCTACATATTGATCCTACCTGAATTTGCACTCAACTGGGAATTCATGCAGTCATCATTCATATTAAGTTTAATGAAGACTGGGACAAAAATGTAGGCCTCTAGTGTGTTCACAAGGTTTTTCTTAGATTTGACCTGGTGACCTAGTTTTTGACCTCATGTAACTCATTTTCAAACTCATCCAATATATCAATTAGACAAACATCCTGACCAAATCTATTGAAGATTGGGCTAAAACTGTGGCCTCTAGAGAGTTCACAAGGTTTTTCTTAGATTTGACCTGGTGACCTAGTTTTTGACCCACATACCCAATTTCGAACTCTCATTAGACAAACATCCTGACCAAATCTATTGAAGATTGGGCCAAAACTGTGGCCTGTAGAGTGTTCACAAGGTTTTTCAGATTTGACCTGTGACCTAGTTTTTGACCCCACATACCCAATTTCAACTCATCCGAGATATCATGTAGACAAACATCCTGAAGTTTCATGAAGATTGGGCCAGGCCTCTAGAGTGTTCACAAGGTTTTTCAAGATTTGACCTAGTGACCTAGTTTTTGACCCCCATGACCCAATTTAATCATGTAGACAAACATCCTGATTAAGTTTCATGAAGATTGGGCCAAAACTGTGGCCTCTAGAGTGTTCACAAGCAATTGTTGACGACGGACGACGCATGACGGACAAAAGGCGATCACAAAAGCTCACCCAAGCACAAGTGCTCAGGTGAGCTAATAAGTGATTGCAGGATGAGATGTGACAAGTGGGATTCCTATATTGGCCCCACTTTACTATGTTTAGTTGGAATATGACAATTATAATATAACAATCAGACATCAATGGAAAAATTCCATGTTGTAAACATGACTCGTACCAACAAATTTAGCTAGCCTGCGACACACATGGACCAGTCTGGGTAACAACTCTCGATCATAAAACCTGAGTGGCTGTCTCTCTGTCCACACCTGGTATTTCTGTCGAGAAATAAGTGAAATACTGGTAAGTGATTTAAACTAAAAGTCAAGATAAATATGTAATATAATTGAATCTTTTACAAATCAGATACCCCCAATATTCAAACAATTCCTATTAGATGTCACAGTATGTATTGAAAGGGACAGATGCTGTGATTTAACCTGCATAATAGCTCAGTGCTTGAGTGTCCGCTTTGCTTTCAGGTCTGGGGTTCGAATTCCAGCCGGGGAACATTCCACTGGTGACCGCGTCAAACCAAAGACGTATAAAATTGGTACTAGACACACCCTTGCCTGGCACTCTGCCAAATGGGTAGCTATGGGAATTCGGAGTACACAATACTAGTTCTGCCCACAAACTTGTCTCATAGTATTGGTGCTATACACCGGGCACGTAAAAGAACCAAGGAGTCTATTTTATATATCCAACCACTGTCTGTTCCTATGCTGTTTCTTCAGCAAAAAACAAACAGGAACCCACTCGTGGGTTATTTTTGACTGAAAGGTCTAAATATGGCCATAATAATCAGAAAATGATTGCTAGCCATTGCAATAGAAGATGATTTAAGGCAAATAAACAAACTTTCATAACAAGTTGTTTTTCTGAATAAGCTAGACACCTGTGCTTAATTTTGACATCAATGATAACACCAGATGTTTAACAACAACCAAACAGCAGTCAGTGCAAACAAGTTGTAAACATCATATCAGACCCGCTGTACTCATTGGCAAAAAAAGAAACGGAAGCCAATATGATTGCAAACTCTGCAATATTACATACATGTACCCCATATGTTTCACTAGGATAGGGTGAAGGTAGCTGAACTGTCAGCTGAAATACAACTGTTGCATATGCAAGGAACAACAGCCTGTATCAGATCAAATGATAGCCCTCAAGGACAGGAATTTATAATGTCACCTGAAACTCACAGGCTATAGTATCTTGAAGTGTTTAGAATAACTCTGAACATGTTCAGACTTCAAACTTTTACTGAATACTGGCAGCAGTCTGAACAGTACCGTAAACACTCCTGTATAGTGCACACCCAGAGTTTGAGGTTCAAATCCTTGGAAAAAATCTATCTCCCTTCTATAATGTGCATTCATTCTTCGTACTTCAAGGAGGCCGCGATTTTGTTTAACATGTAACAAAAGTTCTACTACTTCGGCAAGTCGGTCATTCAACGATCATTTATTCACACTTCAATGCATTCAATTTGCATTGTTAAGTGGATGTTCATTAAGGCCAATAGTTTGAATAATTAAAAGTCTTAAAATGTTGACACCTCATTGAGTGTTTGTCACAAGCTGCTTTCCAGTTGGTATTTGAAATACAGAGTTATCATAAACCAAACAGTTTTGTCCAAAATGAAACTAACTAGCTAGAATATTGTCTGAATGTACTAACAACAATGAACGAATTGTATAACCACAATATAATGGCAATCATGGTTGGTCTCAGTAATGACCATGTGAACATCTCATTTGGCTATATGTCATCCATTAACTATGATATAAACAAAAATATGAATATAAGAACAAAGATTTCATATGCATTTATTTCACAATAACATAATAGATATCACAAACAACAATTCTCAGGCAAGTAATTAAAATAAAGCTTTAATCCTTTCCCTCATAGAGGAAACCATGAAAAGACCTATGCGAACAACATAAAACCAGATCAGCCTGCGAGTAACTCGCAGGCTGATCAGGTTTTATGCTGTTCGCTGCTCCTCAGTGGTCTGGAAATGAGGACTTTATAATTAAATTTGGTAAGGTTTAACTGTGGTTTTCTGCAGATCAGGCTTTATGTGGTACCTATTGAGTGCGTCAAAATGAGTCTATATGAGGGAAAGGGTATACAGCTTCTTAGAGGGTGGGGTGACGTTTGGGAAAACTTCAAAGTAATTCTTGGGTATTGTGTGCACCCATTCTCCGAAATCAAATAGAAGTCATTGAAAAGCACACTAAACATGAGCTTTTATGGTAAGCCATGTGGCACCCATGGGCAGGTGCAACCAATTAACATTAGGAGACAGAGACAGTATACAGAATGGGTGCTATTTACTAGATCTTTCAAAATTGACCAGTTGGGTCTATAACGTGCTCGGTGTATAGCACCATACACATGTATGAAGCCACTATTATTCCCATTCTGGATGAACCCATACTGGACAGTAAGATCTACACCTGCATACCTGTGATATTTCTAAAGCCTCCTTCATCACTCCTCCGAAAGCACCATGGTTTAAGAAGATACATTCGTCCTGAAATAGATGGGGACAAAATAACATCACATTTAAAACATTTCATGACTTTCAAAACTTTGCTCTAAAATGAAAATTATTGTATATTTATTGTTTCCATACTAATTACAGTAAACTGAATGAATATGAAGACTGATTGGGAAAATGAAATTATTGGGAAAATGAAATTCTCAGATAACTGAGAAAATAGCTATAGTCCCTTTGTTTCTGTCCAACACTTCAAACTATGTCTGGGAATTAACCTCAAAATAGGTACAAAGCTTGAAAAATTCCTCCTTGGACTGTCAAAATTAGACTACATTACACATACTGTCCTGTGTTACATGCCATATTACACAATTTTACTCTACATTACACACCTGTGTTACATGCCATCTGTATTTCACTATTAGACTGTACATTTTACACACCTGTTACATGCCACCTTTATTATACAATTTTACTGTCATTTAAATCACCTGTTACATTCCACCTTTATTACAAAATTTGAATGTACATTACACGTACGAGGGTCATCCAGAAAGTTCGTAGACACCTCCTTTAATACGAGTATTTTGCATTAGAATTAAAAGAAACTTTCTCCAATCACTCACCAATGTTTTATGATCGATGCTACAAAATTTCAAAACTTTCCGTTCTTAAACAATGAAACAGCACGGGTTTATGTAAAGGTGTGCGGAGCACGCCATGACGTTACGTGTTGAATTTACTTACTGAAATGTGACAAGCGCCGTTATTCTTTCTCAAAATATTCACCGTTGCATCCCACACATTTCCTCTGTCTATCAACCCATTTGTCATACACCTTTGAATACCAGTCACTCTCAATTCCAGAAATAATGCGTAGTGTTGCTGTTCACATTGTTCAGAAATATCTCGTACCGTAAGGCGCCGGTCAATATCAATGACGTTCTTTACTAACGTTAAGGATTTCTCATTAATAATGCTTGGTCTTCCTGAACGTAAATCATCTGTACTTTCAACTCTACCATCATGAAATGGCTTGTACCATTTGTATACAAGTTACACATTCTTGGCCTCTTACTGTTTGAATTAATAATTTCCAATGTCTCTACAGGCGTTTTCCCAAGCTCCATGCAGAATTTTACTAGCACACGCTGCTCCGCACAAACGTCTGACGTCGTCATTTTTGGCGAGTTTTCTTCCATGGTTTATTGAAAATAGTTCTCCTCACTTTTTTATTTCTATAGCGATAACGTTCAATTCGTAACAATATGACGTCAACGTGTTACGTCACGTCATGGAGTGTTTATCATAACGTTACCCGCAATTTTAACAGGTAAAATATCCAAAGAAAGAAGGCGCATGAGACCGGAAAATATCTCCAGTTTTGACGTGCTCCGGGTACCCCTATACAAGGTTGCCACGGAAATAATCACACGAGTGCCGATATCAATTTCATGTTTTTATCGTAATCAAGCTATGCAATTATGATCAAGGGTGAGCTCAACATAAAAAATAGATTGAAAAAATGGAATTAACAAAGAAATATCGGTTGTCTACGGACTTTCCGGACGACCCTTGTATCTGTGCTACATGCCACCTGTATTATACAGCAAACCTGTTTTAAGCAACTCACCTTTCAGATTCCAAAATATGGGACATTATCATACCGTCGACTTTCATTTAGTAGTTGTTTGCACTATGCGGCTACTTTTCCACATTCGATTACTGGCATTTTTCTATTCTATCATATATTATGACATTTGAATTGCCATTGCTCTCATGTTCTATAGTGTTTATCTTTCCCAAAGTGATAACCATACACTATCAGTATTTCATCTTTAAACAAGGGCCACATACATGGTACACATACAAGTTATTATAATATTTTGTCTTACCTCCAGATAAAAATGTTTCTTCCGGAATTCTTTGCCAAACTTAGGTTTCTCAGAACAATAAATATCCAAACTCTCACATCTGAATGGTAGCTTTGGTGGCACATATTCCTCCTGTAACAGAACACTAGATGACTAGAAATACAGTCGAACCTGGTCCAACAGCCACCTGCTAGCAGCGACCAACTGCTAACAACGGCCACTTCAAATTCCCCCCGACCAATTTCGTTCTATATTACACCTGCTATCAGCGACCAACTGCTTACTACGACCAACGACCACCATATTTGACCCCATTTGGTACCCCACACTGGTACAAACGGCCACGCGCCAATGACGCGCCCCATCAGGAAGTTGCGTAACGGCTAACACCGTTAGGTGAGAGCAGAACAATAGATTTGAGACAATACCGTAATCATCGAGGGTGGCGAGGATGGTTTCCATAGTGACCATTACTGTTCGTACAGGTGGTGTTTGTCAGGTGTGGATGACCTTAATTGGCATTGATTAGCAAGATGTCTTCCTCATTTTTAATCCAGGAAAATGATAACAATGATTGAGTGTAAAGTGCGGTGCTTCAAGCGTGTTTAAGATGCGGTCTTGTCATTAATTATAAATAATTTTTTGGTTTGTTTTGTTTTGTGTTTTTGACAGTTTGTTTTACAAAATTGAGATTACCAATTAATGATTTTGACCGGGAATGATCATTTCAGTGCTACTCTTACATGTGTTCACATCGTGTATTACATGTCATAATGACTTCAAAACGGAAATTTCTGACTTTAGAGGAGCGGATTAAGTGCATTAAACTGTTAGGGAGTGGCAAGAGTTCTCGAGTAGTTGCACAGGAATTAGGTGTTGGAAAAACTCAAGTGCAAAATGTATTGAAAAGAAAACGTGAGGTTCTTGAGGAATTTGAATCGAATGGTGATGTGAACTCTAAGCGGACTAAACGTGAGACTGAGTATTCGGAGTTGAACAGACTTGTGTACAAGTGGTTTTTGGACGCTACTTCTCGCTTGGTTCCGGTATCTGGACCTCTCATTCAGGAAGTCTCGCAAACCCAGATGCTTTGGATCAATATCAGTGGACAAGCTTCCTGTGCGATACGAGTCCAACAAGTCTGCCTGGATGCTGACACCGGTGATGGAGGACTGGCTGCGGACACTGGACAGGCAGATGAAGGCCCAGGGTCAACACATCCTGCTGTTTCTAGATAATGCGCCAGTCCACCCCAACCTGAAGCTGAACAACGTAAAGCTTCAGTTCTTCCCGGCCAACACGACATCCATGGTTCAGCCCATGGATGCTGGTATCATCCAGACGGTGAAACTCAAGTACCGCCGACGACAGCTACAGCATGTCCTCGTGCAGATGGAGAAGAACCCCACCAAGCTCGGACCCGACATCCTGAGGGACATCTCTATCCTGGATGCCATCTACTGGGTATCAGCTGCATGGAAGGAGGTGAAGGAGGAGACAATCTTGCGATGTTTTCAGAAGTGTGGTTTCGGTGACAGTGATAGGGGTAGTGATAGTGATAGTGAGAATTGTGATGTGGAGGCCTGCTGTGATGCTGGTACCTCAGTTGTGTTCGATGCTGAGGATGACTTGCCCCTCTCCGTCCTGAAACTTGCTAATGAACTTTTCGGCTGCTCTGCACAGGAGCTGATGGACATTGACAGCGCTCTTGTCACATGTGACAGTGCAGCAATGGACTGGGAGCAGCCGGCCAGTGACCTCATCAAGGCTTTGGACAACAAGCCTGAAGATTGCGAGGAGGAGGAAGAGGAGCCAGTCTCTGCTCAACCTGCCGTCAGCTTCGGTGAGGCTGCTGAGTGCCTGGAGAAACTACGATCCTTTGCCACCAGCAAGAACATGAGCAGGATGCTGGACTTGCTGATGTCCACTGAGGATGAGTTTGTCCAGTTTAGGTCAGACGCCAGTGTCACCCAGTCCAAGATCAGTGACTTTTTCAAGTGAATGTTAGCACACAGTTGAGTGACAGTTAGCACAAAACAAAACAAGAATAAAACAGTTTTACAGACTCATTAACTCTTAATAGTAAGTCAAAAAATGTCTTTTTAGTAGTGACATATGGACACCTTTTAGATGTGCTCTTTATTGATACATGTGTTATTTACATGAACAAGAGAACTGGAGTATGAAATGTATGTGCTACATGTACAGTGTACATTGTGTATTTAAATAAATGTTTGTTGTTTGCATTGGAATACATGTTTGTTGTTCAAAATGTTATTCATTTATGAAATAAATTATTAAACATTATTA
>CM037779.1:20918645-20968645 GCA_021229015.1 Solen grandis
CCTGTGAATTAGAGTGGATATGAATAGAGTTTTAAGATACTAGTTAAATTTTAATTCATTTAATTTATACTGTCTCACTTAATTTTTTGATCACTAATTTTGGTATTAGTCATTTACTGGAGTCCAACACATACACAGCCAGCCACACACTCACACAAACAACATTAGTAGCTTGTGAGAGTCCAAGAGAAGTGCGCAAATGATGTTAAAGGTGGCAGCTCAAGAGAAGCGTGACGTTTAAGGTAGCTCTAGAGGAGCATGACGTTTAAGGTAGCTCTAGAGAAGCGTGACGTTTAAGGTAGCTCTAGAGGAGCATAACATCTAAGGTGGCAGCTCAAGAGGAACAATATATTGCTCATTTGCAAAAGAAGTGTGCACTAAGGTTATCTTTTATATTTTCTGAAATATTTAATGTTTGATTTTACACATTTTGATTATTGCATGACCAATATGATATGCATTTTTATTTCGAAAGTATTGATAATCATGAGTAATGTTTGCAAACCAAACATGCTTTATTCATACAGGAAACGTTTCAAGTTTAGCAATAGTTTGGGAGGTATATAGATGTAATTCCCAGTATTAATTAAACGATAATTACTTATCAAAAGAACAATCATTTGTTGTGAGTCATTTTTGTATCGGCTCTGTTTATATCTAAAATATTTCATTGCGTTTCCCAGGAAAAACAATTAGGAAAATAACGATCATTGTTCTCATATTCAGGTTATTAAAACTGCTGGGATACCATGCAGTATTCTGGCGACGTAGCCATCATTCTGTTGTCCGTTTGTACGAGGGGTGGTTGATAAGTTCGTGGAATTGCTTTATTACTGAAACCTGGAATAGAAAACGAAAGAAAAAAAAATACATCACGAGGTACGGCCGTGGCCGAGCGGTTATAGTCGTGGACTACAAATCTCTCAGCCCCTCACCGCTGTGGGTTCGAATCCCGGTAGGGACTTCGGATTTTTCATGTGAGGAAGCCTTCCAGCTTGCTTGCGGGAGGTCGGTGGTTCTACCCGGGTACATCTGTGTACTCGGGGTCTTCCTCCACCTTTAACTAGCTGGACGTCGCAATATGATTGAAATACTATCGCAGCGACGGTAAACCCCAATACAACAACAACTACAACAACTGTCTTTCCAACAATGACTGTCGATGTCGGCCGACATGTCTTTTGTCATCAAACACTGACGTTCTATTGTCCCTAAACAGCTTGTACCAAGTGTAGACAAATGATTATATATATATAGACATACAGGTTAATCTAGATCAAGGCAAATTTTAACATTTTATATTAATCTAGTTTTGTTTTGTATTCGACATATTCTACGCATCATCACGCCACCACGACATGCCACGGAGATGAGCTGCACCACATCAATCCCATGAGGCTTTGAAAGAGGCGGTGGAGGTCGAGAGATATCGGAAACAGACGGTATCTCACCAGGAGGACCCCGATGTTGTCCAGCACCTCACCAGTTGTTCCACAGTCAGGTGATAAGTCTTACGATAGTTACGTAAATAAAATTGATATAGGATTGGCGGATACGTCATCTCGACCAATCTTTACCGCACACGTACCTGTTAGTGTCATAGGGTGTATAATATTTATATTTAAATATAACACGTTATCCCATTTCAGGTTTAAGCAATTTAATAAAACAATAAAGCTCATTGAAAACGTCTTTGTTCTATATAATGAATTACCTTTGATAATTTACTTGTAATATTCACTTACTGTAGAGTAGCAAATAGGTATCGTAGTGCTGTCGTAATTAAGATAAGTGTAGCGTAATTGAATTTTCTCCCTTTAACCATTCCTTATTTTTGTAATTGAACTTTCTAACCTTTTTAACCTCTTTAACCTTTTTCAGCACTAGATCGATAACCAATCGCAATCACTTCCGTAATTTATTTGAAAAGATAAACATCGCCATTTTGACATGCTCCAAGAAACTGTGAATTGTTTATATATATTTATATATATACAGGGAAGATTGGAGTCATATAAACACGATTCTGTCGTATCTTGTGTCGTCCTTTAAACCCACATGCCGACTGAGCTGGACTGCGACATTAGCATAAAAAACTAAAATATGGTCTAATGAATTTGTGGAATTAAATTCGTTAGTTATAAAAGGATATTCGGACGGGAATAAGCACAAAATCCAGTTGGTGGGAGGAGGACTGATAATGTCCCCAAAAGATGATGTACCTAGATTAGCAGAGAGGATCGTACCGTAGACCGACGCTCTTATAATATTTATGTCCGTGTATTTAGAAAAGCATCCAAGCGAGGCACAAAACCTCTTACAATATGTTCACAATATCAGACTAGCAACGCTTAAGTTTTCAGACGGGATAAATTATGACAGGCAATTCCGACTAAAAAGGTCCCTGTTTGCAGACATGGACCGGCAGAGTGTTGATCCAGAGCTGTGGATGCTCTGTATGCAGCCTGTTAACCTCATTGACCATTCGATTTCATCATCTCTTAAACCCTGTTTTGTCTTTAACCAGAAAGGATAATGGGTAGAGAAAAGTTGCAAGTATGCTCACTTTTGTCTTAACTGTCAAAAACGTCATCCTCACATGTAATGAAACGCAGGTAATGTGGAATCTGGACAGCGTTTACAGCGTCCATTTGTGCAGAAAAATTTACGTCAACAATTTTTAAGACCACATTATGCTGGTATACTAGAGTAGCTTGGAACATTTTTTCCATAGGATATATAGGAACTACTACTGTAGGGACAGCAGCAGTAGAAGCACTACTAAGTATTGGCAGTAATATTAACTACAGGAAGAAATATAAGGTAAAACAATTGAACAGATCTCATCCGAAGTAGGGGTCATTATTTTTATAACGGGTGTCAGTATTTTAAAGAAAGGGGTCACATTTTCTGAAGAATGATGACCGGGGTCACTTTACTTCGTTCCACCCGTCATGATATCATTATGACCGAAGGTTCATTTTTCCTGAAGAATAACGACCGGGGGTCGTTATTCTATGGGGTCACAATTCTTCGTGAGGGTTACTTTTCTTCGCGGATGGTTTCTAGGGGGTCATTATATTATGACCGGGGTTCTTTTTTTTCTGAAGAATAATGACCGGGGTCATTAATCTAGGGGGTCACTTTACTTCGTTACACCGGCCACTTTTGAATAGTTGTGTGACAATTCCATAAGTGTGATAACATGTCATATGTTTATCTTGAAAAAGAAAAAACAACAACAACAACAACAACAAAAACAACAAAACAGATTAGCAATACAAATACAAACACCACAGAGACTATTTCTATGGAACCAAATGATGATGACAACGAAGATGATAATGATTGACTCTTGACAATAATATCTATGATGACAGACTTTTATGCACTCGTCACATAGTAGCATCCGCATGTAGTTTAAAGTATTCTCAATTCGAAATTCAGTTTTTCTTTACAGAGTTATGGCCCTTGAACTTAAAACTTTTCTTAATAATGGAGGTTTTCTTGATTGTTTACTGCATGTTCGGAGTTACTGAGCTGATTTTCGTATATAAACGTATTATGATGTACAGCCGTTTGCTGTCGTATAATTATACATTTATAAGTACTGTAATCATGGGCCGTACAAATGGTACTGGTATAGCTCCAGCACAAGAGTTCCAGGACTGGCTGGCCCGGTGTCAGATTAATGCGACTGTAGTATCATACCTTATGTCGAATTCTACGGCGTGATACTGCCGTGTGGCAGCACTGTGTCTGTCTCAAGTAGACATCGTCTCTAAATGACTGAAATTATGTCCGCGGGACGTTAATCCCAACAAATCCAACCCATCAAACAAATAAGAAATTATGGTCCTAACATTCACTGAGGAGTTTGCAATTTAACATTAATTTTAGAACATAGCGCGAAGTAACTAAAATATCAAATAAGTTTATTTTAATGCGTGTGAATAGGAGGGAGAGGGAGAGAGTTTTTTTGTCCCTTTAAGGACAAAGGTATACCGAGATTAACTGAGGCGATAACCGAGTTTTATTCCTTATGATAATACTTCATCTTGAATGAACTTAATGTTCTACACGTCTTATAAAATTCAAAATGGTGAACCAGTGCAAAACCACGCATGTATATTATTGAAAGGTCAGCTTTGATTTTATTTTTCAACAAAGGGAGAGATACATGGTCGATCCTATTGGGCGTCCACACAAATGTCAGTACATGTGTACGTTCATAATGACATAGCGTGCATGGAGGATTTCGCTTCAAATGTTCATTTATAAACACTCTTTATCTTAAAATGGCCCTAAAATAAAGAGAATTAGAAAGTGACCATAGCTGAAAATTCCACAGAAATAAAGTATAACATTATACAAGTTCAGTTTAGATTGATTACAGCTTCTATTTATTTTTTTTTTCGATATTTCTTTGCAAGCACTTTTACAAATGTGAAACGCTTTTGTGTCCTTTCTCGCTTTACAATGTCATTTTTATTCTTATTTTCTTTGATTGAAAATTGTACCAGCTGAGGTAAAGTTAGCCTTGTATTAAGACATTTGCACAAATTTATCTGTTAGAGGAATATATGAAAACAAAATTCATTTAAATAAGATTTATTTATGGGCAGCAGTATCTTATTTCTTCTCTTATCTAACGAAATGTACTACGAGAAGACTTTTTTTCAATACCTTAAAGGCTGAAAATTAAATGAAATTATATTTTGAAAGAATTATAAGAGGATAGTTTTTATGTTTTACGTTGTAATATGATGCTCTGTATTTTGATTTAGATTTAATCTATTTTAAAGCTACATACTCGTACATCAGTTCACAATGTAGTATATATCTGTCTTGGAATGAAAATGGTTACTTTTTAACTTCTTGTTTATCTGCTCCAAGTGATCGTTTGCAATAAATGCGGGAAGAAAATCAGTTTTAGATTGTGACCTCGTGCTATAGTGTAAGTAAATTAGATAAATCTATTATTTAAGATAACAATCTTGCGTTCTATAAATAGTGTATTGAATTAATACAGTAAAAATAATAAAAAAAAATATTGAGGGACTATTTTTGTCAATTTTATGGAAGTCTTTATCCAAGAATATCATCCCAACGAAAATCGTTTATCCAGCAGACCTTACATCCTATAGGAGGTAAATATATCCCTACTAAAAAGCCTGTATAACAAATTCCACTAAGTTCAATGTCAGCGAAACTATATCTTTAATTACTTTATTTCTAGATGTCATTGTGACTACATGTACTTGTATAAAAACAAAACATGATCAGGCTTTATTTATTGTACACAGCCACAGCTTTACAACAAATGCGAGAATCAAATTTGTATTAATTATTTATTATTTATATTAAATGATCCAATGATGTATTTTTTACGGCGATTTGAAAAACAAAATCTTACAACTTAAACTAATTCTCTCCAACAGTTGATGGGTTGGACCAGTACTTTTATTCTTTGTAAGGTCAGGAAATATCATACGCGGCTAGATCCTTCACTCTTCTGATCTACAAACATGTACGACACCGCTGGATGTATCCGCTATTTTGTTATTTTTAATTTCTGATATAGTTAATTGTTCTCATTTTTTAATTTTAAAGTTAAGTTAAATTCAATTCTTTACATATTGCTAATGCTGTCGGGAAGTGAGGGGAACACAGCGGATGTCCGCCTCCATGCTGGTGATTTAATCACTGCAGGACCTTAAAAACATATTTAAAAATAACAGTAGGAGTGTTCTTATCGTATAAGTAATAGTGAACAATAATAATAAAAAAAATAACATAATACAGTAAAACCTCGCTTTAAGACCACCTTGGAATTAAGGCCATCTCAATATTAAGTCCCCTTTTTTCTGGAACCGATGGTGGCCTTAATAGCGAGGTTTTCCTGTATATTCGTTTAGATTCAACTCAATCAGACATTTTAAAAATAAATATACATACATAATAATTACGTGTTATATATTTATTATTAAAAATATTATCATGTATGTTTGCATCGATCTGTTTTAGCTACAAGATGTGTATCATTTTGCGCATTCTTTTTATTTTTTTCCCAATAAAGCTATACTCCAATTATGTTGGTTTATTTTCTACTTTTTACAACTCAGTAAAAACAGCGCAACAATTATTTATCTTTAACCAATGGATATTCCATTCTAAGTGCTCCTAATTGTTTTCAAAGTACTGTCATATCGATTTTGTTTCACCAGCATATCGGTGAAACTCCGTGTCACAAACATGTACACAGCATCGGAAACCCACGAGAGCACATTCCGTTACTTCATTCATCGCCCGTTGGATTATTAGTTAGCATTTAATCCTTAACAATTATTTGAAAAGCCGCGCCACCATTCGCAGCCCCACTAGGTAATGAGGATTTTTGACCGATAGAAACTCTCGAACTTACAGTAGCACAGCATGACGTAATCACTGTGGGTCGTGTCTTACTGACTAACAGATTTTAAACCTCCAACTGGAGTTCTCTTTTGTGTACGCAGCATTTTGATTGGTCGACGTACCTCTTATGCATATCTAGCCAAGTATCCCACGGCTGGCAGATGTAATAGGCAGTCGTGGGTATCCGACGCTGATAAACACACGACTTTTCTGTCACATTTTATGTCGATATCGAAAATGAATGTATTACTTGTTTTGGTGATATTGTGGTGTTTTTGCTATGAAAAACCGCAGGGATTTTTCTCTGGAGGTGGAGGGAACCGTTTGGGTAAGATAAAAATTCACAAATTAACAGTATTAGTTTCTTTAAAAATACATGTATTGAAAATACAAATAAAAAGTTCCGTTTCCATATTTTAACAAACTTATCATTATAGTTTAGTCTGTTATAGGTACTCTGCTTTTCAATGAAAATAGAGGATAACGATATCATTTTACACAAGCAATATTCTACACTGTGTGTGCGTACGTAGGTTCGTGTGAGGGGATACGTTATGATGTATATATGAATAATATGTTTACCAATATTCAGATAGCTACAACATAGACCAAACCAAAGTGTCAATCTCCGGTATATCGTCAGGCGCTGCCATGGCAACACAGATGCACGTGATCTTCTCACGGGATTTCATGGGAGCAGGTTTAATAGCTGGAGGTACAATATTTCGCATTTAATAGAAAAAAAGACATATGTGAAGACATAAATATAATGTATATTGAGTTCTTCAAAGTTTAAATAAGCATATCTTTACATAAGGGTAGTTCCAGAACTGGTTAGTAGTAGGAGCGTCGCTTCTGCCCATGCGCATATGGCCATGTTTATTCCAACACATTTGCCTAAACTGTTAAGTGTATTCACGCTCCCGTAGCGGCTTGTTAATCTAGGTATAGGATAGAGTATACTAAGACATTTCTACCGACAAAAGAAGGCCGAAGCGAGCGTGTGCTTCTATTGTCTGGAGATTCTATCCGGCTTAGAAGACCCCAACTTAACTTAAATCTATTACACTGAAGCCGGAACACAATTTTCTTTTTGTTTTATGTACTCCGCC
Source organism: Solen grandis (assembly GCA_021229015.1). Taxonomy (NCBI): domain Eukaryota; kingdom Metazoa; phylum Mollusca; class Bivalvia; order Adapedonta; family Solenidae; genus Solen; species Solen grandis. The sequence continues at coordinate 20,926,172 of CM037779.1, forward strand.
CTATTCTCTGTCAAGCAAATGTGTCTCGGCGGGAAAATAAGCTGTTAGACATCGAAATGGATGATTACATTCTGTGCAGAAAATTAGGGGGGGGGGGGGGGGGGTGTTACATCAAGATTTCGTGGGCTCTGCACAAAAGAGTCGTAATCTATATGCATTACAGAACAATTTGATGTTCAATTTTAATCGATCGTATAGAAACTTTCCTCTCTCTCTTTATTTAGAATAGACGAAACCTGAATGTAAGTTTCACCTCGATTAGGAACTGCTTGGACACCAAAAATTGAGGATGGATGGCAGCAAGTTTAAATTAAGTAATGGGTAGTGTTTTTTAGTAAGCATTAATGAAATTTAATCGGTCACGCACGGCGCAGCCGCTTGATCGATTTAATGAAATTAATGCTTACTAAACACATTATCCTACTTAGTGTTTGAAATTATGTTTTGAAACTTAACGCAGCGCGCATTCCAAATATAGTATTGATTTTTGAGACTCCGCCCTATCCACCTGTTCCCGGCGTGGATTACATCACGTGACATGTAACATGTTATGTCATCAAAGGTCAATGCGTCGCTCTGCTTGTTATTATAGATATACGCTCGGGAAGGATGTTATTTTTTTTCGTTTTAGTAACCCTCAAGCGGAAGGGTAGAGATTTTTTGTTACTTTGAATAAATCAGATTGCTGGTGAGTAAATGTTTGTTCACGGTGGCTTTTTGTTATGTTTTTCTTTTATATCGATTTTCATGCGTCCCCATCAAAACTCCCTGTATCGTCGAATACTCACGGCTGACCTATTCCGTTTCACTATATAAATTCATGCCGTAGGGAAAAAGGCAAGGAAACCATCGTAATACAGTAGTTATTGATTAATATATCGACCAATAAAAACACGTCTTTTAAATGCAACACTCTTCGGCATTGAGGCTTGATATTCTGCGTCCGGCAGCTGTGTAAAAACGGCATTTATGATTGGTTTTAAAAACGTGATGCGACCAATGAAAAACCGTAATTTGACACACCCTAAAACGACCAAATTCAACCATAATATCCCACGGCCTATAAGACCTGTACAAATTATGACAAGCGCAATAGCGAACAGCGAACTCGAACAAAAATGTATCGGGGTTATCTCAAACTTTCATATGTGTTCATAAATAGGGCCAAACAAAATAAAGTTTTGTTTAATGTCCTTTTCAAACTGTTAAAGTCATTTTTCAAACATGGATGTATTTGCTTTTTTTAAAATAGATCTACATGTAATGATAGGAATTTGTGTCAGGTGAATGATGAATACATGGATAATTTATTAGGCCTGCGGTGCTTGATCTTATACTGGGGACCTAGGTTCTTGGTTTGGAGCATCACCAGCAGTGTTAGATACAGCACTTCAGCAAAAGCAGCATTATCATAAATGTAAATCAAAACTGTGAACCATACGCAAGTTTTTTAGAAGAAGATGTTAATATTGTAAAGGAAGTCTTCTATCCCATGAAAATAGTTCAAGCCACAAATTTTAGACACGATTATTGTTTTGGCGATTGACTGGCCGTTTTTATGTATAATCTTTTACCACGCCCCTCACTGCCTGTGCATAAATTACGTTTCATTCCCTGAAAGTAAAAAAACTAAAGGTGGTATTGTGCATATTAAACTATCCTTTAATATTTAAAATGATTAAAACGCTGCTTTTTTATACATTTATATACTAGATTTAGGATATTAAAGTATGTAAGCTTGTTAATTGGATTTATCGACCGTAGCTAAGTCATTTAGAGAATTTGTCTAAATATTACTGATATAGTTGTTCTGCCTTGTAATATCGTACCATAAACAGGTGGCATGAAATCACATCGAATAACATTTTTCCGATACCAAACAGTCCTTGACTTAAGCTATATTTAGTTGCTATAAGTGCCAAGCAGAAAGCTTCTAGTACCAATTATTCGACTTTGGTATGTCGCATCTTTGGGTGGAAATCACGGCCTCCCGATTCCAAGAAGATGGAACTAACGATTAATCACCTGTTACGTTTGTTTGTTTGTTGGATTTAACGTCCCACCGACGTTATAAAAGATTAAATAAAAACGCAATATGTGACATCAGGTGCTACAGATTCATTTTATGTATTTCGCGACATCTTAAACTAATATTTCCAACGGTTGCATCACTTGTTTGAATGTAAAGAGAAGTTTCGATAAAGGTTTTTGAGATCACCCCCGTTTCTGTTAACGGGTGTCCGCTGTTCACTTACGTGCTCGTTATAAGTCGTACAAGTCTATAGATGATCTATCGATCGACCGTGGGCATTCGACGATGAACACCCTGTAACACGTCATAAATGCGTGATATTGGTAATCACATCAACACACCTCGCTGCACATGCGCACTGAAGGTGCTTAAAGCTGGTTTTGAATTGATCAGCTGATTTAACGGAATAGTGTTTAGTGATGGTTTATGCCAATTGACAAAACGTAGACAAAAAAAAATGGAATGTTTTCATTGGATAAAATATCATTTCAAACACTACTTGTTGTTAAAGGGATGTTCTTTTTCAATATTTTTCAATATTTTATATATAAGAGTTTAATATTTTTAGTGACCATGCCCCGCGTTTCTTTCCATTGTGCGCTAATTATAGATCCAAGTCTGTAAATGACGTCAGTATAGTACGCACGAGGTGCAAGGTTGGAAAAGTGAACAAAAAATTGACCTTTAGTCGTGGCCTACTTGCAAGGTTATGTGATTTTAATCGTTGTTTACAAATTGATGATACAAATCTAGAAAATATTAACATAATGGTAAATCAGTTTTCCAACTGCATACATTACAAAATGTCGCTGTTAAAATAATTTCAAATAATACAAAGCGAGTGAGTCGAGACAGTGACAAGTAGTTTGATCGTGAGTGTGTGGAAGCAAAACATTAGTATTTAAGCAGGCATTGGAGTTTTCAGCAAAAACAGGACAGAAATAAATAGATCGTTACATTGTGATACTAAGACATATTTCAAAAGATTGGTAAAAAAGAAAAAGCGTATTTTCATAGATAGCCCGATTTCAGAGTTTGATGAACCACGAGATTTTTGGATTTTTTTTTTCAAACGAAAATCAAAGCAGCGAAAGGAAGATTTGCCTAGTTTAGACAGCTTTAAAGTACGTTTTGAAAAAGTATTTGATAAAATAAAATCACAGTCCAACCTTCTTATTGAAAGCTTTATTAACGGAGATGAATTTAACTTAAAGGAATACGCTCGGCTGATAACAACTAGGTTTTAATTGAAAGATATTGATGTAAATAAACCAATTTAATTACTCATTTCATTGAATCAATCGTAATAAGAAAGAAATTGCAAGTTAAAGACGTCTATTTACACCAATTTGCTCCGAGACATGGGCGCAGACATTGTTTACGTCTCGTGGTCTCGCGAGACTTTTTTTCAACAATCGTGACGTCACAGACACACTTCCGGTTGCGTACATACATTGAAATATAGAAGAGAATTACGAGTGTTGTGGAGAAATTGTTTGAAATATGTTTATTATTTGAATATGATGAAAATATATTATTAAAAGATTAAACTATGATCATTTTATTGTTTTCTTACTCGTGAGTGAGAGAGTCTGGAGCCCTCGTCCTATGACCTTTGTATGCCAGAATGGTAATGAATGCAACTTCTAAAACAGAATCATTCAGAATTAAGGTGTGAAAGTCTGTATGGTTCGTAATGCACGTAAGTTCATCTAAATTTCCAGCAACCAAGTCACTCGATTTGCAACATACATTTTCCATATTGGATGGCATCATAACACAGTTATCACACAGACAAAAGTCCTCAGCACATAAATATTCCTCCTCACGTACATCATTGTCTTGAAGCAGTTGCAGCTCTTCCTCAGTATATTCGGACTCAAAGTCGTAAGGTACTATACACTCCATTTTAAGAAATATCTCAAAAACTTTATTAAACTTCCTGCTATAGTGATCGAACCATAACTAAAGTCAATACCCCTTGTCACGCAATCATGCACATTCTCACAAACATCGCTATTTTAATTGCGCAAATCATTACAATTTTTAAACAGTTTTTTAATCAAACATATAAATATATACGAGAACGAGGCCAATGGCGGTAAACACGAAAAAATCGTCGCTCAAAAAAAATCTGTAAACATTTCATTTCTATAAGTGTTATAGACTTTATAAATAGATAAAATAAATAAACGTGTTGCAAGTTCAATAGTTTGAGACGTATGTCGGAAAAACAACGCATTAAACGCCGACGTCAACGAAGTTCACCAAATTATAGTGAGACAAAGGACTCTAGTTCGAAAAAAAAAATGGCGTCCAACAGCACGGAAAATAAGGATCTACCTTTTCAGCAGACTTCAGTCTTTGATGTGAGTAATCCTCTTCCGAATCCTTTTCAACATATTCCAAGAATATCTGAGTATCCACCTGCTCCACCGTTCATAAATCCTTCGGGTCATAATCCAAATGATGTCATGTCGAAGATAGACTTTATTTTTAATAAGATAACTAAGCTTGACATCATTGAATCTCAACAGGCTACTATAGTAGCAAGGCTGAATTCCATTGATGCGAAAATTATGGAGAACAAAAGGCAAATTGATGAAGCAAATAGTAAAATCAATGACGTCGAAACTAGTCACAAGTTTCTCAGTGACAAATATGACAATATCTCTAGCATCACAAATGTAAACAAAGATCAATTACACAAACTACAGGGTGAAGTAAAAGTGCTGAGCCAAAACAATTCAAAGCTGAAAAGTGATAATGAATTATTGCATGAGGATGTAATTGACCTCAAATGTCGCTCTATGAGAGATAATCTTGTATTTATTGGTATACCTGAAACATCTTCAGTGGTATCTGAGCAAGGCATGAAAAGTCCATCTGTCAACAACGCGCCAAACACATACGCACAGGCTGCAGCAACTGAAGATTGCACGGCTAAGATATTTGACTTTTGCCAATCCGTCTTAAATATCCAGGACCCAAAGAGTAAATTACAGATCGACAGGTCGCATCGAATGGGCGGGCCATCTCCAGGTAAAATTCGTCCGATTGTTGTAAAATTCAAGGATACTGATTCAAAGTTTTGTGTAAAAAGTGCGCTTAAAGCAGTTAATTTGAAAGGGGGACCTTATAATGTATTTGACCAGCTTCCACAGGAAGTGCAGGAGCGAAGAAAGTCCCTGATACCAGTTATGCTGAAGGCTAGAGGGGAGGGCAAACGTGCTTTTTTAGTGCGAGATAAACTGTTTATCAACAACAGGCAGTACAAGTCCGGATCTGACTAGGGGGACGGAGAAGAGTGTGAGCTATCGATTGTGGCATGGAATGTCGAGGGACTGAGAAACTGTTTAACTGATGAAGAGTTTGTGGGTTTTGTAACCAACTTTGATGTTGTATTTTGTAGTGAAACGTGGCAGAGTAAGCGCGACGTGTTTGAGCTGGACGGATATGAGTGTATAAGTGTACCTAGAACAGAGAGTGTATCAGCCCGTAGGAAGAGTAATAGAGGACATGGAGGGATATGTTTGTTTGTGAAAGAGAGCATATCTGAAGGGGTGAAAGTATTAGAAAAAGATATGAATGGAATGATTTGGATTAAATTAGAGAAATCGTTTTTCCACTTGAACTATGATATATGTATATGTTTTCTGTATATTCCACCTAGTGAGTCAGTATATTTTAAATCACACAGTTCAGGTTTTTTTGAACAGGTCGAGTTAGGTATAAGAAAATATTCTACTCTTGGTAAAGTTTCTGTTATTGGGGATATGAATGCCAGAACAGCTAATAGAGATGACTTCATTTACCAATTTGAAAATATAGAGAGATATTTACATAATTAGATAATTATCAAGATGGGGAGATTGTTAACTATGCATTCAGAAATAGCGAAGATAAAATTGTTAATTCGTCAGGGATAAAATTACTTGATATTTGTAAAAGTTCAAATATGAGAATTGTGAATGGTAGGATAGGCGATGACGCAAGTATTGGGCAGTATACATATATTAATACTACTGGTCAAAGTGTTATTGATTTAGCTCTTGTAGAGCATGATATGTTTCACATAATAAACAACTTTATTGTTCACGATATATATGCATGCTCATCCCATGTTCCTATACAGATAAATATTAAAGTGCAATATAATGAGCGTATTTCAGATAAACCATTAATTAACATTGATAAAATTAAATGGGATGACAAAAAGAACGAACAGTTTAGACAAACACTGTACAGCAATTCTGACACACTCAACAACATTGTAACACAAGTCATCTCATCAGATATAAGCATTAATAGTTGTGTTCATACTTTTGCAGACACTCTGTACAAGTGTGCACATAGTGTATTTGGAACAACAATGTGTATTGGCTTAAAACAACAAACTAGCGTAAAACGTAAATACATAAGTCCGTGGTTCACTGAGGAATGTGAAAAAGCTCGACGCGAATTGAAATTCATCAATAAACAATATCGAAAACATAGGACAACAGGACATCTTAACTTGGTTATAGAGAAACGTAGAATATATCGGACAATTATTCGTAAATCTAAATTGAAATACAATTTTGACCAAAAAACAGCATTACATAACGCTGCGAAAAATACACCTAATAAGTTTTGGGATATTATTCGAAAGATAAAGAAAAAGGAACCTAAGCAAAATGATATTTCTAAAGAGGAATTTTATGAGCATTTCAAGGAGCTTTTTTCGAGTCGCGATCAGTTTTTTAATGAGGAAGTTGAAAATGATTTGAATGAAAATGATTTTAACCATACAATCAATGAATTAGACCGTGAATTTGATAAGAATGAGATAGATAAAGCAATAAGTAAGTTAAAAAAGGGGAAAAGTCCAGGGGTTGATTTACTGATCCCAGAAATTTTTTTGTAGCAAGTGAAATATTATCACCTATTTTATGTAAGCTTTTTAATTACATGTTTAACAATAGTGTCTATCCAGAAGCATGGACAAAGGGAGTAATAGTCCCTATACCAAAAAAGGGAGATAAGAATGATCCGAATAACTATAGAGGTATAACCTTAACAAGTGTTTTTTCAAAGATATTTGCACAGATCTTGAATAACCGTTTATTAAAATGGACAGAAAATAATGAAATATTGGCAGATAATCAATTTGGATTTAGGCCACATAAAAGTACAATAGATTGTATATTTATTCTCGAGTCAATAATTAACAAAATAGTTCATAAAGAAAAGAAGAAACTATATTGTGCTTTCATAGATTTTAAGAAAGCATTTGATCTAGTATATAGAAACGGAATTTGGTTTAAATTAATTAAAATGAATGTTTCGTCTAAATTTATAAAAATAATGCAGGCTATGTATGAATCAGTTATGTCTTGTGTTAAAGTTAATGGAGAAATATCTGATTATTTTAGTAGTCATATGGGCGTCAAACAAGGAGAAACGTTATCGCCATTACTTTTTATTATGTTCATAAATGACATGACATCATATATAACTAATGACGGTATTGAAGCTATTACATTGAATGAACTTCAGATATGTTTGCTTTTGTTCGCTGATGATACTGTTCTTTTTTCTTATACATCAACTGGTCTACAAACGCTTCTAAATAAATTATACAATTACTGCATGGAATGGAATATTTCTGTTAATGCTAAAAAGACAGTTGTGATGGTATGTAAAAAAGGCACAAGGACAGAACAAGTAGATATTTATTTTAACAATATTAAGTTAGACAATGTGTCTAAATATTCCTATTTAGGCCTAACTTTGTCATCTAATGGCAATTTTTATCAAACACAAAAGGCTCTTGCTGAACAAGCAATGAAAGCTACATTTTCACTTAATTCCTTATTTGATAAAATTTCTTTGAATATTGATGAAAAGCTTAAGCTATATGACAGTATGATTTTACCTATATTGAATTATGGAGCTCAGATTTGGGGATTTCATACAGCACCTGATATTGAGCGTACTTATTTAAAATTTTTGAAACAAGTATTAAATGTAAAAACTCAAACGGCGACTTGCGCTGTATATGGTGAATTAGGAAAAGTACCTTTACATGTGATCAGGAAAGAAATAATACTAAAGTATTGGTCTAAGATTTTAAGTAATCCAAATACTTTGATTTATAAAGCATATTTAGAACAGAGAAATAATAATGATAAATACTCATGGGCATTACAAGTAAAGACTATTTTATGTGGACTTGGTTATAATAACTTATGGAAGTAGTAATGTGCGGACAGTTGGGGAGGAATCCACGATTTCACGATTTCACGAAAGCACGCTATGACGTCATTAATTAGGACAATGGCCTATTGTTTAGGGTATGACATAATCCCCGACCTCACCCCTTTAACGAGGTCACGTGACATTCTTAATAGACCGCAATATTTATTCTTTTATCATATCTAATTGTTATTCGGGACAATTAATAAACTACGTCATCGATTTCGCTATTGTCGCAGAAGCATTGAATGAGCGACGTATAATAATGAGTATTGTCTCTTCGAATAATAACGTATTTACTGAACAATTAAACGACGCTATCCGGAATACCTCGCGCTATATAACGGACACATTCCCACGCGTCGAGAGAAGATTCCTTCATCATTAATTAACGGTAACTGACCACTTAAACATTTCCCGTAAACATAATCTACAACCGTAACACCCGTATCGATCGGCTATCTCCTTTTATTGACCTAAGGCCTTACGAATCGCGGACTACAGGAATGTTAACCACTCTCTCACCCATCCTCGGACGTATAACTCTGCGTTTACTAAACCGAGCATTCGAAATCGCCTCTCTATACGTATTAATGCTCTTTTTCTACCATTTCTGTCTTTCTCGTCATATTTTTCCGTAATACGCGTGTCAATGCGTATGTTTTGACAATCGGTGTGAAACGATTCTCACCTTTTTATGTCCAAATTCTATAATCACAATCAGCAGACATACCAGTAGCGGTATTTGATCCGCGGTGAGTTAATCCGGCTTAGTCTAGCGACGATAAACGGGTAAATAAGGTTTTTCATAAGGCGAGATAGTCGCTTTTGGCATTGTACGTTATTCACCTTCTCCGTGTAAGCAATCGAGAAATTTATCTTTTTATTTATTTATTTATTTATTTATTTATTTATTTATTATACAACATATACATAACGCATATATCCCGCGCACAAACTCGATAATTGTTCAACATATTTTCTTACCAAATACTTTTTACATCTCTCAACGCGTTTTCGTCTATCAGTATCCACGCATCATCGCTGATTATAGTTCTTTGTCTTTGGCTCTCTCTTTCATGCTTTTTCTTTCATTTTTAATTTTTTTTCTATGTCTTTCTCTTTTTTCTCTTTCTGCAATAATATTCGTAGGATTTTACCGGTCTTTAATCTCTCATTAAGACATCAATTCTAGTAAATAAGGTGGAACTTCGGGTGTAAAAATAAATAAATACAGCATTCGTGTGACGAACAAGTCCTAGCAATAAATATGAAAACAAACTTATCTTGTATTTTGATTTTATATGTAACCATGATGAGACTTTCATAAAGATTTATTAATAACACCTGTTGCGGCACTGAACCGCCGCGAGTTAATCCGGCTTAATCTAGCGACGAAAAACGGGAGAGAGCGCTTTTTCATAAGGCGCGGTAATCGCTTTTTATTTATTTTTGTCAAACATACGTGGTCGAAGTAGTAGTTGTTGTTGTTGTTGTTGATGAAAATGAAGTTTTTTTTTATGTTGATATTAATGCGTTTGAATAAATCGAGACTCTTAGGTGTTATCACAACGCTTCTTTACGTTTTGTTTTTGTAGTTGTTGTTTATGTAGTAGAGTATTTGTAGTAGCAGTAGTAGTAGTAGTAGTAGTAGTAGCAGTAGTAGTAGTCACCCGTCCTCGGACGTATAACTCTGCGTTTACTAAACCGAACCTTTTAATCTCTCTATGCGTAGTTATGGTTTTGACAATCGGTGTGAAACGATTCTCACCTTTTTAGAATATGTCTAATCTCTATAATCACAATCAGCAGACACACCAGTAGCGGTATTTGATCCGCGGCGAGTTAATCCGGCTTAGTCTAGCGACGATAAACGGGTATATGCGGTTTTCCATAAGCCGAGATAGTCGCTTTTGGCATTATACGTTTTTCACTTTCTCCGTGTATGTAATCGAGAAATTTATCATTTTATTTATTTGTTTATTAGTTTGTTTATTTATTTGTTTTTTTTATTTATTTATAACAAATACGCAACGCATATGTTACATTGGTTATGTATTCGCTGTTTAACAGAAGTATTAGTATATTGTTTTTATTTATTTATTGTTTTATTTGTTTATTCATTTTTGCAAACATACGGGTCGTAGTAGTAGTAATAGTTGTTGTTGTAATAATTCGTTTTAGTTTTAATAATAATATTGGTTATGTATTCGCTGTTTAACAGGAGTATTAGTAGTTATAGAAATGATGATATTATTAATACGATTGAATGAATCGGGACCTTGTACACTTGCTTTTACATAGTAGTAGTAGTAGTTGTTGTTGTTGTTTCTGTAGTAATGTTGATATAAATGCGTTGGAATAAATCGAGATTCTGAGGTGTTGTCACAACGCTTCTTTACGTTTTGTTTTTGAAGTTGTTGTTTATGTAGAGTAGTAGTAGTAGTAGTAGTAGTAGTAGTAGAAGTGGTGGTAGTAGTAGTAGTAGTATTAATGTTACGTACTAGAGGCAAAATTATCCAAGCATATGCACGCACACTTCTCCGTAAAAGCAATCGAGACATTTATTTATTTATTTATTTATTTATTTATTTATTTATTTATTTATTTATTATTCAAGTAATTAATTTGAAATAATAAAAAACAACAACTAGAAACCGGAGAGAGGAGCAGCAGTGACTAAGAACCATAACTCCACCTGGTCCAAGTTTTAATTACCTTCCTTTTTTTTTTTGGTTTTTAGTTTTCAATTTTAGTCGGGAGCATAACTTATAAACTATTTAAAGTATATAGACTGGAAACTTTAAATTTAAAATAAAAATTGTGTGATTGGGAAGTGGTTAACCAAAAATGTAACACTTCTGATTTACTTTCTAATTATCTCCCACTTAGTAAATGGTACATTGTAGTCTCTCAAGTTTTGATCGTTTTTTCTATTTTCTTGTATAATTTGTTGGTGGGAGCATAGATATCATGTATGTAAAAAACAACACCAGCTCGAGGGGTAATGGTCGTGTTTTGGGTTTTATGTTCGCTAACATATGGGTGTGATATGGGCGGTTTTATGCATGCGGGTGATTAGTGGGGTATACACCCCACCCAAGTTCGGTGCGACAGGGTGGGGGAGTGGGATGGCTCGCTGTATTGGGGGTGAGGCGTGGGAGGCAGTTATATGGGGAGGGGGTGGGGGTGTTGGGATGTGATATATAGAATCGATAGATAGACATAGGCATAGATAGGTATTAGATGGGTAGATAGTCGATTGACAATCTTGGGGTAGAGGGTAGAATAGATAGGTATGACCTTATAGATGGGTAGTAGGTAGATAGATGGGTAGATGGTAGATAGGTTGGTAGATGAAAGATCAACTCTCTATTAATCAGTCCTACAGGATCACAGAGACTCGATGGGAGACTAGGTAGACTAAAGATATTAGAGAAGAACCTGAAATGGGGTCGCTGGGTAGCTCGGCTGGGTAGATAGAATGGGGTCGCATAGATTTTCGATGGGTAGACTAAGATTGGTAGACTGGGTAGAAAGATGGGTAGATGGTAGATAGACGTGGTAGATAAGTGGGGTCGATGGGTAGCTAGGATGGGTCGATAGATTGGCTAGGTGTAGATAGATGGGTAGATGGGTAGATCGAATTGGTAGATAGCTAGTAGATGGGTAGATGGATTGGTAGCATGGGTAGCATAGATGGGTCGGATGGGTCGATGATTGGTAGCTGGGTAGATAGATGGTAGATGAGATGGGTAGATAGGTAGAAGGGTAGTTAGATTGGTAGATGGGTAGATATGTATGATTAGCTGGGTAGATAGGTAGATAGACTTGGTAGCTAGATGGGGTCGGGTAGATAAAGTGGTCGATCGATCAGGGTAGATAGCTTGGTCGCATGGGTAGATTAGGTTGAAGGTAGATAGATGGGTAGATGGGGAGACTAGATCGCTATAGATAGATAATAGATAAACAAAATAGAATAAACGATAATGAAGAATAAATAAGAATAATAGACTAAAAGTAAATAATAGGACTAGACTAATAGTAGATTATCAGTAAGAATAAATAAATAAGATATAATAGAATAAAGTATTAAGAATAATAATATCGAATAAGAAGAAATCAATAGAATAAGAATAATCAAATAGAATAGGACTTATACTATGAAATAACGAGATAAAACGACGATAGAGATGATGATAGAAAGATGCGAAGATAGCTAGAACGATTGAATAGAATCTGATAGCTAGATAGAAAAGCGAAGAAGAGAAGAACAATATGATAGAGATGATAGATCGAAGAAGATAGCAGATTGGTAGCTTATTTATGTGATAGATAGATAGATGAATAGATAAGTATAAGAATAATAATAGAATACGAATACTAATAGAATAAGGTAATTATACTAATCATAAGTTTGAATACAAAATAGTATGAACTAAAGAAGACAGTTTTCCTAAGATAGCTCAGGAGAAGATAGATCAGACCGATGATGGATAGCAGATACGAAGATTAGATAGACGATCGATAGAAGATAGCCCAAAAAATTCAGAAGATAGATCGAAGCGGGAAGAGGAAGCTACGATCGACGCAGCACTCCTAGCACTCCGGCTCGGTCAGCACACATCGACTCTATGATACATCTGCAGACTAGGTAGTACAAACAGGAGTCAGTTGAGGTGAAGAGGAGAGGTGATTAGAGGAGTGTGGAGAGGATGAGTGAGTGGTGAGGAGGATGTGAGGAGTAGGAAGAGTAAAGAGGGAATGTGATGAGGAGAGTGAGGAGTGAGTGAGGATTGTGAGTGAGGAGTTGAAGGTGATGATGAGGATTGTGGTGAGGGAGAATGTGGAGTGAGGGGAGGAGGCGTGGATTTTGAGTGGAGGGTGGTGGAGGTGGAGTGGTGGGGGAGGTGGAGTGGTGGTGGAGGGTGTTTGTAGCGGGAGTGGATGAGTGAGTGAGTGATATGTTTTGAGTAATGAGGAGTGAGGAGGGTGAGTGAGGAGGGTGAGTGGGGAGGAGGAGGAGGAAGTGAGTGAGTAACGTGTTTGAGGAGTGAAAGAGGTGTGAGTGGGAGGGAGTGTGATGAGTAGTGATGATGAGTGGAGGAGGAGGAGGGTGGATGTTGAGTGGAGGTGGTAGGTGGAGGTGGAGTGTTAGGTGGAGTGGAGTTGGAGTGGGTGGTTGGAGGTTCGTAGGTGTGTTGGTGGAGGTGGTGGTTGAGGTAGTGTTGAGTCGTGGTGGAGGTGAAGTGGTGGTGTAGGGTGGGTGGTGGTGGTTGGGATGGTGGGCGTGAGTGATGGTGGATGGTGGAAAGGTAGACGTGGTTGGAGGTGAGCTGTGGAGTGAGTGAGTTAAAATGATTAATGAGTGAGTAAACTGATTGGAGTAAATGAGTAATTGAGTGAGTAAGTGAGTGAGTAATTGGGGTGAGGTAAGTAATGAGTGAGGTAATTGAGTTGAGGTAAGTTGTGTAATGAGTGACGCCCCTAAGTGAGTCACCTGCTGTTAATTGAGTGAGTAAATGAGTAAGTGAGTAAGAGTAAATGACGGGTGAGTGAGTGTGTAAATGAAGTAATTGAGTGAGTTAAATGAGTATGAGTGAGTAAATGGAGTAATTGATGAGTAAATGAGTATGGAGTGAGTAAGTGAGTGGTAAATGAGTAAATGAGTGAGTTTAAAAGAGTAATTGAGTGGGGTTAAATGAGTGAGTAAATGAGTAACATAGTGGAGTAATAGAGTGGTAAGTGAGGTAAAACTGAGGGAGTATAAATGCGTAATTGAGTGAGTAAATGAGTAACGAGTGAGTAAACTGACTGTGAGGTAAATGAGTGAGTAATTGAGTATCTGAGTTAATTGAGTGAGTAAGTGAGTAAATGAGTATTTGAGTTAATTAAGTGAGTAAATGAGTAAATGAGTGAGTAAGTGAGTAAATGAATGTGAGTAACGTGAGTGAGTAAATGGAGTAATTGAGGTGTGTAAGTGTGTAATGATGTAAGTGTCGTGAGGAGGAGTGAGTGAGTGAGTGAGGAATATGATAATTATAACTTAACAAGATGTGTTCGGCAAAAACACTAGACCCTTTCTGAGAATGCAATAGAAAAATAAAGGGAGATAATTTTTAAAATAGTAGCTACACTGCTTCAACTTGCTATCATATTATGTTTCAAGTTTCTAGTCCTTAAAATGTTTTATTCATGAGTTTTGCTCCCAACAAAAAATTATTCAAGTAGATAGTAAATAAGTTATTATCTGGAGAGAAATTCATTGTAACATTTAATAAGGGGAGATAATTAGAAAAGTAATCAAGGTAGTGTTACGATTTTTGGTTATTGCACTTCCCAATCTCACAATTTATTTATATTTAAAGTTTCCAGTCTATATACTTTAAATAGTTTATAAGTTATGCTCCCGACTAAAATTGAAAACTAAAAACCAAAAAAAAAAAGGAAGGTAATTAAAACTTGGACCAGGTGGAGTTATGGTTCTTAGTCACTGCTGCTCCTCTCTCCGGTTTCTAGTTGTTGTTTTTTATTATTTCAAATTAATTACTTGAATAATAAATAAATAAATAAATAAATAAATAAATAAATAAATAAATAAATAAATGTCTCGATTGCTTTTACGGAGAAGTGTGCGTGCATATGCTTGGATAATTTTGCCTCTAGTACGTAACATTAATACTACTACTACTACTACCACCACTTCTACTACTACTACTACTACTACTACTACTACTCTACATAAACAACAACTTCAAAAACAAAACGTAAAGAAGCGTTGTGACAACACCTCAGAATCTCGATTTATTCCAACGCATTTATATCAACATTACTACAGAAACAACAACAACAACTACTACTACTACTATGTAAAAGCAAGTGTACAAGGTCCCGATTCATTCAATCGTATTAATAATATCATCATTTCTATAACTACTAATACTCCTGTTAAACAGCGAATACATAACCAATATTATTATTAAAACTAAAACGAAATTCATTATTACAACAACAACTATTACTACTACTACGACCACGTATGTTTGACAAAAATGAATAAACAAATAAAACAATAAATAAATAAAAACAATATACTAATACTTCTGTTAAACAGCGAATACATAACCAATGTAACATATGCGTTGCGTATTTGTTATAAATAAATAAAAAAACAAATAAATAAACAAACTAATAAACAAATAAATAAAATGATAAATTTCTCGATTACATACACGGAGAAAGTGAAAAACGTATAATGCCAAAAGCGACTATCTCGGCTTATGGAAAACCGCATATACCCGTTTATCGTCGCTAGACTAAGCCGGATTAACTCGCCGCGGATCAAATACCGCTACTGGTGTGTCTGCTGATTGTGATTATAGAGATTAGACATATTCTAAAAAGGTGAGAATCGTTTCACACCGATTGTCAAAACCATAACTACGCATAGAGAGATTAAAAGGTTCGGTTTAGTAAACGCAGAGTTATACGTCCGAGGACGGGTGACTACTACTACTGCTACTACTACTACTACTACTACTACTGCTACTACAAATACTCTACTACATAAACAACAACTACAAAAACAAAACGTAAAGAAGCGTTGTGATAACACCTAAGAGTCTCGATTTATTCAAACGCATTAATATCAACATAAAAAAAACTTCATTTTCATCAACAACAACAACAACAACTACTACTTCGACCACGTATGTTTGACAAAAATAAATAAAAAGCGATTACCGCGCCTTATGAAAAAGCGCTCTCTCCCGTTTTTCGTCGCTAGATTAAGCCGGATTAACTCGCGGCGGTTCAGTGCCGCAACAGGTGTTATTAATAAATCTTTATGAAAGTCTCATCATGGTTACATATAAAATCAAAATACAAGATAAGTTTGTTTTCATATTTATTGCTAGGACTTGTTCGTCACACGAATGCTGTATTTATTTATTTTTACACCCGAAGTTCCACCTTATTTACTAGAATTGATGTCTTAATGAGAGATTAAAGACCGGATTATTGCAGAAAGAGAAAAAAGAGAAAGACATAGAAAGAGAAATATAATTAGCGACAATGCGTATACACTAAAAAGGAAATATTACGCGAAAGATGGAGAAAAATGAAAGAAAAACGCTATGAAAGAGAGAGCCAAAGACAAAGAACTATAATCAACGATGATGCGTGGATACTGATAGACGAAAACGCGTTGAGAGATGTAAAAAGTATTTGGTAAGAAAATATGTTGAACAATTATCGAGTTTGTGCGCGGGATATATGCGTTATGTATATGTTGTATAATAAATAAATAAATAAATAAATAAATAAATAAAAAGATAAATTTCTCGATTGCTTACACGGAGAAGGTGAATAACGTACAATGCCAAAAGCGACTATCTCGCCTTATGAAAAACCTTATTTACCCGTTTATCGTCGCTAGACTAAGCCGGATTAACTCACCGCGGATCAAATACCGCTACTGGTATGTCTGCTGATTGTGATTATAGAATTTGGACATAAAAAGGTGAGAATCGTTTCACACCGATTGTCAAAACATACGCATTGACACGCGTATTACGGAAAAATATGACGAGAAAGACAGAAATGGTAGAAAAAGAGCATTAATACGTATAGAGAGGCGATTTCGAATGCTCGGTTTAGTAAACGCAGAGTTATACGTCCGAGGATGGGTGAGAGAGTGGTTAACATTCCTGTAGTCCGCGATTCGTAAGGCCTTAGGTCAATAAAAGGAGATAGCCGATCGATACGGGTGTTACGGTTGTAGATTATGTTTACGGGAAATGTTTAAGTGGTCAGTTACCGTTAATTAATGATGAAGGAATCTTCTCTCGACGCGTGGGAATGTGTCCGTTATATAGCGCGAGGTATTCCGGATAGCGTCGTTTAATTGTTCAGTAAATACGTTATTATTCGAAGAGACAATACTCATTATTATACGTCGCTCATTCAATGCTTCTGCGACAATAGCGAAATCGATGACGTAGTTTATTAATTGTCCCGAATAACAATTAGATATGATAAAAGAATAAATATTGCGGTCTATTAAGAATGTCGCGTGACCTCGTTTAAGGGAGCGGTAGGGGCTGCAGCCCGATTTGATTGTTTCAATCGCGTTTTTGCGGTGAATGACGTAGTTGATTAATTGTCCCGAATAACAATACGATATTATAAAAGAATCAATATTGCGGTTTACTTTCCTCGAAAATGATAGACGCGTGCCTTTAAAGGGGGGAAGGGGTGTCACGTGACCTCGTTAAAGGGGTGAGGTCGGGGATTATGTCATACCCTAAACAATAGGCCATTGTCCTAATTAATGACGTCATAGCGTGCTTTCGTGAAATCGTGAAATCGTGGATTCCTCCCCAACTGTCCGCACATTACTACTTATGGATAAATAATGAAATTAATAAAATGCAGTTAAAACAATTAATTGAAAGGTTGTATGACCAATATAAGCAAAATTGGTATGCCCAATTAAATTCATATACAAAACTTACCACATATAATACTATCAAAACTGTTTTTGGCTTAGAAAAATATATCCAAGTTGTTAAGAATGACGGATATAGAAAAGCTCTGACAAAATTTAGATGTTCCTCTCATAGTTTGGCAATAGAAGAAGGTCGTTACAGAAATATCGAAAGGTCTCAACGTAAATGTTTATTTTGTAATATGAATACAATTGAAAATGAATTTCATTTTTTACTAGTGTGTCCCTGTTATAGAGAAATACGTATTGATTGTTTACCAAAATACTATTGCAGATGGCCAACTCTGCAGAAATTTAAAAACTTGTTAACATCAGACAAAAATAGTGTATTAACTAAGCTTGGGAAATTTATATATATAGCAAATAAGAAACGTGAACAAATTATATCAGCTGATTAAATGTTAGAATAGTATAAACCTACATCTATATTATTTATATAATTTATGTAAAAAAAATGAGTATGTTTTGACATGCTCTTCTCATTCCGTTGTGATTTTTATTTATGTTAGTATATATTGTATGTGTGTTTAAAACCGCCTATGTGAAGGGCGATGGACATTGTAAAATGTTTGTGCCTAATAAAGAATTGAATTGAATTGAATATATAAAAGGGGCGGTATCATGTAAGTAGAAATCTAATTGCAATGACGGTAACTGTGAAATACTATAGAGACGAATCAAAGGGACACCGTGTTGTAATTATGATTAACACACCTAATTGCTCGCAATTTAGCAAAATAATGTAAATTATGCTAACTACTTTCTGTATATCACAATAACGTGAGCTCATTGCGATACGATATTTTTACTTATATATATTTATTTAAACAGACTTTTTCCGTAAAATAGCATAATATAGATTATTATAATATAAAACGTGGATTCAACACTTTTTCATATTTATATAATGCATTTAGTATGTTTGTGGTGATGATTATACTCTACATGTCCGTTTCAGTAAAACGTGCACATCTATTGTATGTTGACATGGTGACTCGGTCGCACGCTTCGTTTTATGGCCGTGTTTTATGGCCCTGAGGTGCGATTTTATATGACGCTTATTCTGTTACAAAGGCTTGCCAGTGATTTCTTATCCAATCAGTTTAACACCACACAACTTTTCAATAACCGCAGTTGCAAGCATTTCACGGTAAAAATGACAAAGATGTATTATAGAAATAAAAAATATCGCGGAGCAAATTGGTTTAAATAGACGTCTTTAACTTACAATTTTTTTCTAATACGATTGATTCAATGAAATGAGAAATTTAATTGGTTTATTTACATCAATATCTTTCAATTGAAACCTAGTTGTAATCAGCCGAGCGTATTCCTTTAATGCTTTTATCACAACCCCTATTAATCGCACTCATCGATCGGGATATGGTTCAATGGGTATTTGTGACGTCACAGAAAGGTAAACATGAACAAAGATGGCGGCGGCCATAGCCGATCGAAATCACAAACTTTAAACAGCTATATCTTCACAAATATAGCGTGTATAAAAATGAAAGTCATGTCAAAGTGATCTACACTAAAAGGTTTATTGATGGTTAAATTTTCATTTCAGCCGAGCGTATTCCTTTAAATAACCCTACTTTTCCAGAATTAAATGAACTTAAAGTCGAAATAGCAATAAATAAGCTTAAACGTAATGAAGCAAATTGCTCAAATGATAACATATTAAATGAGTACATGATAGAGTTTGTAGACAATATTAGGGCATTTAACTGATCTTTTTAATATCATTTTTAATCTGGGAATTTCCCAGATAGCTGGGCTAAAGGTTTCGTAATTATATTACATAGAAGGGAAATAGGCAAGGGCCAGATAATTATAGAGGGATAACATTACTTTAACATTACTTAGTAATTTGTGGAAATTATTTGTAAGTGTTTTAAATGCTAGATTTTATAAATGGTATACCGCAAATGATATTATACTGGATGCACATTTTGGATTCAGGAAGGGGAGGAGTATGACGGATGCTGTTTTTGTTTTATATTCTATAGTAGAACATTTTATTAATCAAAATAAATGACTATAAATTACTGTGTTTTTGCTGATTTCAAGAAAGCGTTCGATAGTGTTTATTGCAATGCTTTATGGTTGAAGTTATTCAATGTTGGTATAGATGGTAAGATTTTGAAAATATGTCTTTCAATGTACAATACTGTTAAATAATGTGTAAAAAACCTAATGATTTCTCTGGGTTTTTTTTAATAGCTCAGTTGGTATACGCCAAGGCCAATTAAATTCACTTATAATTTTTGCATTATTTCTAGAAGATATTCAGTTATTTTTACATGATGAATAGAATTTGTTGATGTATGTATATTGTTAATTCATTTTGCAGATGACATAGTTTTAATAAGTAAATCACCACATAAATTACAGTGCAGTTTAAATCTCTATGAATATTGTTCTACTTTGGGTCTAGAGGTCAATATAGAAAAAACAAAAACTATAATAGTATTCAGGAAAGGAGGTCTCATAAAAAATGAAGAAAAATGGTATTATAATGGCAACTTGATTGAAACCGTTGACATTTTTTATTATTAAGGATTAATATAAGTATTTAATTACACGGGTTCTTTTTCGTTAAATAAGTATCATCGGTAAGTCTCTCTAAAAACTTTAAATGTGTTACAGAGTAATTTATTTAAATATGAATTTCTCTTTAATTATTTGATTCTTTTGTTGCTCTGATTTTAAATTATGGTAGTCCAGTTTGGGGTTCACTAAATCAAAAGACTTAGAACAATATTGTAAATCACTTTTAGGAATAAAATGCGACCGTATATGGTGAACTAGGTAGATACCCCTTATATATTAATAGGTTTGTTGATATTATAAAATATTGGATGTCGCTAATGAGTACAGACAATGTTATCCTGAAAACAGTTTATAATGTAACTAATTGTAAACTAGGGAAACGAAATTGTGCATGGCGGGTTAAATCTATTTTGGAAGAATTTGGGTTTCTTAAGCTTGGGTATCTCCAGATATGCATCATCATCATGATTTCATAAATGTCTTCAAACAGAGCGTGATTGATAACTTTGTTCAAAAATGGCGAAATGATATTGATAAAAGTACAGTTTTGAATGTTCTTCATAAACATTTGAAACCTGATTTTTCCTTTAGTAATTATTTCGAAAAACATATACCAAGACGATTTTGCTTTATTTATCAAGGTTAAGACTTTCTTCACATTAGAAGCAAATTGAACAAAATAGATATGGTGAAAACAGGTTACCTAGTGAGGGAAGGAAATGTCAGTGTTGTAAAACATGTACAAATGAAATAGAAGAGGAGTACCATTTTATAATCAGATGCAAAGCTTCCGAATCATGCAGAAAAAACTTTATTAGAATATTTTATAAAGGCAAACCGAGCATGTTCAAATTCTTTGATCATTTAAAAACACCAAAAGATGGGAAATATTGAAATATTGAAAGGACACTAAGTGTCAGAAACGAAATTTTAGGTCAATAAGTTGAAAATGTATGTTTAAAATTTTATGAATTAGTTTGTTTTGTAATCATAATTACAGACACATATTAATACCGAGTGGTTGTTACAGGATGAAACTATATCATATAAATGTTAAATGAAATGTTTTCGAACAAATCATCATGCAGCAACCACTTTCCATTTGATAGATGGGACTATTTATGACAAATCTGATTCTCAATGTTGACTATTATTTTTCCATTCATGTTACAATTGTATGTTTATGTGTATATTGTTTAACGAGATACATGTACTTGTATAAGCCATTAAAAGATATTCTGATTCTAATATGATAGCTTCCTCTACTTCACTTCACTACATTATTGAATGGATCAACAACATCTACGGCCTAAATTAGCTTGCGTCGATTTTTGATAAAACGTCTTTTTAACCTTGGGTGAAAGTCGTTTTGAAATAGTTAATTAACGGTTGATAGAAAATAACTAAGAGGTTTCTTGCTCATCATTTTCGTTTCCGCCTAAAAACAGATATGTTTCATCTGATAAAGATATTTCATCTCTCTCAGAACGGAATTCTTACCCTAAGGCGCGAGTTCTTACGAAATATCCGACAGATTAAATTGACCGATAAAATAGTCTAGGTATTAAAGGCGTTCTTTATTGATTTGAAGTATGCTGCAATACACGATTTGGTGTCCACTTTGCTTACGATTTACTGACGGCGGACAGCAATATTGGCAAAAAGTAACTACTACCTTGCGTCGTTTAATATACATGTACTGCTTAAAGTTTGCTAAGTAACACATATCATATGTCACTCTGATATTGAAATGGCCATAACTTCTTTTATATTTGTCCATATCACTTGAAATTTCACAGCCATCCTTTTATTTAATGCAAACATCTCAAATTATAAAATTTTAAAACAAAATAAATAAATAAAAAAAAAGAAAAAAACCAACAGCAAAATGTTTTCTTTTCTAAAAAAAAAAATAACATCATTCACAAAATTTTCAATTTACATCTATTTATTGAAATTTCAATATTATATAATTTTTAGCTTAAAATGTTATTGCGCGATTGTAACTTGTCATTTGTTAATTAATTTTGAAAATCTTGATTCTTATCAATTAAAAGATCCAGTCATAATAAAAAATACTGCTGTAATAAATGTTCTAAAGATTCATTACCTTTAAACAGAGATATGAAATAGAAATGTATCGCGCTCGGCTATTATCGGTTATTTCCGTAATCATCGATTTTTGCTCTCTCGATAAACTTCGGCGATATCCGTTGATATAGTTTGCTAACAAGGTCAGAGATTTACTTAATAGAATTACCGAGAAGTAAACTTTGAAATTTACAACACCTAGATCTAATGTATCTGCATGAATATCTTAAAATAATTTTGTAAAATGCTTGAATCTTGATAAAGGTATGATGTTTTATGTTCATTCTTACGAAAATGGTCCTGTCCTTTAGATTATGATATATATGTATAATGTTTGTATCAAAGATTGTTTACTTTGAGTTGACATACTGTCAAACTTGTTAAATCACGCTGTTTCATTAGCTTATTATAATTAGATTTCATTGTGTAATGTTTTTCACAAGGGTTTTCGAAATTGTTGGGAACAAAAGGGGATATAGCCTAGTCTTAGAACAAGTAAGTTTATTATATTGGGTTTATTATATTGGGTTTATTGGCATCGTTTGAAAACTTGATCCTCGTTTAGTGAGTTAACTTTGATAAACAAAAGAAATGCGATATCATTTAAAAAAAACAACAAAAAAACCCCAAAAAAACCTGTCCTCTCAGTGCTATCAGCGCTTTGATTTGTACTCATTTGTCAAGATATGTAACCCGTCATTTACCGGCAAAGGGGGTCGTAACTGTTTTCGGATATTAAATATACAGGTTTCTGTCATTTAATGATG
The DNA here is from genome assembly GCA_021229015.1 of Solen grandis. Taxonomy (NCBI): domain Eukaryota; kingdom Metazoa; phylum Mollusca; class Bivalvia; order Adapedonta; family Solenidae; genus Solen; species Solen grandis. Next base: position 20,949,363 of record CM037779.1, read on the forward strand.
TTACAATAACCCCTAGAGGTATCTATAAGGTCGATAGTTTTTCAGGTTGTGATTATAAGTATGTAACAAGGATGTGTGTCAGATTCCAAGCTTTCTATCCAAGATTAACACTCACTCAGCCCGTAACCGCGTGGGTTCGAATCATGGCAGGGTCATTCGGATTTTCATGTGAGGAAGCCTTCCAGCTGGTTGCGATAGGTCGGTGGTTCTACCCGGATGCCTCCGTGTATTCGGGGTCTTCGTCCACCTGTAATTAGCTGGACGTCGCTATATGACTGAAATACTGTCGAAGCGACGGTAAACTCAAATAGTTAAGTCAAGTCAAGTCTATCTAAGATACCTCCATGGGTTATAGAAACACCATAAAATGATCGAAACTTGCAAATTCACTATCCAAAACTTGTAACGAAATCCTTTGCATAAAAACAAACTATATTCGTCCGCATGGTAAATACGCAATTGCGCAACATCATAGAGAAATTAGTTATTTTGTGCTTTCATGTCACAGGCAATTATTGTGTCCCGTAAATAACGTAATTTATTTTTCCACAAAATTTGAGTGCTTAATCTCAGCATACCTGTATTGTAGAGTTATATTTAATCGTTTGATCAGATTTACAAAATTGAGAGGTTCTTCGGTTTTCAAAGTAGAGAATCGAATGCACGGAAAGTTGGCAGTATAGTTGTAAGAGTATCAGGATTTGTTCGATTGATTGTAGTACCATGCCACTTGTCTACTCCGCAATCTCGCCGTGAGGCAACGCTATATCAATCTCATAAAGACAGGTCCTCTTTTTCATAACTCAAAATTAAAGATACATTTTGAAATATCGGATGATATTTTTGTTTACATGAGACAGTTTTAGCATTGCCTCACAGCGATACCACGCCGTATGCAGTTGGATTGATACCACAGACAGTCACAGTATCCTGAAACTGGGGACACCAGTCATCGATCTACGAAATATTCAAGTACATGACTAAACTGACACACATTATTACCATAACAATTAACCATAATTAATAATATTTGATAAGAAATGCAAAATTTGGGTCTTTTTAGTAGAGAATCAAAGATGATGGAATTGGATTTCATAGCGCTAAGTTTTGTTGGTGGAATTCGAGCCAGAATCATGAATCAAAGCGCACAATGCACTGAAAGACTATTAGCATGATGAAAACAGCCATAATTCTAATCCCAGCATTTTATCAGGGTTTAACACGATAGAGACAACGGTCATATGACGCCAAAAACATGCTAGTTACCAGAAGTAAGTTAGCTGAACGCTCTCTTTGGTTCATGATAACCACGTCGGCAGTCTCTCAGTACCTTTAGTGTTTTGATTTGTTTCATAATGATCCGGAGTGAGGTTCAATTCATAAATTGCATACATTAGGCCATGACCTTACTTCAGTATTAGAAATATAATCTGACTTACACAATATGATGTTGCATTGAATTGATATACTGCGCGCGGAGTGATAAAGAGCAGTGAAAACGGCTGTGGTAATTATGAAAATCCACAATGTCTGCTTTTAATTTGCAACTACGTAAGACTGGATATCAGTCATATAATGGATTTACTAGAATGATTAGAATGATTTGATTAAATCATACCAAATAAGTGTACCCCGATTTTCTCTCCCTCTTTCATTTATTCTCACATTTTCCCAGTCCCCTTTGCATGTGCCGGTGGAAATGCGGTCACGGGGATTTCAGAGTGCATGCTTATGCCGTCCCTTATTTCCGTTACGGAGCTGGTAGCCTCGACTGTTTCCGGTGCAGCGGTTGGGAACATCGACGCCACGTTTCACCTTGCCAATGACCGCGTTTTCATCTTCAATGGACACGCGGACTCCATTATTAATCCAAGTAAGTCGTTTGTATGCTCTTTCGTTGTCCGTGTTTTAGTTTTATGTAAATACTCTTACAAGTTGACATGTAACACATTTGCACGTTGTCTTGAGGACATTTCAAATTGAAATGGTACCCAAGTATGATTTTCATACTCAGACTCAAACTATGCCCATTAAATTCAATAGGGATTATATAGAGAGACTATGAGTCTGGGATCGTACACAAATATTTTGAGAACACAGGGCTTGGTGTGCATACATACACAGTAGGACTACGATATTCCGAGGGGCGATTTTCCGAACACCGTGTCTATACCGAGGTTCGATCTCAGTTATAGCTCGATTTTCCTAGCATTTCATGTTCCTCGGTCAGTTTTTTTATTATGACAAGTTATTGTATGCTGCATTTTTTTCTTCAACATGTGTTATATTTTCATTTAGAAAACAACGGAGAAGATGTGCTGATACGAAAGAAGGGGGTGGTGAATTTCTTCTCGATATCAAATAAAAACATTCAACATTTGAAACGATATATTAATATATAGCATGGCACTTACTTCTTAGGTGAAAAGTAGAATTGCTTGAGTGATAATGACTTATTTTAACAGTTTTAACACGTTTTACTTCCATCTAGGTGTTGGTCAGAAAATTCAAGCGTTTTATGAATATTCTATTCACGACAAATCGCACATCGAGACTGTGTTCAACGTTAACGCGCAACATAGCCAGGTACTTGCCTATACCCGTATCTTTCTAGATGTATTTTGTAATTGATTACTGCTTACATTTTTTTAATGGAGCGACTATACATGCTATGTTGTTTTTAGTTTACCGTCACAGCGACAGTATTTCAGTCTTACATAGCGACGTCCAGCTAATCACAGTCGGTTTATTTCGAATTACTGAGACAATTTTTACGATTAATGCAATATCAAAAATAAGCTGAGGTGGCATAGAAAGAAGTGAACAATTAATTTATAGTTTTATCAATGTACTGACCTACACACCAAACACCCGATGGTATAGGTGTAGGTAAGGCAAAAATGGAATAAAGCCCTATCAGCTCCTCGTGATTCTAAAATAAATGTTTAATAATATGATAAACTGGTATTTAAAATAGTATGCTGAAATGGAGAAAGTTATAAATTGAAAACATTAATTTTAATAATTGACCAATACGTCTATTTTATCCAAGGCAGTATCAGAGCTAATTGAAATTACGTTGCAAATATATTAAATCGAGGTAAACATTTCATTCATCTACATAATCAATGCCGTTTACTTATGATGTAATTTTTTTAAATGAAAAACGTTCTATTTGCTTCTTTTATTATTAGTCACTTAAATCAACGTACAAATGTATGTATGTTTGTTGGGTTTAACGTCCCACCGACAGCATTTCAGTCATTTGGAGACGATGTCTACTTGAGACAGATATAGTGCTGGTCACACTTCAGTATCACGCCGTAGACACGTGGCATGATACCACACCTAGTCACATTATCCTGACACCGGGTCATTCAGTCCTGCAACTACCCTTACATGCTGAGCGCCAAGCAATGGAGCTATAACAGTACCATTTTTTAAGACTCTGGTACATGTATGTCGCAGCTGGGGATCGATCCCGCTCCCGAGGAGGACGCTCTAACCACTCGGCCACGGGGGACGGTCCAACGTACACATGTAAATTAATTGTATGTTATATAAATTACTTAATAAATAGCATAATTATCGAGAATGATTTAGAATCGTTTAATCATAATATTGATAAACTATACATGTTGCATATTTCCTATGTGACTTTGGAAGATAGGGTACATTGAAGATGTCATCATCGGAGTCTGCCTCACTTTTCTCCTCCACTTCACACTTCACTTGCTTATCAAGAAGTTAGTCAGGGATTTTATCAGGCACTTCCTCCCTTGCAATGTTGTACCCGGACCTCCTGGCAGCCTGTGGTCGCATGGCATTCGTTTTTATTTATACCTCGGTTCTCGTTCTCTACTATTAACTTATGGATGAGTTCATCTACGGGAAGGTCTATTGGATGGTCCTCTAGAGGAACCTTGTGTGGGTCCTTAGCAGCTTGTGGGTGGCATCTAGTTTTTACATGTAATGCGTGTCTTTGTCGACTTCTTTCAGCCGTTCATTAAGTAAATCCGCCGGAAGGTCAATAAATTCCATATCTTCTTTGCTTCGCCTTCCTTTCGCAGCCATTGGTCTTTTCCTTTTGGATGACGACTTTTCGATGATTACAAATGGCAGTATAAAATGTCCTCTCTTTTTGCCTTTGCCGCGTTAGGCCTTACCCAATCTGATTAAAATCAGCTCCTTAATGATGCTTCGCTTTACTACTCTCTGCAGTGTAGCATAGTGGAGTGACGTTAGGAGCTGATTTTAATCAGATTGGGTGTTACCCGTTTAAATGACGTTTCCCAGTTTCAGTATCGTCGACATCTGTATCATCTGCAAGACTTTTGCATTCAGTGTCATCTACGTAGATGTCGTCATTCTCATAGATTTCTTCGTTAACTTAATGATTTCTATATTTATGTCATCGGCCTCTGGCATTGACGCTGGAGCAAAAGATACTGATCGTTTAATTTTTCTTTTGTTGTCATGTCTTTAAGATTAAGATTCAAAAAGGCTTATTATTTTCAGACTACGTCAAACTATGGGTGGTATGTGTGACTGTGCTGGTCAAACCATCAATAGTGAACAACGGCGCGACTACTCGCCCGCATACCCACCAGCTGAATTTTATATAGGTGGACACCTGGTCGTTCTGTACTTAGTCCTGTGAGACTATCACTGGCGTTGAAATTTTCGTCTAGAGTCTTTTTTTTTTTACGCGTTTTTCTTCTGTTTAAAGGCCCAAGATATATTTATGATCTATTTCAATATTTCAGGAAAAAGAAAATACAAATTACCATTGACATAATTGTAGATAACATATATGGTAATACTGTGACAAATCTAATTATGCGTCAACTCAGAAAGTTTATCATAACATGCATTGAACCTGTTGGATCAAAAAATACGAAATCCAACAATTTATTCATTCCCATTCCCAATCAAAACATTTATCCCCAATATATAATTCTATACAACTCCAACCTCTCTCAATACACACCCATTACATCATTAATCACATATTCCCTTCTTACCTCAACTCACAACTTATGTCTATAACACACAAATACATCTATATACAACTAATCCCTTCTAAAATCCTTAAGCATTTAATATATACCCTACCTCCCATTACACATCTAACCTACAACATCAACAAAAAACAAAATTATATAATACACCCTCTATCCATAACTAAAATACATCTTAACTCCATATAAAAACATACCTACTCCAACCTTGTCCAAAACTAATCACCATTTCAATACCTTCAAACACCCACAACATCCCCCCAACAAACCCCCATTAACCCCCAATATACCACCCACCCCCCTGTACATACAATAACACCCACCCCACCCGATTATTTAACAACCTCTATACCACCTCACTAAAACCATTAATAAATCAGATCCATAATACCCCATCAAAAAACAATACCCTCACACACCAATAACAAATACCAACTAATCAATTAATACCACCTAAACAAAAAACAACCTACCCACCCAAATATTCCCAATCAAAAAAAATACCACCTACACCCACCACCATCATATACAAACATTCTCTACATCCCCTACCCCCCCCCCCATTCACCTGTATATAAACCCCCATATTTAAAACATCATACAACTATTTTTAATTTATAACACCTTCAACTATCATCTCTCCCAACCAACCAACACATCCCCAATACAACCAAACCCTTCAACCACACTACCCCCAAACTCCCACCAAAACAATACATCCCCCCTCAATCACCAACACACCACCCACACAACCAAACCCCCACCCCACCCCCATTACTAATTTCTATTAAAACTCTTACCCACCCCTACCCCTATATTTAACCCCTCAATCCCTTTGTTCTTCAAACCAAATCCAAGAGAACCCCAATAAATTACACAACCCATAATTTCATCTTAACCCTAACAAACCTTTATATCCTTCATTATTTCATCTACAACACCTATCATAATATCACACAATACCCAAATCCTTCATTACACCTCCACATTCTCACCCAAAACATACTCTCTCCCCTAATCCCAAACAATCCATTCTTCTAACACCTACCCACCACACTCCCCGACCCCCCCATATCAACCCAAAAAGACCCTCACCCTACACCTTAACAATTAATCAACAAACCTCTCCACCCTACCAACATTCACACAAAACAATCACCTCCATTAAAACAATTATGATAAACAACCACAACTCAACCCCCTACTCCTTCAACCACAAGAAACCCCTTATCTTATAAATAATTAATACCCACAACAACCATACCCCTCCAATTTAATAAAAACCCCCCACATAGTGTACCCGACCATAAAAACACCTAAACCCCAGCATAAACATTCAAACAAACCTAAAATCCCCCTCCTCCTATCCTACCAATCCACGCATTACCCTTCATTAAAAAAAACAACCACTAAAAAAACAAACAAAAAAACCATACCAAAAATACACACTAACCAACTATACCCATAAAAACCCTCATACTCACATATTACCCCCCCCCCACACCATTCCCAAACCCCCCCCCCCTACCCACACCCTCCCACCTCCCTTCTACACCTCCACACCCCATATACACAATACCACCACAACAACACCCCCCCCACACACCACCACACACCCCCCCATCCCCCCTATCTCCTCAACAAACATCTTCCCCTACACCCCCAAAACTACTATCATCACCCCCCTTATCCCAAAAAAAACCCCCAAAAAACCCCTTTTTCAACCTACATTCCCCTCATTCCACATATACCCCCTAAAAACCACCATTTCATACACCCCCCTTCCCCCCCCCCCCCCTAATTACCATTTAAACCCAACTCCCCTGCTACACACAACCCCAACCACATACCAACCCCCATCCCCCAACTCCCCCCCACATAACTTCTCCCCCCCCCAACGCCAAAACAAACCCACCTCTACCCTACTACCAACTTATCCACTCCTCCTCTATACTCACACCATGACTCTAAACTCATCGAAGTAATCCTCCGTAGACACATACAACATAATCCACCTAGTATCTCTCATCCAGATCACCACCCCACACATTCATTCACATAGATGAATAGACTTAACCCTAAAATGCTCCATCCACAACCCTTCAGCCTGTGTACTATCTGTCTTCAGTACTCATACTACCTATACTCTCACACTTACTCATACCACCTAGATGTGTAGACGCTCACCTACTCCTATAGACTCTTCCTCCATCGTCGTCCACTAGCTACTCAATCTAAGTCAACAGTCAAATCACTAACACTTGTACATCTAACACCCACCCACCATCAACCATTCCACGTCCGTGACGTGTTCCCTACTGTGGTCACTCACACTACAACAACAATATGATATCTCCCGCACTCCCCCACCACCTAACTCCTATAACCACATCACTCACTATGTCCCCACTCCTTCATGTACTCTGCGTGTGCTAACCAGACATGTCCACAGAACCAATAAGACAACAGTGATCCCCAATTAAATAAACCGTGTCCACATCATATCTCCATCCTACCTATCATCTTTTCTCACCCATCACCACGCTACCAAACAAACATACAAATCCAACAATATCTAGACACCCCCTCAACACTATACATAACACCTGTCGAAAAAACCTACACTCTCCAACCTCCCTGACCCTCAACCCACTACCTACACAGTACAGACGTATACTAATCACAAACACAGAGACTAACTACCTAAGGACTATTCTACCCCCAAAACTAAATAAAAATCTTAGAAGACTAAACAAGAGTTTGTGACCACTCCTCTATTCCAATAGCACACACTTCACCTCTATCTCCCCCCACACCTTCATCACATTATGACACTCCATGTCCCGATAAACCAATACAATCCATCAATACCCCCCTGTACACTACTCCCCTAACCGTCTCCTCATACTCTCCATAAGAGACTCATGCACCCACCCCAAATCTATGTCTCTTCTCCCTCCAATAGTGAAAATCTGTATCCCCACCACAAATCCATAGATGTCAACTCTCAACCCTCCATCATATCTTCTGGTAATCGCATTAGACCTCAGATCCATATCTCCCATCCAACATCGCCTCCCCCCTCCTACATGATGTTAAGAGACTCTCCATACCCTATCACTTGTGCTGTCCCAGGCTGTTAACAACTCTCCTCTCCCACACATATATCATAATCAGTATATAATACACTAACCTACCCACGTGTTGTCACACTTATAAATGTCCTTACTATCTCCACTCCCACAGAAACTTCCCCAAGTCACCCACACATCATAGTTGCATCCTCTCTCCACCATATTGTACTCCTCTCAACATCACCTGTTATATGTGTTCCTAATGACTCCATCTGCACAGTGATGAATCATCCCAACCTATATACACCCACTCAACCGTGATACTCTATACACATGTTTAGTACCACATCCCTAAATACACTCTACTCTCCTGCACACACACCCTATTATAATCACTTATGTCGTCAATACCTCCCTGTCAATATACTCTAAATCGTATCTAATAAACTATCTCCTACATACACTCATCAAACTTAATTCCCATCAATACTATATCCGTGTCGTCTTACCTCTCCCACAGCAAGACTCCCCCGAGTGCATACACTCCTCTTGCTAAAGTACTTCCTGTCCTATGCTCAGAGATCTATACTATATATCCCTCAATGCCACGTGTGTACCACCTGAGACATAGAGAATAGACTATACCAACCAACCTACCTGTCGCTCATGTCACTCAACACATCACTACTAGCATCACAACCAAAGGTACCATTATACAACCCAAATAACTCATTTCCATCCATAAATTCCCACTGTTGAGTTACAGTCCCCACCTACTAACTCCAATCTTGTTATCTACCATCCTTCATGTGTCATAGTCACCCTACTCTCTCAACCAGTAATGTGTGTATCACCCTTTTGTCCTATCACATATCCCACTCATCCTGAAATCACCCTCTGAGTGACTGTCTGTCCCCTCATCTCATCTAAAGTCTACCCCTACCACCACACAGCTCAACTCAAGTCCCCATAACTCTCCCTTTCTCCCTCAGTCATATGTGACTATCCCCCATGTCATATTAATCCATGTTGCCATTCCTGTACAGATTCTCCCTAATCCTGTAATCCTGAAGTCAAACTCATGTCTCTTGTACAACCACCCTAACTTCCTGTTCATTTCTGCTATAACTCTACCGTCACTCCCCCATTCTCCAATGTCATAGTCTCTACCACCTACTTCCACAAGCCATTCTCTCATCCCCTTCTATCTTATACTAACTACTACTTTCCCTCCTGTGACTATCCCTCCTTATCAGGAACGCATCCAGCCATCCTCCCACCCTAATGTGTCACCTCCCTTATAGATATATCATACACACACTCACTGATCCATCATTTGACATAAGTCATCTCCTTGTCATGGTGTGTGCTCATTCATCAACCACTCCTACCCCCTCATCATCAAAAAAACACCTCCTATCATAATCAACACCATCCCTCTCTTCTCATCATCACACTATCTCTAATCATCATCACCCTATCTCTCCCTCATTCATCACACTCCCCCTACCCTCATCATCACACCTATCACTCATCATCACATATTCTCTCCTCATCATACACCTTCCCCCCCCCTAACCTCAATCATCAACTCCTCTTCTCCTCCCTCCATGTCCCCCCCCCTCTATTATCTCACCCTCTCATCCCCTCACCAAGAGTGTCACTCCCTCAACTACACACTCCAAAGATCCACCCACATATCACATTAAAAACTACACCCACAATACTCACATAACCACACAACCAGAGATCTATCACACTCTCAACAACTCTCCTTTACTACCCACTAATCAACATCAACACCCCCACCATACATATATAACTTTACCCACCCCCTCAATTCTCTTTATCTCCACCATTAACTGAACCCTAACCCCCCTCCCCCCCACCTCTATCCTAACCCTCCCCCAAAAATCCCTACACCCCACTATATCCATATAATACCACATGAATAAAAAAAAAAAAAATAATAAAAAAAAAAATAACAGCCATTTACCCAAAACAATAACCTACCCATACACTCACATTCTAAAATTCAATAAATATAACTATCAACCATCTAATACCTACCTCATAATTCATCCACATTTACACCCACATCCACAACCATACTTTACAACATTTGTCTCTCTACTTTTAACTTATACAAACAATGAGTCTATAGAAAATAATAATAGAGATATCATAGTTCTGACATAAATTATGATCATGTCCCTACCATATACACTTCAATTTCCTTGTTACATCCACCTTAGTTCTCCACCACTCTTGAATGTAAAATAAACTCATTCTTTCACATATAGTCTTTCAACACACCCCCCATCTGATATACAACAAGTAAGTTCCATTAAATCCAATACACTTGTCATTAGATCAATAGACTTTGTACCATCCCTCCTACTAACGTCCCACACCTTCCTACAGCACTGACTCTCATTAAGACTAACACGCACCTCGTTACAAATCCCCATTATACACAGTGTCACACCACCTCTTACTAACCTCTAGATATTGTCCGAGGAAGATTGTATAAAAAGTCCTATATCCACTCACCAGTACATCTAGTCATAGAACACCCCTAGATGTGTCCATCCTAAATATACCACACTACACACCATATCCCCACTGAATCGTGTCTATCCCTCCATCCACCATCACGTCACATTAGAAGAACAACCTACATATCACACTGTAATCTAAGTCTGTGTGATCTAGTGTAATCCCCATACACTTCTATCCTTACTATAACATGCAACCACACCACCCCAGCCCATGAGTATGTGTGTGACGCACTCTAGTATACACTGACTAAAAAACTCTCCACCTACATTTATATACCTCCCTCATCTACAACAGTCCCTACGTGAACTTACACCTGCAAATACCTCAGTCTACGATAGACTCCATGTCTCACCTCTCCACTGTAATTAACTATACTCTATTGTCTCACCCTCTATTAGTGTCCCCCAAAACATCCTGAATCTTCATCCGTTACTAATACTTGTATACAATGATCAGTGTTACATCTATCGAATCCTCCCTGTGTATGTCCTTTCTACACATCTATGAAAACCTACTGTCCTCCCTCAGTCTTTCTTATACACAATCCATCAACCCACCACCCTCCACCTCCACCCTACTCGCCCCAGTACCCCATACACCTTGCTCTACATCCCATATATCTGCTGTACACAATCTGACACACCCCATACCAATCTAAGAAGACTAAACCCTAAACTCACCTCATCCTCTTCTATGTACACAAAATAGTTACACACTCACAAATAGATCTCTAATGACCCAGAAGTCCTAATTACCCCCTATCATGTACATATCGCACCCATGTGCCTGTCTAGAACATCAACTCTACCTCCTTCATATCTATGTGATCTATAATCCTCTGCCTCATGTCCACTCGCATGTAATATTCTTAATACTCATCTGTCATTAATGTTACCCCAGTCACCTATCTATAATAAGCATTCCTCACACACCTGAGTCCATCCTACAGACCATGTGTTACCATCCTCTGTACAGATAGTCACCTTAAAAAGTGTCCAACCCAGAAATGTATGTCCTATCTACCACTCACAGTGAATCCTATATCCACTTAACACTATCCAAAGAGAGCTTCTCACCTTTTGTAATACTGTATATATCTCATACTCTGTCACTTTGTCTTTATACCCTTCCTATACTCCTGTACCTAGGTACTCTTCTCTCTCTCAATTCACCCCCCCCTTAGAACTCATGCTCTACATATATATCTAATATATTCTACCTTCACATGCATACTTCCCTAATACCCGTTCCCATGTATCAATGTCACACCTCTAACAGATATTGTTATTAAACGTGACTGTTCTCTTCCCAATAAGACTCTCACAACTACTAACCAAACAATTCATACCATAGAAATCTCCAACCAGCACTATGTACGCTCCAAATGCTATACATCATACCGTCCCCGTTGTCCTGTTCCCAAGTAGTTATAACTCCCCAACGCACTCTAAATCACCAAGTATTGTCATCCCTAGATCTAGAATCCTCTGTATAATATATAAATTGTCCCACTCTAACATGACTAAACTTCTCATTCGCTCAACAGCATAATATGTGTGTACCACCACTGTGAATTCATGTCACACACCACACCTAACTCTCTCTTTAGATCTACTCCCTGCTACCACTCCCCCCCAACTCTGTGTCACTGTTCACGTATAATCTGTGTTAATTGGTTACATCAATCACTCTATTTAAACTATATACCCTCATCACATATCTGTGTGTTGTGTGGACTCCATTGTCAAACACAATTCAAACCCCTCAAACTACCAATTAACAATTCCCCCCCCTCCCACCATCAATCCCTCAAAACACACCCCCTCCACCCAACAACCCTCTCCCAAAATCCCCCCCCCACACACAACACCTCCATTACCATGTATCACTAACACACCACCTCTCCAATAACAACTATAAAACAAAACTACTTCCAACAATATCTCATACTCACAAAAAAAATCACCCCCCAATAAAAACCCCTAAAATGTCCCACCAACTCACCCCATAATCCTCTAAATAACCTCACCAAAAACCCACAATCTCTGTGTAACATACCCTTTAAAACCTTTCTCTCCCATAATTCCTCATAACTTAACATACCTCACTAATTCTATTCATCTACTCCTCACCACCCTAACACCATCTACCCCAAATTCCTCCACCCCAATAAACCTTAACTAACCACCCCAAACAACCCACCTTACCCACCAACCACATTAATACCCATAATAATACCCCTAAACTCTCCTCATAATCCTACCAGAAACACTCCACCCCTATAATCCCTCCCACCAACTACCATCCCAAAAACCCCATAACAACCCCTCTATCCCCCACATACGTCCCCACACCCAAATGTCACCAAACCCCCACCCTAAAACACATTAAATAACCATAATACCACTAAACATCTACATATCAAACCCTCAACAATTCCCACCCCTAAACCACTCTTACCACCTTCTCTCCACTACACCAGAAAATCCAATAAACCCCTATACAACCCATTAACTATATATATCCCCACACTTTCCCTTCCACACCACTTAACTCACAACCCTATCAACACCCATCATTACCATATACACACTAAAACCCACCCACCTATATCATACCAAATACACTCCCCACCCCCCCCCCCAACCCCTACCCTTACCCCCCAACTTCCTCCCCCCCCCAAAACCATAACCCCCCCCCTATCACACCCATTAAAATTGTAAGTCACTAACAACTAACCAACTCAAACCCAATATCCACCCATTCCCAAAATATCCCCCCTCCACCTAACCCCTAGTAACCCTCACACCCCCTACCCTCCCACAACCCAAAACTCCACCAAGCCAACAACACCCTCCCCATCCCTTACAAACTGCTTGTTGACTGTAACCTATATACATACCTTTCCCCCTCCCCACCCCAACAAAAAACACCATAAAACCATCTACTAACCCCTCACATTAAACAATCAACAGTTACATCCCTCAAATCCCATCCCAACCCATATAACACCCAAAACTAAACATCATCCCAAAAACCATCCTACAAACAAAAACAAATCCCATATTCCCAACCTTTCCAACCACCCCCCCCCCCACCCCCCTCCCACCCCCTCCCCCCAAAAACCCCAATATACCAAACCCAACCACACCCCTAATACAACAACAAAACTAATTTACTCCACAAAAACTACCTCTAATTATTCATCCCAAACCACACTCCATACAAACAACCACCATCCTTTCCTCTTACCTACCTACCATCCTAAACCTACACATCTACACATACCCACTCACAATCCCTCCCCAACCACAACCTGTCTCCCGACAATACCAATCCCCATCAATTCCAAACTTTATAACATACAAAGTATACACCCTTACAAACACCAAACACCATACTCACCTCCTAAGACCTCCAGACTAATACTTCACCCCTATGACAGACATACCTCTACAACCAACTTCAACAACCTATTTCAAAACTCCCATTCCCCCCAACTAAGAATATTTCCCTACACATCCACCTCCACCAACATCCCCACTGTCCAGCCTTTAACACAACCCACTAAATGTGTTGTTCACCCTGTGCAGCATTCTGATCTCTACAATGTCATCCAATTCACAAATCCACTCCACTGTAAGACTCCCTAATCTTACCTCTAGTTGTATTCTCACATGGTTATCCCACTCTCAACACTACTTCAACCTGTAGAGTCTCCACATCGTCAGCTCCTTTGTACAGATTGAGTAGAAAGAAGTTCTCATCCACCTATGCTCCTTGAGATACTTACCATATAGTGTGTGAACCCCCCCCTTTTGTCTCACAAGATCCCATACACAGAACCAATAACCTTACGCCTTTGTTTAGTCTTATCCCTCCATATATAAGTGTTCACCCTTTCTCTCACACTATTCACCCACCCTAAAAGTCGAAACCCTCTCCATGTGTTCCTGTGTGTTACAACCTTGTATCCCCATCAAACTAACTAAAAAAAGACCCACAACTTTTGATGTACTCGTGTCCACGATAATAATATCATATACCATGAGTCTCCTACTCACCCACTCACCCATAGTGTCACCCCAATCACATCTAATCACTCTCATCTAAAGTTGTCCAAATCATCTTCACCATGCTCCACATATCCTCTGGATGTAGATGCACCGTCCTGTGAACTCCCATTACAACAACAATAGTAGAGATTCTTGTCGATACACTAAGTAGACTACACCTACTATCCTACACCAATCACAAGCTCCCACACCAGATGTCCTACTATATAGTCCCTCATCGTGACTACCAATACTCCTCAACTTAGACGTCAACTATCCAGACCTCGGATGTCTCCCTACTATGTCTCTCGCTCCCACTACCTACACTAGACTCCAAACTAATTAATACCTACATCTCCACCAGTGTTCATTACATCCCACTTACACTTCCTAAACGGCCACCTCACTCACCTGTGTTGTTTTCATCTCGCGATGAATACTCCTATTTTTACATGTGTCAATTTATTTGCTACACTAGAAGTAATACTCGTCTCAATAACCCAACTACTAATCAACCCCCCAACTCAATCTTCATAATTATATGTGTATCCCATCATCCACTCCTGCATCTCTCAACATATTCCACTGTTCGTCTCTTTTTCGTCACCGTTCCCCGCTGTGCCACTCCACTTCACCCTACGTCTACCTCATCATAGAAGACCTATCTTATGTCGCACCTCAACAGTGAAATCATCTATACTCTCCCCATCTCTTAATAAGTGTAAGCTTCATCCTCAATCTCTCACTCACCACCTACTGCTCCCATACCAATAAAACCCCTCATATATCTCCGTACCACACAACCATGTCTCACCTATCAAGTGCAATATGTTGTCTCTAATTCCCGCATACACACCCAATGTTACCATGTCACACCTGGCTCTGTCTATGGTGTCACTATCCTCCCCATCTTTCTTCACTATAGAACTCCGCCTCCTACTAAAGTCTCACCCTATATCTTTCTCCTCCTATGATACAAAACGTTAGAATAGCTCAATTCAAACATAAGTGACACCAAGTCTCGCCTACCATCTCCTACAAAACTCAAAAAAACCCCCACAACATCACATCTATCCAATTCTATATACCCTTCTCCACCCACCTCACCACCCATCAACCAACCACACCAATCCCCTACTTACACTCTCAACTATCCTAACCACTACCTACTTCCCTACCCCACTACTTCCCTCTTATCACTACACATATAACCCCAATCACACATCCACACCACCTCCCACATCTAAACACAAATCCCAACTTACAACAACCAAATTCTCCTCAATACACATCTCCCCTAACCACCCCTATCACTCCCCCATCTCCAACCACTCAAACCTCCATATCATCACACCCCCCTCTCCCAACTCCCACTCCCTTCCCCCACACCTACCATATCCACCCCCCAACACTTCATCTTCCTCCATTGTTCCAACAACCCCCTACCCAAACAAACTCCAACTCGCACATACTCTCCTTTGCCTCACTAACACCCCTACCCAAACTCACCCCCCCCTCTCACCTCCCCTTAAAACACTTCACTATCTACACCACCCCTACACCCATAATGTACTCCTCACCTATTTGTGTTTCAGTAGTAGAATGCAGCTCTCCTTTCACACACCACCAAACTACAAATATAACACATACTTCCCCCCTTCTCTTTACACATGCTGTGTTGTCTATGTGTCATTCTTGCAGCCTCATACTCATTCTCGTGCCCCTTCCACATATCCCCACCCCCTCGCCACTCACCTCTTAACATAATTAGTTATCTCAAGTCCCCCCTAATCATACAAGTGACGCATCTCATAATACACCTCACCCCACAATCCAGTCAGAGAACCCATATACCACCTAATCTCGCCTCCTGCTCTCACTGATTCCTGACTCCGAAAGCTTAACATACCCTCCTTTATAAGGTCTGTCGAAACCACAAACATATATAGATCATACTCACGATACTTCACAACATCCAGCTGTGTCACCTATCATAAAAGATCACGATAAAGAGTCCCAATCCACCCACTCTAGAAGAAAACTCTTCCCACCTCCTAATACATGAGCCTCCTAGCTCACCCCTTCTATACTCACACACTGCTCCACCTTGAGAAACCTGTTTAATAGTGTGTTATACCTGTCACACACTCAGACTCAATACCATCAAGATATCTCATTTGAATTCCTGTACCAAACAGTATCTAGATACACTTCGTATGTCTATATCATTGAACAGACCTCAATGTCTCATCACACTCACAATGTCCATATACACATATCACCACATCACATCCTCAGTCGCCCCCCTCCTTCATCTATGTCCAGAATATAAGAGGTGTCTAAATACTTGAACGCTCCTAGTCTAATCCCTAATGTCCATCCTCATGTGACTACCTCCCTAGAAGAGTGTACATATGCCAAGTCAGTGATGTGTTCGATCAGCTACTACACACCGCGTAAAGAAGTTAATAAGACTCAGACATAGATACTGTGTGAATGTACACCACCCATCCTACAACCCTCACACTCATCTACATACAAAGAACTAGTCACACTAACTATGAAAACCATGTCAGACCTCTCTCACCAATCTCATCTCTACCCCTCTAACATCTCGCATCCATCTACCTAAACCTCAACACAACAACATAACCATCTCTCTCAACCTAAAACCTCCTCCCACAAACATGTGTACACACTCTAAACATACTATAATCATGAACCAACATTGTCTCTCCCACATCAGTAAATCTAGTACCTCACCAAACCCTCCACTATCTGTCCGTCTCTGATATATTGTACCTATACTGTCAGATCCTACACTATCATACATTGAATTACATTTTAACATAAACTATATACATCACTATCATCCTAGGAAGTAGTCCTCCTTTCCGTAACAGTGTAGACCTCACGTCATGTGAAAATATCTGAGATGAGTGTGTTGTGCATCCCACTACTATGATCAGAATTCTACTCTTTCAGAGTACTCCATCCCTCCCATAATAGTCACTCCCACCTCACTATACAGTGCACATAGAATTGTTCCTGCACTGACAAAGTCTGAGACCTATCATAGTGCTCACAACCGGGCGTCTCTATAGACCGATATATATAGTATCTCACCCTGCCCTCTCCCTGTGCACAGTGGTATGTCTCCCATAAACATATGTGTCCATACTGAGTGATCTCACACTCTCCGTGTACAATATTTAGAGTGAACTCATCGCCTCACGATTGTCATGCATATACCCTACAATATACAACTATGCTCTCCCCCCCATATCTCTCCTGATCCTCCTATGCTGACACTCAACATCTGTTTAATGAGTAAATGAATTCAATCCACTTGTGGTATCATCACACCTGTTCAATTATCAGAATATAAACTCTCCCCTCTTCCAGTGTGACCCCCCTCTACATCCCGTCTCACCTGACACTCATACCATCACCGCAGTCATCTCGCTTAGATAGTGCCAAACAGTGATACAACAGACCTTGTCCCCACGCACTGTCTCTATTCTCTCTCTATAACTACCTTGAATAGATAATCCCACCCTCTCGTGTGTGACCACTCTAAATGAACGCCACACTCTAGTGTGAAATATAGTTAATCATCTTCCAACAGAAACTGCTACTCTACTTACTGTACACACCATGATTGTTACATGCCTGTCTTTCGTAAGTAATCCTATCACAAAGAATATCACTCTAGACATCTGATAACATCACTCCTTGTGTGTCGTCTTCTTCCTCATAAAATCAAATACTAGATTACTGATCAACCTCATTAAACCCCATAAACCCCTATTTCCGCGATACACACACTCACACAGAAACCACAAATCTACTAACATCTCTGTCCACCATCCCCTTTATAATCCCCCTAGCGGAATAATTTGAGAAAGTCTACCACTATCTAGTCCTCAAGTTCTACACAGTGACATAATCTCCCACAAGTCAAATGACTTAGTGCCCTACCTAGACAGATACTACTTCTCTGCACCAATCTATATTCATAATGTCACCTACACCTATTACTATCTACTCCTTTGTGATACACTATCCAAGCCTATCACACACTCATTACCTATCAAGACTCGCACTCAACTCCTAGATAAAGAACAATCTTACCTGAGACACACACCATAAAGTACCACTTGTCTGTGCCCAATGTCTTTTAAGTACAGGCTCCAAATCACCTACTCCCATTAGATAGATAAATGTGTACACTTATATCTACTCTCATCTACTCTGTTGCGTGTTCCATCTGTCATAACCCCACTCCCTATGTGTGTGTGTGTGTGTGTGTTGTTACCCACCATAGATATAACAATCTCACTGATATGCACTCTCGCGCCTCTGTAGAAAGACATAGCACCCGTCCCCAAGATAACTCGCTGTTGCTCCCAAGTCACCTCTTAGTCTACAAAATAGTCTGACACACTTAAAAAGAGGAGATGTCCTTCAGATAATTAACTCTCGCACCAGCTCCGCTCCATTATCTATGCTGAATACCATATTCAATGAAGAGTAGAATATAACAATCTCACTGTATCCTACACCTTTTG
>CM037779.1:20973712-21023712 GCA_021229015.1 Solen grandis
TTAATGAAAATAAATGATTTTGTGAATGCGAACGAAGAAATGGCACTTACCCGAAATTACATTTTGTTGACTTTCATCTTATTTCCACAAATATTTAATTCAAAAGACTCTACGCGTCTACATGCTTTAATGTATAATTCTGCTTGGACTTAAGCCATTTAGCAATAATCCATTACATACAAGTTTTAAAAGGAGTCTTCGGCACATTGTGGAAACGGATAATCCGTTGTCCACTAGACAATGCCACACACCAAATATCTAAGCTCTTGGCCTTGTGGTTTCGATGAAGAAGTCACTTTTTAAAATCTGTTTTAGCTCATATGACCCAGATATGCAATGGATCGGATATAACATAAATGTTACATAACTTTCATTATTTTTTTAGGTTTATATATTTTGAAACAATTGTATTTACAGGATTTGTTGCGTTTTCTTTAAATATATTTTCCGGTATGTTGACAATATTTGTAATCGTATCTTTGTAGCAGAGGTATAGAATAACACTATAGTACTTCTCAGAAATGGAGCTAGCTTTTGTGGCGACGTGGTAGTGCGTCAGCCCTACTGACATTTCCGAGTTCGATTCCAGACAGATCGGTTACACCTGCTACATCTTATATATATATATATATATATATATAAGTAACCATTTATTTTATACTGTATTTTAAATCTGACAGGTGACGTCACTTCCTGTTTACCACATTAAGGATACTGACCTATATATCAAGAAAATTCCGAACACGTACATCCATTATATGTTAAATAAGAGGAAATAGTGAAACAAAACCACTGTGTTCTTCTTTAAGACTTTTATTTTCTATGCATGAAACACCAAAAATATCTTATATCGTAATCACTCGTGTATGATAATCTATCTCAATCAACATTTTCTAGTTCAAGTTTTCAAGATTTATTAAGTTAATAACATCGGACACAGAGTTCATTCTAGGATTGCCATGCAAAGGGCCAGTGGCCCCTGCCAATTTTAAAAGAGGGCCACCTGCAATTTGCATTGAGCCATACTTAGGTTTTTGGCAAACAAAGAAGAGAAAAAAATTGTTTACTAACTACATGTGTATTATTTTCTATGAGTCTATTCTGCTTTCAGTCATTATCACATGAAGGATGCAGGTTCACAAGAATGATGACAGGATATAGTCAATAGCATTTAACATTACAGTTCAATATGAAGACCTTAAAGTAAATACTCAAAAGTCCAAATTTAACTGGCTTATTAAAAATGGTAACTCAAAATCATCAACTGTCTTTGAGTCATATCTTAACAAAATTACCAACTTGTTGCAGTTTTTCAATTAAATTTAAAATTAAGTGACTTATTTTCTCCCAGAATGACATGCTGGATTGAACAGTCTTCTAGATTTTGCATCCCTCCAATTGGTAATGGCTGATTGAAAGTCAAAGTCTTTGATTTCTGGTCCCTCAGTGAGATTGATGAGAAGGTATTGCAGCCTGAGTGCTCGTGCGAAAATTATTAGTGCCGTGCGTCATAATGTTGGTTTTATTATGTTTGATACACAAAGATCATGAGATCGTTCTTTTTGTCGTATTCTAGCCAGTGATACTGCGATTTTGATAACCATTCACTTTGAAAAAATTTTTCATTTAGGTTTTTGATTTATCATTACTTGGTTCAGTCGAGACTTCAGCAGAATTGGAAGTGGATGGGGTACTTTCAATTGTACTTTCATTGCAATTACCACCGGACTGTTCTTTTTCTTTTAAATTATCCACACCAGGACCGCTTTCTCTGCTCGATTCCACAATATCATGGCCCGGCTCAGCAATCTTCGATTTTTTACCGAAGAAATCGCCGATATTCGTCTGCTTTCATTTCGACATGTTTTCACTGGGTGCATTCTTTTTGTTATACGCGTAGCAGTTCTTTCTGTTCGCAATTTATAAAATGGAATAAATAACTTATCCTTTATTTGTTTGTGAGTTAGGTACAGAAAATTATATCAATGAAAATGCCAATTTATATTATATTATTAGTCAGTGCACACTAATCTTCTTGCAGGTTTATCAGAATTGGCAGAACAAAATTACAAAGCCGTAGTGACGTAAGCAAACGAGTCCCCACTACGTTTGTATAACTCGGCAATGTCCGGTATAAACCTGAACTCTGGTGACCGTGAAATTGTGGAATCAAGCATTTATCGAGTTTTCCGATGTTAAAGTCGATATAATTTGTTGAGAATTAATTGTCACGTCTTAGTTTATATACATTTTTATCTGTTAATTCTTGTAAATTAAAATTAAGGATTGGCGTACATAGTGTTAAGAATAGCGCCGTCGGTAAAACCTGTGCGCCAGATGGTCGCGTGCACTTTTCTGAAAGGGGCCATTTTAATATTTAGTGGGCCACTGGTGCAAAAGCGCAGCCTAGAATGAACTCTGCGGACATAATCATTATAATAAATTACCAAAAATATTTAAGCTTTGACAGGATTCTAAAAGATCTGGTATTGTTTATAAGAATATAATAATATTGCTACCAAACAGTGATATTAAGTGTGGGAGATAAGTTCTAAAAATCATATTTCGAAAACAAGCTTGTACTACAGATTTGTTCCATATAATAAAAAAATTTTTCAAAAATCTATAAACGTATACATCGTAATGTTAGAATGCGGTATATGCTGACTGCTATTAATATATATATATATATATATATATATATATATATATATATATGAACTATTGTGCAAACTGGATTGTGAATATATATTTCTATCTATCTATAAACACGCAATATATCA
Source organism: Solen grandis (assembly GCA_021229015.1). NCBI lineage: Eukaryota > Metazoa > Mollusca > Bivalvia > Adapedonta > Solenidae > Solen > Solen grandis. The sequence continues at coordinate 20,976,496 of CM037779.1, forward strand.
GAGGAAAAATACAAAACAATGAAGAACATTACTAGTAAAACGTACATAGATATGCCAATGCCTATTATTGTGAAAATGAGAGGAAATGATAAATACAGCGTAATCAGAGTAACTTGTTTAATGCAAGATATTAAAATAAGGCTTTATCTAGCGTGCTTCATTTGGAAATTTCCAGTGTGACCAGTGTACTAAGGATCGCTCGAATACATCGGAAATGAATTTTTGTCCTTTAAAATTGACAAGTGTGTCGCTTTCCTCCCTAAGGTCTCTTCCATTATATTTCTTCTTTTTTATTTTTAAATACTAAATCTCATAAAAAAAGAATGCAAAGACAGGGTCTTAACATAAAACACACTCAAGTTGAGTTTAACAATGACAATACTACTTGTGACCTGAATATTCAAAATATTAATGACCGAATCAAATGTAGGCAAATTGATATGAGTATCGAAGTCCAATATATTCATATCAAAGAAACAACATATCAGAGCTCAGTTTCAACTATGAAGCAAATTCAATATATTATTAAAATATTATATTTGCTATACATTCAACAACTTCTATAGGATAAGGATTCAGCTTATATTATATAGGATAAATTATTGTAAAACTAAAAAAAAACAACAAAACATTAATGTGCGATTATATGTAAATGTGGGATACAGAAGGAAGATGAATGCATGAAGTTTCAAAATAAATGTTAAATTCTACAGATCTTCTATAATGATGCTGTGGATATTCTAATAATTATTTCAATTTCATTAATATCATTATTATTTTGATGCAGTTTTGATCCAATTTTTTAACTGTACAAAACGTCTTTAAAAAAATAGCTATCAATATGTATTAGACGATTATACAGTAAACGGTGACAGAATGCCTAAACATCATTGTGATATGTTCAATAATATTCATTTTCATATTTATATACAATGTATATGATTCAATATTGCAAATTACTTAAAAACATTATATACACTACACACACATTTCAAACATTGTCTAATAATCGAGGTTATTTTATCAACGTCTACTACATAGTAGTTTTTATTTAAAGATTCAATATTTATATATTTCAATAAACATGTCATGTTTTATAACAAATATTTAGAGAGAGAGAGAGTACATGATGAATAACAAAAACAAAATACATAAGTTATACATCATATGAAAATATATAGCATTTTAATCATGAAATGAAAATGAATGATTGAAAATCAAATTTTTAAATGTAAGCAAAATGCTTGTCCAAATTGACGGATAAGAAATATTTACAAATTTGAATGCGTGTTATACAAATTTGCTGAAATACCTATACACGAACCTTTTAGACTTCTTCTTAGATTGAGTCTTTATACTTGTAATTATCTGTGTACATATGTAAAGAATGAACGATAAGTTGTATGCACCAAAATGAATCACAGAATTGAAGTCAAAGTAAGGATCTTACAAGGTGAATAATACATATCATGAGATCATGAGAGAGAGAGAGAGAGAGAGAGAGAGAGAGAGAGAGAGAGAAAATTGTGGCTAAACTTGACTAGATAAATGATAAACAGCATTAAAACTATGCTTAATTAACTTAAAAATACTTATGAAAGTATATAATACTCTTAATATGAAGGCAAAATGTTTTTCTTTTTTAACAGATAATTAAGGTTGAACTACTACTTGAGTTGAAAACCTAAGCTAAAGAAAATATTGTCGTGCGAAATTCAGGTGAGCACTTTTCATACCATGTAAAAAAAATATTTTATGACTTATACATATTATTTTAATCATATATATACTGATGGTTACTTTGGTAAACATTTTGTACAAAATAGTGTCTATATATTGAATTTTATAAATGTTCGTGTTGCTTAGGTCTTTTCATTTTTATAATAAAAGCTGAAATGGGAGTAGGATCATGCAAATGTCAATAACTTCTTTATATGACGGTAAGTTTTCTAAAACTTTATGCTTGTATTAATGAAAGAAATTCCAATAAAATTTGATCAGTGATTTATTGGATGACATACGTTTAACATTGATTTGTTAGAGTAACGCTCTATTTTTAAATATTTCTAGTTAAAATTGTTGCTTTATTAATCAAAGAAATGGTGCACAGCACTTGCATATCGGTGCTAAAATTCTTGTAAATAACTCCGTAAAGTTCTTACCAGTAAACTACGGTAACACCTGCTACTTAAGTTAATTTTCTAAAGAATATTTACATTGTTGTTTTTGTTAAAATTTCTGGTAAATGTTGTTGATTTATGAATTGATGACTGGCATATAATAACAAATGTTCAAAAGGATTATTCGACAAGCCTTACCAGTGAACTTCGGCAATCTTTTATAAAAGTAACTGACCTAATAGCAGATAAGACGTGCCTTGTCGGAATTTGATCTTTTATTTAGAGAATTCTTTTCAGAAGGAAACATCTGTATCCCACAGAACATCGAGTTTCTTATCATCCATCTGCCTTTTCCATTTGCTCATTTGATATTCGGACAACACCTATATGTTGTTATACTGTATGACTGCAAGGTCTCTGTCTGTTTGAAAGGCGTAGTTGTTGTAAGCCTTTGGTATCATTGGTGCCTGTAAACGGGAGATTGATTCCAAATAATAGTGTCATCATATAAATGGAAATTTGATTGATTCCAGCTAATCGATATTAACCACAATCACATAGTGTTTAGTTAATTGTTAATACTTGGTTTGAACTCGTGTAGAAAAAGATGCTTACATTCTAATCATTCTAAAACAAAGATATGATTTGTTTGCCAATCTAAAAATGTATCAAGATAAACCCCACCGAAACTCCATTTACAAACCTGATTTGCAGCAGCAGATGCGGTCGGGCCGCCAACGGAGACGGTCTTGGCTGCTATAGCAACGGCCCCAAAAATCACGATAGCAAATACTACTCCTATCCCGATGGCGACATATGTAATGATATTTCTATCTTCTGAAATGAATAAAAAATATATTGTTTTAGTTTATTAATATGTACGATATTCATGGTTGAAATGTGTCTTACACAGTAAATCATGATGTGTTTACGTATTTATATATATTTGTATGTGAGTGTATTCCTCGAGTAAATGCAAATTTACAAATATTGAACAAGAAAATAAAAAACAATATTTCAACTTTACCATCTATCTTACAACTTGTATCCAGGGAGCTCCATTTTCCTGTCGCCAAACAATTTACATGCCGGGGTCCTTTTAGTTTGTAGCCATTATCACACACAAATGTCAATGTACTTCCGTAAGATGTGTTCGACAATCCTTGTATGTCCCCATTCGGAATGTCGTAGATCTTTCCACAGTCTGTCACATGTATATACCGTTTGATGTGTTATTATATTTGTGGATGGAATGGTCATTACAGAAAAAAAAACTCTCATGAATATGTCAAATTGAAAAGTTGGAAGTAATGCTTAATTCATGCAATTGTAAGTTGCAATTATAACTTTCCCAATGACAATATGTTATCTCCCTGTAGTTATTTAGGTGTTATAGATGTCCAGTTTTATAGAGGAAGATATGGAAAGTGCAGAAATAAATTCTTCCTGGACTAGTAAGTCATAAATGAAATAACCCCATGACATTGCAACATCGCGAAATGTATAACCCGCTGTATATTTCAATTATTTGGTCTCAATGCCCATTTCCTGCGTAAATAACCCTGGACCAAGCACTCTCTAGAAAGTAAAAAAGCCATTCGATGAAGTGCTCGTTATCTTTATGTTTCATCAAATATTCTAATCATAAACAGTTAATCATATACTGTACACGTATATATTTTTTGTGTATTACTTCTTTACCAAACAATAAAAAATAGTGAATAAGGAATGTGTTATAATCCAGTTACAAAATAAAGCCGAATAGTGTAGGTCAATCTGCTAACAACCTGCCTAAAACCGTATTATTTTTAATTATCTCCTTGTAACTAAGATACGAATAACAGGAAATAACAAAACATGATGACGTCCTGTGAAGAACAGAGAGTTTTGGGGGACAGAATCCTGTTTCTCTGAGTGGCTCCTATGTGAATAAATGGGAGGATTATTCGACACTCCATTTTTCAGAAAGCTAGTGAGAACCCAGAACTGCTGTCTTTGGTCAATTAGCGAGTATTTTATGTAACCATCGTCAAAACATATTATAAACATGTCTGCTGACATATTTCAGTAGCCCTGTCCGATACATTCAACTTGATATACTGACCCAAAATCATTAGAATTCATGTACTGGTCATATTATGTTTAAAAGTTACTCAGAAATAATCAGAAGTTATGAGCCAGACAGGGTAACCCGGAAAAAAAATCATATTTCACAAGTAAATTTGTCGCCAGTGACTTCAAAACACCAAAAACAAATAAAAGAAGCAATGTTTTATTTAATAGGTACGGATTATTGTGTTAATATCACGTAATTATCTACATGAATTTATTTATTATTTTACGTGAACGATTAGTCGGTTTGTCGGAAGTTCCGCATATATGTCCCATCGGTGCTAGCCTACCGTGAAGGGTGCATGTTGGTTCTGTACCACTCAGCGTCCCATTAGTCTGGCACCATCTGGTCTGGTTCCCGGCACTGATATAGTATCCTTGATTACACGTGTAGTTTACAAGGTCACCGTACAATATGCGTTGGAACCCGGTCGTTAGATAACCACTAGTTATGTTACTTGGAACAAGACATTCTGGGAGAATCAGAAAAAGTGACAAAGATGTCAAAACAAGTAATCGTTAACTTCATGAATAAGCTTCATAGATGTCTAATGATAGTAATAAATGAAAGTATTAATCTATTAAGCTATTTAAATAAAATTCACGAATTTTAATCGAAGAGCATTCAATGTCAAGATCACGAATTCAAACTACTTTACTCAAAAGAGCGAACAAGTAAACCGAAGTAAAAAGGTCAAGTCGACTCTTTTCTTCTCTAAGTCGAAATTGAAGAAGTTATACCTTCTATCACACACGTAGGTACAGTACCATTCCACGAGCCGCCTTCTTGACATATCAGGCTCGAAGATCCGTCCAAGTTATACCCTTCATTGCAAGTAAACTTGACAACCATAGTGTACGTGGTTTCGTTATTGTCTTTACTTCCGTGTGACGGGGTTCGAAGTGTACCACAATCTAGAAATAATTTTTAGAGTTTACTGATGCCGAATATTCTGTATAACTGACACAATATTGTGTCATACGTCTTTTTTTTTTTTTTTTTTTTTTGCAGTGAATGCTGAAAATATATTGATTGAATAGCATACAGTGCAGACCATGACTAGGCTGCACGGATATGCAGGTTGATTTTGATCTGCACTGGTTGCAAAGGCAGTCACAAGTGCACACAGTGTTGTAAAGGTCAATATTTCATAGACTCAAAACACAGGCCTTCGGATTCAGCTTATTTATACTTTGCCGATTGAGGGAGTTATTTACCTTATCTCTTTAGTATATGTATGTAGGTAAAAATTGGATTACGAGCCGGATACCTGTGGTAAATCGCTATAAGTGTACATTACATGTAATGTATTCACGACTCCACAATTACGATATAAATGTATATCAGAATGGTATCCGATGAGTGAAATAACCCATTTTATCAAAATGTATTAAAATAATCCAAAGCATACAAATGCATTATCTGAAGAGTATCATACAAATCTTAACATAACAGGGAAACATAATGAAAACACTATAGAAAACCGAAGTACCATAATTACCAACTTTTTATTACAAAAATAGTCCTGTCGAGTCGATCGTTCAAAGCTAAATGTCTAAAACAGCGAGAATGTGACGCACGATAGCTTTGTACGACAACCACACCTATCGGATATTTCATTCTACCAATTGAAATAAATTGTCTTCTAATTCACGTGTGTTAACATAGGCCTCGTTCGAGCGCTAACCATAGTCACTAGAGTTAAGCCTTACACCGCAAAACCTCGGTGTAGTTCGACCCACGATTTAAATCTGGTCTCTCTATGGATGCAATATGGCGGATGATGGCTGACAAATTGACTTGACTTGTTAAAATAAATATTTTCTTGTATTTCTGTTGAGTTGCTTTAATGATTTTTGACATTTAAAGATAATTTCTTGTACATGTATATATAAATTTATTGACTATATATCAAGTGATTCCCCCTTTACAAAAAGGATTGAATGTAGTAGCAAACAAAAATGTACCCCAAAATTTGATCAATCCATATAAAGGTACACTTCAAATTAGAGGAAATAATGGCTATATACTTCTTAATCAAGAGATGGACCACCGACCGAACAAATTTTGCACAGCCAGTGACAAAGTTTTTCTCATTTGAAAGAAAAAAAAAATCAATTTATCCTCATCACTAAACAATAAATCTAACAAACGAAAAAGTTGTATACACCGCGGACAAATCATCCGTCTCAGCGTTTTTGAGACAAGATCAACTTCACATGCGCAAAGGCTTACATGCGACATGTTGGTTCGGTGCAATAATATCATATTGTCTGCTGCGTCAATGATCATTTGAACAAAATAATAAATGTAAGTGCACAGGGAAGTATCCACTATAGGATCTGGGATAAAAAGGAGTAACCTTTAATGTCGCAGGTAGGACTCGTACTCCACTTGCCATCACTCTGACATGTCACCCAACTGACACCGTTGATTGAGAAACCAGAGTTGCAGCTGACGAGGGCTATTGATTTGTACGTCGTACCTTGTTCTGTATTGACTGACCCATTGGAAACTGTAAAGCTCCCACAGTCTGCAAATATATTATTTATTTCATTTTAATGAATTTTCGACATGAGACAGAAACACTGCTCCTACATTGAGATAACGTTTTAAAACATTCATGTATTAATTTTCAGAAATATCAGTATGGAAGTGTTTTGAAAAATAATCGCATTCATTTATTCGTATTATTTTAAGCGGTGTAGATCGACAACCTGGTCGACACGTATTTTCGTGAAGGTCCATTCAAAGATTTATTCATGGATTTTTTTTATCAATTTTCTATTAAGTGGTTTCAGAGATGTCTTTTAAATTAAATTGCTAATACACAAAGAATGAAAACAGGGTAATCAGAATAAGTCACCTTGAGCACGTCGTGGTCTGTTGAGCTAATAAATGAAAAAGCAGCATAGAATACATATATACCGATCGGTTGACATGTGGTCGTATTCGACCAAAGACCTTAACACAAAGATAAGAAACTCAAGTAAGCGTATGAAGTAAATCTCGTAAATTATCGGCGCGGCCGCGGTATTCTGAGAAATAGCCGGCGCGCTCAGTGAATCCGCAAAATAAACCGTCGCCATTCGAAAGAGGTAAGCGAAACAAAATTCTGGCTATCTTCATCCATTAAGTATATAAAATGTAAAAACAGTTAAACATTAATTTTGTAAGATATTTTTTTGCATAATGTTTGAAGCTTGAAATCCCCTTAGTTGAAGACACAGGTATTTGTCACAGGTTATATTCTGTACATATTGAAAACACAAGGTATGTAACGTAGGTTCAATAGGCTTGCTAAATAAATATTAAAAAACAACAACAAAAAACAAACAAACGATTTTTTGATTTATTTCAACTTGTGGATGTCAGTCAACTTGAAGTTTTTTTTCGTTTGGTTTAAAGTGTTCATTTCAATTTCATCAATTTTGAAACAAAAAAAAATGTTCAAATTTCTCAAAATCGACACCAAACATGACTGATGTCGTTTTCGACGTCCACGGTACATGTAAACAACAAGTCGTTATCAGGTTTCTTATTACAATAAACGCTATATACAGAAATAGAAAATGGCATTGCCGATAGAAAAAGTGTTTTTCTTACGGCTTACCGTGAAAATATTATGAATGCATGCAGTATGACCTAAAAAATCGGGAAAACAGTCACTGAAATTCGCAACTCTCAGTACGCAACGACCCCAACCGACCAAGTCTGCACTGAATCAATTATTGCTTTCTGATTGGCCGGATCAACAATTCGGAGGTCTTGGTTTTCATCGTCATTCCAATAGCGTTCATCCGCGTTTGTTTGGAGTGAATTTGACAGATCGTGGGAAATTTTCATAAACATCATCATCGTCAACAATGCGATCTTTTAGAAATGAATGAACTGCAGAAACACGCCCTTGTTTGTGTTCAGGAGGGACACAATCTTTATATTGGAGGTTCTGCAGGCACGGGGAAGTCATATGTTGTCAAAGAGGTAGAAGAATGGGCGAAAAGTGTTGGCAAAAAGGTTGCCATTACCTGCACCACAGGTGTTGCATGCTCCATTTATCCTTAGGTTATTGTAAAATTTGTATTGTTAGTTCTAATGTATTTTTTTAATCTTATTAATTATAAGTGTTTATATTATGAATAACATTCTATACATGATCATATTTGAAATTTTTAATCGATAAAAATGTCACTTTTGAAGATTGGATTAGGGGCGACAAATCATGTTTACCAAATTACTCGTTCGTTTTTTATTCTGTCAATCTGCAAAAGTTAACAAAGTTAGAGTTATTGTCTGAAATCTACAGGGATGGATTAAAAAAAAAGTTTCTGTTTTCAGAATATGTTCCAATTTGCCTCTCTAAATGGATGATAATATGTATAGGAAATAATTATCTCCTTAAAGAAACTTCGTATAAGAAATATATTTCATGGTTTCTTTGATATATCACAGGACCCCAACATTAACTTAATAAATAATAAACTTCTCTCTATATAAATATTTTTTTTTATATACAGAGAGTTTTTTTAAAAGTTTTATCTTTTATTGAATATCAGGGTTCTGTGGTTATTTATATTTTTTTCTCGCATTTTTTGTAGGTTATGTTTAAGGAGAGCTTTATGGATTGCAATTGGTAATAAATTAAAAAACAACAACAACAAAAAAAAAAAACAACAAAAAACAAACATTTTATTTATGTTGTAATTTTTTATAATTATTATTTCAATTATTATTTTTATAAATCTTTTATTCAATCAATTTTCTCATTGTCTTGAATATATTACACCAACTAACTACAACAAGTAACTGGTGTTGTATGCAACACATAAAGTCCCCTACCGGCTCCACCTTGACTCAATATGGTAATCAATCCCATTTTTTGCCATATTTTCACTATTTCCGTTACCATAGCAACCACAATTTTAGTCGAAGAACAAAAATAAAATGACGTGCATAATCTACACATTGCCATCTAGTCATATACAAAGTTTCATCAAGTTTGTTTGCTTAGTTATCGCGGGAACCCATTTTTTGCCATATTTTCACTATTTCCGTTACCATAGCAACCACAATTTTAGTCGAAGAACAAAAATAAAATGACGTGCATAATCTACACATTGCCATCTAGTCATATAGCAAGTTTCATCAAGTTAGCTTGCTTAGTTATCGCGGGATCCCATTTTTGCCATATTTTCACTATTTCCGTTACCATAGCAACCACAATTTTAGTCGAAGAACAAAAATAAAATGAAGTGCATAATCTACACATTGCCATCTAGTCATATACCAAGTTTCATCAAGTTAGCTTGCTTAGTTATCGCGGGATCCCATTTTTGCCATATTTTCACTATTTCCGTTACCATAGCAACCACAATTTTAGTCGAAGAACAAAAATAAAATGACGTGCATAATCTACACATTGCCATCTAGTCATATACCAAGTTTCATCAAGTTAGCTTGCTTAGTTATTAAGTTATCGCGGGATCCAGATTTGAGCGGACAGACGGACGGACGGACAGACGGACAGACGGACGGACGGACAGACGGAGGGCAAACCTATAGTCCCCTCCGGTGTAAAAACCGGTAGGGGACTAATAAAAGATTTTTTTTTTTTTTAATTAAAATTTTATTAAGTACAAAAGAGGAAAATAACAACTCAAATCAGAACATCTCAAGATAAATTTTATTACATTCACAGGAGTATAGGCTTAATAATTGATGTATGTGTTAACATGGCATATCAAAAACATTAAAAATTTGGTTTTGTTTTGTTAATTTTTTTTAGGTTAAAAAAACATTTTTTTATTTTCTCGACGTGAATTATATATAGTTTTTTTCCCCAAAAGAAACAGTTTTTTATATTTATTCAATAGTATATTATCTATAATCCATTAATTAGCTGTCTTATTCACATTAAAAGTCAAAACTGGCATGGTTATCTCACTTGCGTGACATTGTTTTTGACTTCATTTCTTGTGTAGAACCCAGCACAATTGATGCTACGATTAGTTTATAATGTACGGTAGGATTTATTTTCCAGATATTTTTTTTCCCGTAAATTACATTAAGTATGTTATCAAATGTTGTTTTCTAGTTAATTGATGTAAAAGCATCAATTTAATATGTATTTAACTGTATGTTCATTCTTATCAGTGTTTTAATTTGTAGGATTGAAGGAGCTTTATATTCACAGTAATACATATTATCAGTACAATATTATATCAAAATATTTAAGAGGACTCAATCATATAACTGACAAATCAAAATATATGTATATAAGTCTAAAATTTATATACTGAAATTAATAAATGAACATGATCATTTAATATTCCTGTCTATTATCGGCTTAACTTAATTATTTTAAGATACTTATTTGACGAAATGAAATATTTTTCTGAGAAATATATTCAGATGTTTTTCATTGTTTATAAAGTTTAAAAAGTTTTGTGGATTTTTCAGATCCTTTAAAAAAAAGCACATTTAAAAAAATTTAAATTGTAATTGCAATGTAACCAACACATTAATTAAAATTAAGATAACATTAAATGCAATACAACATAACTACATAAGTTAAATGGTTCTAGGCTTATCAGCTAATAATCTCTATATGAGCAAATATTTTGTTAGACTAGAATTTTGTAAACTGTAACTTATTTATGACATATAGAAATAATAATATTAAAAATAACACATCCAACAAGAAATATATTCATACTGTAGTGTGCACCGTATCAAAATATTATGACCATATCGATCACATATCCACACATCTGCTGGATGTTTATTTATTTTTTTTGATGACAAAATGGTTGTTGGACAAAAGCACCATTTGAGGAAAATGTCTTTTTTCATAACTATATATAACAACATTTTGACTAATTTACATTAACTATTTGCATAATCATCCACAATTTTTAAAAATTTTTTTTTTCACATTTTTCAAAATTTGCCAATTATGTATGTCAAAACATATAACACAACATAGTTACAGTGCCTGCATTTTGTCTTTGCATGTATCATACATGTACTATGCAGTATGTATATCAATAGTTCATGCAATTACCTTTTTGTCCATTCTAAATTTATAAACATTGTGCATTGATGTAATTTTTTCATACATGTATTTTTTCACACTGAAATTACCAGGTTGTCTTTACATTTCAGGAATATAATCCTATGACTGTTCATAAATGGAGTGGGGTAGGAGACGGAAGGTTGACAGTCCAACAAATGGTGAATCTAATCAGTGACGACCGCTACACTTCTGCAATTGAAAGGATAAGGAGATGTGATGTATTAATTATAGATGAAATTAGTATGCTCAGTAAGTGCATGCTTGATAAGTTAGAGGCGTTTTTGAGGTCTGTGAGAGTTAAAGAGACAGTGTTTGGTGGTATACAAGTTATTCTTGTTGGAGATTTTTTGCAACTCTCTCCAGTAAAAAATGAGAGATATAATGACCCTGGAGAATTTTGTTTTCTCCCTGAAATATTTCTATGCCACAATATCATTTTGAAAGAAGTGATAAGGCAAGAGGATTGGTCATTCTCAGAAATAATTCATAATGTAGCTCTTGGAAAAAAAGACCATATTACTAGTGACTATGTGAAACAATTTAACAGACCATTAAATGCCAGTCCATGTGAAATTACTAGGTTATTTTCAAGTAATGTTCTCACAGACATGTATAACAGGGACTGTCTTTTAAAACTGGATGGAGATATATATGAATTTGAGTCGATAGATGAGGGTGATGACAAGCACCTATTACCTATGACAATTCAGAAAACTCTTTGGTTGAAAAAAGGTGCTAAGGTAATTAAATTTCAATTATTCTGCATTCCATAAATTTTCTAATCACTTAAATTTTAAATTGATTAAATTTTTCACTCATTTATGTATATACTTAATTGTCAAGTTTACATTACTATTTATTACTCTACAAAATTTCTTTAGTATTTTTTTTATTTAATACTTGACAAATTAAATTTACATTTCTCATCAGGTTATTTTACTTCGGAATATGTCCGACCAACTTGTTAATGGACTGTGTGGCAGGGTTGTTAACATTCACGATGGCGAAGTAACAGTCCACTTTCCAACACTGGACAAGATTTGCTAACAAGAATGAATTTTGCAGGTATCATTACATTTTTAATGATTCTTTATGTATGTATTTATATTTTTTGATGAAAAAATATTTTTTTTTTTAAAAACAAACCATTATTGATATATCAAAACTTTTGTATTTAAAGTTTATTCTTTTACGTCTGGCTTGGAATCCATCCTTAAAAACAACAAAAAAAAACAAAAAACAAAAAAAAAAACAACGTTGAATAACACCAGTTTTTGTTTTTAATATTTTCATTTTTCTCAAATTAATATCTTGATGATTGCAGTTTATGACCCATCTTCAAAGAATAATTTTGCAGTTCGGAACCAAATTCCTTTGAAGTTGTGTTACGCCATGACCATTCACAAGGCCCAAGGCTCAACACTAGAAAGGTAACAGTACCAAATTAAGTGTTTAATTTTTTCAAACTAACAATTATTTTCAAGAACGAATCCCAATAAAAGCAAATGTTCACAATCAGGTTTCATCATTTGTACCTAATTTCAGTGTGTTTGTGCTGAAATTTGGTTGATTTGGAGGGATGGAATTTCATTTTTTTAATATAAACCTCTTATATCAAATGCTTAAATTTAGACATAAGTTAATTGATCTTATTTTATATTAATGCCTGATATATATTTTTCTACAAAATCTGAATAAGCTCCATTTGCTTTAAAATTCAGTGTTGCATATAGAAGTGATTGGTAAGTAAATAAATGTTGGATTGATAATAAAGTACTGATATAGTCACACATTTAAGTGGTACTGCAAAAATAATTTGCATTACACATATTTAAGTAAAAAATGAATTAACATAAGACATATAAATTATTTGATTTTGAAGTCAATAATGATAATGTAAAATCTAAATATACTAATGTTTATATGTTCTTATTGGAACTATTATATATGCAAAGCCAAATCACTTACATCTGTAGGGTAGAGGTCGATTGTAGACAGATATTTCAACCCGGTCAGCTTGCTGTGGCAATGGGGCGTGTGAGGTCAACAGATGATTTGCGTGTTGTAAACTTCACTGAAGATGCTATTATTTCTCAGCCCACATGTATACAAGCTTTCTTGGACAGAGACTTTGAACCATTGGCAGTTGACTTATCTTGCTGTTGTCATAGGTAAGCAATGACTTGCTTAACTTATATTGGTTATTATTTATAGTTGTAGATTTGCCACAAAAAAAAATTAATAGACAATAAACAAATAGGTTGTTTTATAGCTTGACTCTTCAAATAATAGTGATAGCAGTCCTATTCACTATGTCGTCCGCATTAGCATAACTTGAAAAATCACAAAATTCTTGGTGTCCTTATTGTAGGCTATTGTCAGAGATCCATAACACCTGCATGGACTTAAACTAAATTATTCCCCTTTGTTACCTTATCAGTATCTCTTGCAAATTCAACAACGATGAAAGGTATTCACTTGAAACATCACAACATTATGTATTTAGGTTCGTAATTTTAAGCCATTGTCCAAGAATAATAACACTAGCATGAAATGGGATTTTACCACCAGACTTGGATTTGGAAAAGGAAATAAAATCTCTATCATTCGGTAATACCGAAACACTGAAAGAAAATCAAATCATACATAGCCAGTGGATTGATTATTTGGTCACTAATTATGATAACTTCAGTATTTCTGTTCCAAACAATACTCTTACATGACTAATATGTACAACACAACTATGAAATATAAACAGTCAGCGAAGGAACAAACATAATTTTTAAGTCCTTCCAGATACATACTACTTCATTTGAAGATTCAGTATTAGAATTAATGCCTGAATATAACCATGCTCAAGTGGTTTTCAGTTTAGCTTATGACATAATGTCTGCCCTTAGAAAATTGTTATTCCAGAAAGCATCGGAAAAGCTTGATGATAGTGCAGCATGTGATGACTTGCATAAAAGATATGTTAGTGTTGACTTGGCAGACACTTCTAGGGGGAAATTAAGATATGTAGGTGGGTATGTTGTTGCAAAACTTAAATATCATACAACATATCATACAAATAAGAATATTCAGAGTTGTGCTTTCAAATCTGATAAAAACAGCATTACAAAATATGAACAAGGCAAACAAGTTTTAAAGCATGTTCATTCTATGATTTGTTCAGAGGCATCACTGTTGAACAGTAAATACTCAGAGACTCTGGAAGAGACATCTAGAAAGCAAAATATCAGGAGAGGACTCACTAACATAACAGATAAAGCTTTCATTTTTTTGAAAACTTAATTACTGTGATTTTGGCTCATCTGAATGGAGAAAATCTTATCAAGTATGATACCAGTATTCACAAACACATAACTGACTCTGTAAAGAAAGATACAAGTTTGTATGAACAATTCCTGAATACAGTTTGTGATAACTCACAGATTGAAGAACATTCTTTTGAATATGTCACTGTGAAAAAAGATGTTGACTCTGTTGTCAGTGATTGCGTACAGGAGCTAGTGTATACCGTTCATGTTTTAAATGAATTATATGGAATGGTTATGGATCATGTAATTGCTTTTCTTTTTAAACAATTTTCTAAAGATATTATTACATTATTTAATATAAAGGAATCATTAAAGCATCGGAAACAGATCAGAATTTCAACTTCAAAAGACACAAAAAAAAATGTAGCGAAGCAAAACAAGTGTTATTTTGATAAGAAAAAATCAAAATCATATATGCCCACATGTGTAGATCAGCGACAGTCAAACCCAACTGCATCTACCAAAGAGCTACATACTACTTCCTTCATAACTGTTGAAACTGAAGACACAGTTTGTCCAACATGTGACAAAATTTATATTGGTGGAGAAGCATGGGTTTGTTGTGATACTTGTGACAAATGGTTTGACAGGAAGTGTGCTGGATTATCAAATGCTTTAAAATGGAACACATTTAAAAAAAAAGAATGTTAATTTTTATTGCCCTACATGTCAGTGAAATGTTTGTTGAAAAATGATTATTTAATTTCCTCCTGCCAATTTCACTGTCCCTCTTAACACATTTTGTGTCAGATATGAAACTTCAATATATATGAAAGGATGTTGATTTAATGTTATAAAAATTCACATTTAAATTAAAGTTGTGATATCACATTAAATGTCATGTTGTGATTTTACTTTTATGACAAAGTTAGATTCTGCAGTCAAATGTTAAAAATGTGTAACATATTGTTTTGTATGGTCTCAAACTCCATTATGCAACATAGATGCATGTTTTTTTAAACACCTCGGCAAAATTGAAGGCCTAGTGTAGTCAAAAAAAACAACAACAAAAAAAAAAACAGGTCTGTTTCTAATAGGTCACAGTAAATTATGAATGGACATTGTTTATTAAAAGTAATGGTTTTTTATCCTTATCTATTACACAGTCATATAATAATTGTATGATAATGTCATCCAAAAGTCACAGTGTTGTGTTTTTTCCTATGAGGCAATATTTATGTTATTGTTAAAGGATTGTTTGGTTATTTATCAGTATTTTCATAAAAAAGAAAATAATAAATTATTATAGTCGTCTGTTTCGCCCATGCAATCATGTCTATATAAACATGATATGTGTATTTAACAAGTAGATACAGGGAGTTTTAGACTACATATAAACTAGATAAAATCAATTAAACGTGTAAATTCACCTTTTGTGTCTTGAGTATTTTTAGGTTTATAATAAAAGGAAAACTATGTTTCGGTAGCTTTTCTTGGCTACATATGTATTTTCCTACTCACAACTTAGGAAAATTCGGTCTCACAATATATCAATTTCCCCAAGCTTTATGTATTCACTATATAATTTATGCTTAATGTTATAATTGTGGTATGCTTCAATTAGAAAAAAAGGAACCCACAGTGTGAGTGATATAGATATGCCAAAATTACATTTTTTTTAAATTTTAAAAAGACATGTACAAGGGTGTGAATGGTAACATTAAATAAAGAGTAAACTTGTTTTCTTTTGAGTGAATATGGGATATATATGAACTCCATCTTAAACATTTTCAATAGTTGAATTATTAAAGTATATCACTTCTCAATGAAGTACATGTGTATATTCCATTTACACTTAAAATAAAAAAATATGTATTATACTTGTGTTATTCAAAATTTTATCATTGCTCACCAGTTAACCAGATTTTAATAAAAAATTATCATTTTGTCTGGTTATTTTAATGTAATATTTGTACTTCAGATGTACCTTTAATAAAACATTGTACTTTTTATATATTGATATGTGAATTATTTTAAATTGTAAAAACATGTATGTTGTTCAGTAGATTTTACTTATCATTTGAAAATGGTATGTATTATTGGAGCTCACAGAAAATTAAATTACATGTAATACTTATTGAACAAAAGTATAATGACACTTCTCAATAGAGTTGTTTTTATTTGATGATTTCTTAATAAAAATTGAATTACATATCACCAATAACCAATGATATAAAATTATATCCAACTCAGTATGAGGAACAAAACAATATATATGGTTTAGGGGTGGGTATCTGTATAATTTTTGAAATATAAGATTATAAAGTAAAATTCAGGGGGTGGGGCCTAAACTCTGGGTCGAACACTTGATTAAGTGTTGGAAATTGTGAAAATATTAATCAAAACATACATACATTTTTTAACATAAAAAAATCATTCATGGAGGGGTGTGGGGCATGACCCCTAGGGAACCCCTCCCCATTTACAAAAATAAGGGAGGCACCAATTTTCATGTCTTAAGTTTTGTAAAGACATGTCGACCAGAATACGAGATATAGAACATGAAAATTGCCGGTGTGTCAAATAATAATAATAATGAATATAAGAATAATAAAGAACGGAGTAAAAACAATAATTCTCAAAATTTCATATGGGAAACTTAAAAAAAAATTAGGTAAGTATTAGATTTTTAGGAGTTAAAAAATATAGTAATTTAAATAGAGAACATAAATATAATTAAATATATAAGTGCATCCAATCTCTGCGATTTTGTTGGAGATATTGCTAAAAAAATCAATGCAATAAAAAAAATATGATATAAATGGAATGATAAACGAATAGTTGTATAATATAGCAAAAATAATTTTCGATGTTATATTTAAAAAAATCAGGACAAATACCGATTTTTCATAAATATATATTACCATGTTACCATAGCCATGACATGGCTTATTGTCAGCCTGATAGAGATCCAAATTAATAATGATAATAATAGACGTCACTATAAATGCCGCTGTCCAAGTTTGTTTACATCTGCAATACACACAAGTATTGCAACATTCTAAATATAAAATGAATTTCGTCAAGTTATTTTAATTTTTTTTTGCAACTATATTTTGATTAAAAAAATTCATATGTTACAAAAAAAAAGTTTTTTATTGAAAAAACAAATTTGAAAAATAAATAAAATAAAACTTACCCTTATTCAATTTTAACCAACCAGAAGGCAGCATACGCGCACGTCATTCAAAATGAAATATGGCGATGACATCAACCGAAAACTGAATCGTACGTATTTCAATACCGACTTCAAAACACGCACGGTCAAATTGGAATAAATTTGGTTCACGGATATACGTATTATATTCTTTTTGATTGATTATTTATAATATTTAGCCACGTGTTGACTCAATGACTGAAAAATGACCTGAATTTCGTCTATACATTTACCTGTCAAGTGGACGTCGAAAACGACATAGGTACAAATTTCGTGTTGAATTATTGAAACTTAGTACATTAATTAAAATATCCGGGGTATTTCAGAAAAATAAAAGATACACATTGACAAATAAACCTTTGAAGGTTGAAATCAACATTCTTAGTGAATGAATTGAACACTTTTTAACACCATTCAAATTCATTTTTTTCGGATCATCGTTAGGTTTGCGTTGTTTACCTTCTCTTATATATAGCCTAACAAATACTTTCAGTGAGTGTAAAATATATCCACCACGAAATATCCTGCATAAATGGGTGGGGGTATCGATCAAATTCAATGCATGTAGATTATTTTATTTAAGTTCTCAACTGCTAATGAAACACGCACACACAAAATGATTACAGATCTTTCATATGTAAGTTGAAAAAAGTTATGGGGCAAGAGTGAAGTGAAATGAAAGATAATTATCAGGCCTATTTATCAGTGTATGATGAAAACTTAATGAGTTTGTTCCAGAGGCTGAAATTCGGTGCTTGATGGAAGATTGATACGAAAACAGAATTGATGTGGTTTGTCAGAAGGGGGATGGGATGGGGTATTCATTACCAAAAGGGGATATAACTCATACTTACTATAACAAAGTTTTATTTTAAAATACTACCAGCAGAAGATATCAATGATTTTTAAAAATATCATATGCCTTCAATCCCATCTTTTTTATTTGCCTTTGCGCACATTACTAGACACCAGTCACCTATTTTTTTTCAAACTTTAGTGTATAAATACTGCTTGAGCTATGTCATGGGCAAGGAAGTTCTAATTTAATTTAAAAGTGTACTTATTGCCTCTATTATAGATTAAGACTCCAGTGAAGTGTCAGAGTATACCCAGACCTGCCTCAGTTTCCTGGATTAATTTCTGTTCCAAAATGAGAAGCCCACAAGTTGCCTCATTGCAAAGGTAAGATATATATATATATATATATATATACACAAATATAAAACTGTAATATATTCAAACATAACATCTGTTATGAATAACTACAGGGTTCACTCAAATTGTCAGGCTTTCTTGAATGGATTAAATAGAATGTCTCTTATTTAACCCCCACACATAGCCATAACAATCAATACTGATTGCAAGCCATTAACAAAGAAGAAGAGGAGAAAAATCAATGTGATAAAAGCAATAAATAAATGTGATATAATCTTATATTTAAACAAACATTGCACGTGTTACAGATAAACTAAACAGTTAAGATTTAAAGCAAACAGCACAAATAGTCAAATACTGTCAACACAAATACTGTCAATGAAATTTTAAACCCAGGGAATATTAAACAGAATGATGTCTTTTCACAATCCATAGTCATTGAGTATATTTTCAGGTTCACAGTGTCACTGTGTAACAAAATGAATGACTGTAACTGCAGGATTTATTGTGATCTGAAATCTGTTTAAGGTCAAGTATCAGATGCACTGGATCATGAGATATCTACTGGTGAAGCCAAACAAAACCACCCAAAATGCCCACATGGAGCAGCCTTTGTGGACATACAACACCAGTCAACAGAGAAGGTAAACAGTCGGGCTTGTAATTCCAAAAACATCTTCAAATCAATAAAATAGATTGCATATACCGTAGGGCTAAAAAATTTGATTCTTGAGGAAACGGACAATACATTTGATTACTAATGATTAAATATAAAAAATCTCTTGTCAAACATTCTAGAAAATTCCTATCTGTCTCACCTGACTGGAGGTCTCTAGCTCTAGCTATAAGCAGAGGTGACACAAAGGGATCACTTTTCTGTTGTCTGTCCATCTGTCTGGCCGTCACACTTTTTCCATCATGTTTCGGCAAATGACACACATTATACAAAGGACACTCTTGTTAAGTGTTCCCTGTTCAGCAATGCATACAATAGAAATTTAACACACGTTTTGAAATAAAATGTCATCAGTTGTGTTTACAACCTTCAAAGATGATAAATACTTAACTCTTTACCTCAGAATTTTTAAATTTTTTTTTTTTTTTTTTTTTTTTTAGACATTTTTATTTATTAAGTACATAAAGGCCTCCGGCCTATAATACATAACATACGTATCATGAGTGGATAATCCACCCAAACAATAACTTGTTGTGTACCTTGACATATACAAAAAAATGTAACTGAAATGTTTCTAGACATCTACATTAATTCCAAAAAACCCTTTTTACCTTTAAAAGGAAAAGAATTCACTTATTATTAGTACATTTTCATACATCAACATGTGAACTGTATACAATATAACTGTATAAAAATAATTACTACTTTTTAACCCTTTACCCGATACAAGGATCCACAAAAGACCTATGCGAACAGCATAAAACCAGTCAGTTTTATCTGTTCGATGCTCCTCAGTCATTTGGAAATGGGTTTTTACCATTAAATTTTAGTTAAACATGGCTTTCTGTAGATCATGTAGATTATATGGTACCCATTAAGGGTGCTAATAAGCGTCTACCTGAGGTAAAGGGTTAAACTACATGTACATGTATTATTATCACAGCTTAAAATCAGACAAGAATATTACCATTATTATGACACCAGGTTTTCAAAAACAGCATTGTACCTGGGCTATACGAATTATTTCTCCTGTATAATTATTTTATTTAACTAATAACTTATCTATATAATTACAAAGTAACTTCAGCTTTGTATAATCATTAACTTGTAATAAGTAATTTAGATCACGAGCAGTTTTGTTGCCCTTATACCATGATATCAGATATTGTTGTCTAAGTCTTTCGTATTTTGGGCAAATGAAGAACACATGTTCTTCATCCTCTATAGTATTAATATGTAATACAGTTTTGCAATATTCACAGAATCTTATTTCTCTTGGTACATTATTATGTCGACCAGTTTCTATTGTAAAATTGTGGTTCGAACATCTAAATCTCGCCATTGCTCTTCTCAATGAAAAATTTATATCAACACATAAATATGTTTCTGGGTAAACTAATGTTTTGAATTCTCTATAAAAATCACATCTGCTTGAATTATTAATATTACTGTGCCAGTTTTGTAGCATACAGTCAACAATACGTTGACGAAACAAAGATAGAAACATATTTACATCGCCAATATCCTGTGACAACCAGACAAATCCAAAACCAAATTTAAATAAAAGATCTTTAACTTTAGTTGCCCACGTTTTTCTTCCAGCCTCATCTAATGTTTTTAACATAATATAGCACTGTTTTGGGTATCTATAGTCTTGCATTCTGATCAGTTTACACCAATATTTTATACAATTTGTTTGATATGTTATACATAAAGGCAACCTACCGCACTCTCCTAAGGCCATGCAATTATTAACAGAGTTACTAACCCCTAAATAATATTTACAAAAAAATATTTGAACAGATTCGATGATATTAGAGTATTCATACCCCCAGACCTCAGATGCGTAGCATACAATTGGTTTAACTAATGTATCAAATAACTTGAAATTTTCATAATGTTGTAAATAGCCAAAAGAACGTTGATGATTTCTTATACTGAATATAGCTTTATTTGCCTGCGCAACAAGTTTAATTTTCGCTGCCGTCCATGATAACATAGGCGTAAACAGAATTCCCATGTATTTGTACACTGACGTTATTTTTATTGTTTGACCATTATAATACCATTTTTCATAGTTACGTAATCTACCACCATTCCTAAAAACAATAATTTCAGTTTTATCTAAGTTTATTTCCATGCCCGTATTATTACAAAATGTTTGAAAAACATTAATTTGTTGTTGTAATTTAACTGCGGTATCCGCACAATTTGCGACATCATCCGCAAACAATAGACAAAGAATTTCAGGTATAGTATTCGTTACAAAAATTCCGTTATTATTACATTTTTCGTTTAACAGAGTAACTAAATCGTTGATAAAAAGAGAAAAGATTACAGGACTGCATATATCCCATTGCCTTGTTCCGATGTTGCATGGACAAAATTCTGTTAAACCACATTCTGTTCTTACACAAGATTTAAAATTAATTTTTTACCCCGAATTCCTTTTCTGTGCATTGATTTAAATAATATTTTGTGATTAATTTTATCGAACGCTTTCCTGAAATCTATGTACAAACAATAAAAGCGTCCTCCCGACCGTGATAAATATTTTTGTTCTAGAGCTTGCAAGGTAAAAATGTTGTCTACAGTGGAATAACCTTTCCGAAACCCTGCCTGCCCCTCATCTATCATATTATGTTCCTCGGCCCAATTATAGAGACGGTTATTAATAATACTAGACATAATTTTATAAAGAGTATTTACCAAAGATATTCCCCTGAAGTTTCGAGAATTACTGCATGAACCAGTTTTGTGTATAGGAACAATAATACTTTCTCCCCAACTGGATGGAATAATACCGCTATCAAATATCTTATTGAATAAAACAGTTAACATAGGTACAATTTCATTACTTACATGTTTATAAAACTCACAAGGTATACCATCGGTTCCAGGACTTTTACCATTTGCTAACTTACTTATACTACTACGTACCTCATCCTCTGAAATAGGACTATTTAAAGTTTCATGATTTATATCCTGGTTTATTTGATTATCTTCAACAACTAAATCATTAATATTTTCCGTCAATGTTTCATCATATCATAATTTCTTAAAATATAGCATCCACTCTCTCCCCGATATACTGGAACCTGTACTGGGATTTCTTCTACATGTTTTAATCATCTCCCAAAAAAGCTTTGGATCTGACCTAGAGCATTTCTTTAGTTTATCACGCTGTTTTCTTTTATATTCTCTTTTCTTTAACCTACTTGTGTCTTTAAATTGATTTCTATATTGTTTATATATATGCAAATCTGCGGCTTTATTTGTGTGACAAAAACGTCGTAACGATGCATATTTCATTTGCTTAAGATCTTGACAATCTAAATCCCACCACGCTGGTTGCTTAACTGCATATGTATACCGGCGACTTTTCATAGATGACGCAGCTCTGTGAAATACACCAATTAACAAAGAAATACTTCTATCTATATTTTGTATAGCCATATCGCAAATATTATATTTAACATTATGATATAATCTCGTAAAAGAGTTGATAAACGTTTCTGCTTTGTCACAATCCCATTTAAATTTAATTTTGGCTCTAGTTGGTATTTTCTCTTTATTACCTCTTGTAACCACCTTGTTAAACTTAAATTATATAGGAAAATGTACAGATTCTGTCCGTTCTTCAATATTAAAATATACACAATTTGCAAACAAATTTGAACTACATATATGGTAGTCAACAACACTAGCGCCATTATTAGCTATACATGTATAATTACCATCAATGTCATCATACAGAAGCCCGTTTATTATGTGCATATATGTATTACAACAAAAATCCACTAAAGACTTTCCAAACGAATTAAATCTTATATTATCTTTATTTGTTCGAACCATGTTAAAAGTATCACCTTCATAGTCTGTCTCCCCAAATATATAATTTAAATCATCATGTGGGATGTAATCTAAAAAATTCTTCGTCCTAGTATTTAGATCGCCTCCTAAAGAATAATATGCATCTGGATAATCATTGAAAATAATTTCAAAATTGGCCTGTACTAATTTTATACCATTTTCTTGGTTATTATAAATCGGCGAACCTTCCGGAGACACACATATGAAACATACACAATTACATCTTTCATATCACTGAACAAAGAACTACTGAATAATAATACAACGCAATTCTCAAAATGATTGTAGATACGCTTAACAATATTATTTTTATCATTTCATCCTTCACAAATACACTCACGCCAAATATAGTACCTACATTTCTGGAACCCTGATTTCTACATTTAATTACTCCTCAGTACGGTCAATATGATCGAACGATTGTATGTAACTCTACCACATATATATGCTAAGATAGAGCAAAAAAGATAAAAAAATAACACTGTGTCAAGAATAAATGCCTACAAGCTGCACAATCATTTGTGAGATGAAAAATCAAATAACTTATTTTTCTATGCTGATTTTGCGGATGAATATTGATTGTTTTGATTTATGTGAATGCCGATAAAATAGAACTGTCATCACTGTAACTATTAAAATAAACCATTTTGAGTTTTCAATTCAATACACATCCATTTCACCTCATTAACGCTCTATAAGCGAGTGCACTACCCCTAATATCAAGACTATGAAATATATAGGTGGTACGCTTCGTCCGAAAATGGTACGTTCAGACACTGGTACGCTTGTGCAATGGTACGCTTCGTCCCGCTACCGTCATCACTTGCAGTTTTTGTGATTCAATTCTGATTATATTATACCTATCAAGAGCTTTCCATGTGGTTTTTGTTTTGCATATTTTTTTTTCAAGTAAAATGCACGTGGGCATGGAATCAACAAATGTGCCTTCAGCACTGACATCCATTGTGGATTACATAATCTCTTCATATCTATGTATGCATAAAATATTTTTGTTTGATGACAGTGATTGTTTATTTACTTTTTTTTATGACAGTGATTTTTTTAACATGTAGATCAAGTAGACATCTAGTAATAGGTGGATGTTCTATTTAAACAAGACCTACTAAACATGAACACGTATATAAACTAACTGCTCACGGTGTCAGCCTTTTAAAAAAGTAAAGAAAGTGAAAATGATATGATTTTGTACAAATTATGTCAATTATTGAAGATTTTTTATTTATCTCCTCAGATGTAGTTTGACATATTCTTCCTGTGCTGATGGCGCTGGGAAAGCCTGAGTCAGATGATATTCTTGGCGTGAATTTGTACAACGGGCTTTATAGACATGTTATATAGACAAATACTTCTGTTATGTGATTGGCATGTGCCAAGATTTTCTTGTGTCCCCATTATTTCATGATATTGCATGTGATGAGAAAGGAAAATGTGCAGTAGAAAAAATGGACTCGAACCCGGGACCTCTCACTCATTGGAGAAATGCAGAGCTACCAGATCACTTACACTAAATCTCCTCACTGATATGGGCTACTTATAGCCTGAAGCATACTAGCCTGCCAATTCTGAATTCATCTTGAATTGGTTGTACAGAAAACAATTTGCTGTATTCCTGAACAACCCAAAGATCAGACATTCCAAAAAGTGTCTGTCTGTCTGACCTGACTTGTTATTTCTATTTTAATCCTTTGAATATATTTCAATACATTCTGTCTGATTGTCCAGTAAAATTTCTAACAACATTGTTTTTAAATTCATATTGTTGAAAATTAATTTCATTAAATTAAGAATATCTTAACATGTCATTGTAATAAAGTGTTTAAACTTAATAATACCAATGAAATGAAAGAAAAACAGTAATGAAATCTAGTTATTTGGGTTTGGTCCTTTGAACTTAATTTTGGTCCTGTGAATCTTGTAAAATTACTTGTACAGGACGAAATGTCCTGTGATTCTTAAAAACTGATGTAATATTTGCTTAAATACCATTCACTACTCTGCAGCAGTAGTACGAGTATCTCATTACGTTTAGGATTATTTTGCACTAACGCGCAAGGTTTAGGGTTCTACTATGAGGCTGAACACCCTTGCAAGGTGTGATCGTTCGTGCTATAAACTAATTTATTTACCGTCAGTCCTTTGCGTGATTGAAAGGTACATTTTAATCTGAGACTATTTCGTTTCGCTACACTTGTTCCCTCCATATTCAAAATTATGAAGAACTTTTTCACATTTTCTAACCTATACATAAATGCGATGAAACCGTCATTAAACTTCAAAATAATCGCATCTCCAAACTTTATTTACGTATATAGCACTTATCATACTGATAAAGGAATGTAGTTAACAGTTAATAAGATGGTAAAATTAAGAAAAGCTGTAAGTCATGACACAAAACATTGCTTTACGTGACGGGTTGCTTTACGCGATGTATGTATAGTTTCACCAAACTTACAATTGTACTCCGAATTCACTTTAATCATATTGCTTTAAGTGGAGCATTATTAATCATAAAGATGAATTATACTTAAACTTGTTTCGGAAATAGACTGAAGCGTTTGAGTATTTGTAGACAAATGCCATATATTACAGTAATTGGGATTGTTGAAGACCATCATGGATTTCAGCAAAAATAACACTCGGAAAACCCATTTCTTCGTGTAAGAACGGGAATTTCTGATTTGATACGATTGCAAAAGTAACTGTATGATCTATAAAGCGCAAAGAATAAAACTTGAACAACCACCAAAACAATAAATAAATAGAGAATTATACTATTAAAACATAATACACTTTTTTATGCCCCCCGAGATTTATAACTTTGTATAAATGGCAATATCAATAAAAGTATGTTTGGTAGAATAATTCTTACTGTTAATCTCGCATGAGGGGACTGTATCATTCCATGTCGAATCGGCTAGACATTGCAAGGCTGAATTTCCACTAAGAGTATATCCGCCATCACAAGTAAAAATCACGACTGTTCCGAATGCAATTGCATCTGAATCTTTATTTCCATTAGAAGGCGTTGTCAATTCAGTGCAATCTGTGATTTAAAATTTAAAAAAACAACAAAACATATGTCTTATCTAACGTACCTAAAGATCAAGACCACACGAAAATGGCATGCGAAAAAGTTCAACTTAAATGTTTCATTTCTATTCTTCATGATTTTATTGCTTGTTAATTGGATGTTTAGACAAAAGTATTTAGTATCAAATGTGAAATATTGTAACCCCCCCCTTTTTTTTATAAAAGCCTGGTTTTTTGTTGTTTCAGAAAATTGATAGAACTTTTCATGAATATTATATGATACACTTTATAACTTTGTATAAATGGCAATATCAATAAAAGTATGTTTGGTAGAATAATTCTTACTGTTAATCTCGCATGAGGGGACTGTATCATTCCATGTCGAATCGGCTAGACATTGCAAGGCTGAATTTCCACTAAGAGTATATCCGATATCACAAGAAAAACTCACGACTGTCCAGAATGCAATTGCATCTGAATCTTTATTTCCATTAGAAGGCGTTGTCAATTCAGTGCAATCTATAATTCAAAATTAAAAAAATACAAAAAACATATGTCATACCTAACGTATCTGAAGATCAAGACCAGACGGAAATGGCATGCGAAGAAGTTCAAATTAAAGGTTTCATTCATATTCTACATGATGTTATTGCTTGTTTATTAGATGTTTAGACAACAGTATTTAGTATCAAATGTGAAATATTGCTACCTTTCTTTTATAAAAGCCTAGTTAGTTGTTGTTTCAGTAAAATGATAGAACTTTTCATGAATAATATATGATACATTTTATAACTTTGTATAAATGGCAATATCTATAAAAGTATGTTTGGTAGAATAATTCTTACTGTTAATCTCGCACGAGGGGACTGTATCATTCCATGTCGAATCGGCTAGACATTGCAAGGCTGAATTTCCACTAAGAGTATATCCGATATCACAAGTAAAAATCACGACTGTCCCGAATGCAATGGCATCTGAATCTTTATTTCCATTAGAAGGCGTTGTCAATTCAGTGCAATCTGTGATTTAAAATTAGAAAAAAAACAAACATATGTCTTATCTAACGTATCTAAAGATCAAGACCACACGGAAATGGCATGCGAAAAAGTTCAACTAAAGGTTTCATTCATATTCTACATGATGTTATTGCTTGTTTATTAGATGTTAAGACAATAGTATTTAGTATCAAATGTGAAATATTCTTACCTTTCTATTATAAAAGCCTAGTTAGTTGTTGTTTCAGTAAAATGTTAGAACTTTTCATGAATATTATATGATACATTTTATAACTTTGTATAAATGGCAATATCATTAAAAGTATGTTTGGTAGAATAATTCTTACTGTTATTGTCAGGTTCTTTTTTTAAATTATCTCCCTTTATTTTTAGTGATTTTTTTCTTAAGCTTGACTCCGTTACTATATCGTATTTAGTCTATATACTCCACTATAGAATGGCTTTCAATTGGCATCAGGTATTTAACATCTGACCAGCTCTGACGGAATCATAATGTTTTTCGAACACATCTTGTTAGTACTATATCTATAAATATCCATCCGTCGATCCGCCCCGTCTAAAAATCGCAATTATTTATAGTCCAATTAACTATAAGACAGATGTCGATTAGGATATTTAATATATATGATAACTCGTGCCTTAAGTTGTAACTTTATATCATTTTTATATGCGGAGACTCTTATTGCATTTAAACGATAAATGTTAGAAATTCAAAGAATAAAAAAAAACGTTTACTTCATTGTAATTATATATTGACTTATGAAACTATTAGGTATAATAAACAAGACAGTCATGATGGCCCCGAATCGCTCACCTGATTATAAATGAGCAACATATGTTGGAATTTTCATAATGACATACTTTTTCACCCTACATGACCCAAATTCAAACCTGTCAAAAGATTTTATGCAAACAGACATTCCGACCAAGTTTCTTGAAGATATGACCAAAAATGTGACCTCTAGAGTGTAAACAAGGTTTTTCTAAGATTTGACCTCATGACCTTTTTTTGACCCCACATGACCCAAATTCGAACTTGTCCAAGATTTTATGTAGACAAACATTTTGACCAAGTTTCATGAAGAATGGGCCAAAAATGTGGCCTCTAGAGTGTTAACAAGGTTTTTTTTCTTCTTAGATTTGACCTCATGACCTACCTTGTGTTCCCACATGACCCAAAGTCGAACCTTTCTAAGATTGTATGGAGAAAAACATTCTGACCAAGTTTCATGAAGATTGGGCCAAAAATGTGGCCTCTAGAATGTTAACAATGTTTTTATGAGATTTGACCTCGTGACCTTCTTTTTGATAGCACATGACGCTATTTCGAACTTGTCCAAGATTTTATGGAGACAAACATTCTGACCAAGTTTCATGAAGATTGGCCTAAAAATATGGCCTCTAGAGTGTTTACAAGCCAAATTGTTGACGACGAACGTCGCTCGACGGACGATGGACGAATGGCGATCACAAAAGCTCACCTTGAGCACGTTGTGCTCAGGTGAGCTAAAAAAACAATAATTAACTTTGTTTTTTTACAATAAAAAAAATGGGCCATGATGGCCCGGAATCGCTCACTTGATTATAAATGAGTAACATATGTTGGATTTTTCATATTGACCTATTTTTTGACCCCACATGACCCACTTTCGAATTATGCAAGATATTATGGAAACAGACATTCCGACCAACTTTCATGATGATATGGCCAAAAATGTGGTCTCTGGTGTGTTAACAAAGTTTTTCTAAGATTTGACCTCATGACTTCCTTTTGACCCCACATGACCCAAATTCGAACTTGTCCAAAATTTTATAGAGGGAAACATTCTGACCAAGTTTAAAGACGATTAGGCCAAAAATGTGGCCTCTAGAGTGTTAACAATGTTTTTATAAGATTTGACCTCGTGTCCTAATTTTTGACCCCATATGACCCAATTTCGAACTTGTCTAAGATTTTATAGTAACAAACATTTTGATAAAGTTTCATGAAGATTGGCCTAAAAATATGGCCTCTAGAGTGTTAACAAGCCAAATTGTTGACGACGCACGACGAAGGGATCACGAAAGCTCACCTTGAGCACGTTGTGCTCAGGTGAGCTAACAATATACACAAAAACAATAAACATGCAGTTGGTAACAAAAATACGATTGCAAAAGTAACTGTTCGATCTATAAAGCTCAAAGAATAAAACTTGAACAACCAACAAATCAATAAATAAATACAGAATTGGGAGTGACAGCAGCAACAGCAACAACATAAAAAGCAACGTCAACTTCATTATCTCTTAGATGTTTACCGATTTGATAATGACTTAAATTACAACAAGAGGGCCAAGATGGCCCTAGATCGCTCACCTGAGAAAAGTATCATTCATTGTCTGTACAAAACTGATTGCTTAAGAATAAAGATGATGAGGTGAAACAATGTTCAGGAATTTTCTGACCCCATCCACAAAAGATATCATCATGACAAACATTCTGCCAAAGTTTGAGGATAATTGGACCAAAAATGTTGCCCTAAGAGTATAAACAAGATTTTTCTAAGATTTGACCTACTGACCTACTTTTCTGTCCAGCCCCGACCATTTTCAAACTGGTTCGAGATATCATCATGACAAACAATCTGACCAAGTTTGAGGAAGATTGGATCAAAATTGTGGCCTCTAGTGTGTAAACAAGATTTTTCTAAGATTTGACCTACTGACCTACTTTTTGATCCAACCTGACTAATTTTCGAAAGGATTCAAGATATAATCAAGAAAAACATTCTGACCAAGTTTGAGGAAGATTGGATCAAAATTGTGGCCTCTAGTGTGTAAACAAGATTGTTCTAAATTTGACCTACTGACCTACTTTTTGATCCAACCTAACCCATTTTCGAAAGGGTTCAAGATATTATCAAGACAAACATTCTGACCAAGTTTGAGGAAGACTGGATTGAAATTGTGGCCTCTA
Source organism: Solen grandis (assembly GCA_021229015.1). Lineage (NCBI taxonomy): Eukaryota > Metazoa > Mollusca > Bivalvia > Adapedonta > Solenidae > Solen > Solen grandis. The sequence goes on from CM037779.1 coordinate 21,007,007, forward strand.
GTGTGTAAACATCAAAATTGTTGACGGACGACGGACGACGCACGACGGACGACGGACAATCAAGTATCCCAAAATCTCACCCTGAGCTATGCTCAGGTGAGCTAAAAATAACGGGATAGATGGGACTTCTATGTGAGTTTGCCTCCCTCATAATAGAGAGATAAAGAGAAAGATAGAGCCTTACCTATTATTGTACAAGTGACAGAGGCATTCCACTGTCCTGTCTCCAGACAATATGCGCTGGTAAAGGTATCTAGCGTGTATCCAGTATCACAGGCAAATTCTGCCCGCTGTCCGTACGTTGTGCCCGAGAGCGTAACGACATTTCCATTCTCAAGGGTCAGGGTACAGGCATGTAGATCTTATTTATTTACAGCCATAATTACACATAATACACCTTTTTATGCCCCCGAGATCTGTGATCGAGGCATAATGATTTTTGCCCTGTCTGCTTGTTAATTTGTTGGTTTGTCAGCAGCTTTAACATTGGCCATAACTTGATAACTATAAAAAGGTACTGACTTGAATCTTCATTTATGAATACAATGCGACAAGAAGAAGTGCAGTAATAAAGAACAATAACTCTGCATGGTCCAATTTGTTTTTTTTATCTATCTCCCTTTTTATTTTTATTTTTCATTTTTTAAGAGCACAACTCATGAACTATTCAAGGTATTGACTGAAATATTAGAATATAAGCAGATGGCGAAATTAGAAAGTAAAATAACTAAAACTGTTAACTCTACCTTGATCAATTTTTGAATTATCTTCCATTTTGACATCTAGGAAAAGTGCAGTGGACTAGAACCATAAATCTATTAAGTCTGTTTTATATTTATCTCCTTTCTTATTTTTTTTGTTGGTAGCATAACTCATAAACTATGCAAGGTATTGACTTGAAACCTAAAATATAAATAGATGGTGAAATTTGGAACTGCAATTCCAAAGATTTGTTACTCTGTATGGACCATTTTATAGTATCTGCCGTTATTATGATTATACAGTGAATTTCTGTACAGAATGAGATAAAAGCTTATTTACTATATACTTGAAACTTCATACATAAGTAGATGACAACTGAGGAAAGTGCAGTCTTTATACTTGAAACTTCATACATAAGTAGATGACAACTGAGGAAAGTGCAGTCTTATTTTGTATGAAGTTTCAAGTATATAGTTAATAAGATTTTATCTCATTCTGTAGAGAAATTCACTTCATAATCCAATAAAGGCAGATAATATATAAATGGTCTATACAGAGTAACACATTTTTTGAAATGCGGTTCCAGATTTCACCATCTATTTATATTTTAAGTTTCAAGTCAATACCTTGCATAGTTTACGAGTTATGCTACCAACAACAAAAAATGAAAAGGGAGATAAATATAAAGCAGACTTAGTAGAGTTATGGTTCTAGGCCACAGCACTTTTCCTAGTTTTCAAAATGGAAAATAATTCAAAAATACATCAAGGTAGAATTATGAGTTTTAGTTATTTCACTTTCCAATTTCACCATCTACTTATATTCTCATATTCAAGTCAATACTTTGAATAGTTCATGAGTTATGCTCTTAAAAATTGAAAACTAAAAATAAAAAAGGAGATAGATTAAAAAAAACTTGACCATGTAAAGTTATTGTTCTTAATTACCCCACTTCTTCTTAGCACATTGTATTCATATATGAAGATTCAATTTAATACCTTTTATAGTTTTCAAGTTATGGCCATTGTTAAAGCTGCTGACAATCCAACAAATTAAGAAGAAGACAGGGCAACCACATTATGCAACGATCACAGATCTCGGCGGCATAAAAAGTATATTATGTGTAATTATGACTGTGAATAAATAAGATCTACATGCCTGTATATTTTTGCAGACTGCGGTACCCTGACCCTTGAGAATGGAAATGTCGCTACGCTCTCGGGCACAACGTACGGACAGCGGGCAGAATTTGTCTGTGATACTGGATACACGCTAGATACCTTTTCCAGCGCCTATTGTCTGGAGACAGGACAATGGAATGCCTCTGTCACTTGTACAATAATAGGTAAGGCTCTATCTTTCTCTTTTATTCTCTATTATAAGGGAAGCAAACTCGCAAAGAAGTCCCATCTATCCCGTTATTTTTGTCATTTAAGTATCATATCAAATCGGTAAACATCTAAGAGATAATGAAGTTGACGTTGCTTTTTATGTTGTTGCTGTTGCTGCTGTCACTCCCGATTCTCTATTTATTTATTGTTTTGGTGGTTGTTAAAGTTTTATTCATTGCAATTTAAAGATCATACAGTCAATTTTGTAATTGTGTTTTTGTTACCAACTGCATGTTTATTTCTTTTGTGTATATTATTTTTACTCAAAAGTACGAAGCTACTTATTTTTTTCCTAACAGTTTCATAAGTCGATATATAATTACAATGCAGTAAACATTTTTATTATTCTTTGAATTTCTAACATTTATCGTTTAAAAGCAATAAGAGTCTCCGCATAAAAAAATGATACATTAAGTTACAACTAAAGGCACGAGTTATGATATATATTAAATATCCTTATCGACATCTGTCTTATAGTTAATTGGACTATAAACAATTGCGATTTTAAGAAGGGGCGGAACGACGGATAGATATTTATAGATATAGTAATAACAAGATGTGTTCGAAAAACACTATGCTTCCGTCAGAGCTGGTCAGATGTTGAATAACTGATGCCAATTGAAAGCCATTCTAAAGTGGAGTATATAGACTTAAAACGAGATAGTAACGGAGTCATGCTTAAGAAAAAAATAACTAAAATAAAGGGAGATAATTAAAAAAAGAACCTGACAGAGTTCTGCTCCATTAGCATAACACTTCTGCTTCTCACTATCTGTTAATATCTTAAGTTTCAAATCAATACCTCGATTGGTTGAAAAGTTATTTTCTGTACAAAATTTGATACAAAATAAAGGGAAATAATAAAACAGACTTGGTAGAGTTATGATTTTTGGTCACTGCACTTTCCTCAGTTGTCATCTACTTATGTATGAAGTTTCAGGTATATAGTAAATAAGCTTTTATCTCATTCTGTACAGAAATTCACTGTATAATCATAATAACGGCAGATACTATAAAATGGTCCATACAGAGTAACAAATCTTTGGAATTACATCTGACCAGCTCTGACGGAAGCATAGTGTTTTTCGAACACATCTTGTTAGTACTATATCTATAAATATCAATCCGTCGTTCCGCCCCGTCTAAAAATCGCAATTGTTTATAGTCCAATTAAATATTAGACAGATGTTGATAAGGATATTTAATATATATCATAACTTGTGCCTTAAGTTGTAACTTTATATCACTTTTTATATGCGGAGACTCTTATTGCTTTTAAACGATAAATGTTAGATATTCAAAGAGTAATAAAAAATGTTTACTGCATTGTAATTATATGTTGACTTATGAAACTGTTAGGTTAAATAAAAAAAAAAATAAGCAACTTTGTACTTTACAGTAAAAATAATATACCCAAAAACAATAAACACGCAGTTGGTAACAAAAAATAACAATCGAGTTTGAAAAAAAAATATACAGATTTTACTCAGTAAGTTAGCCGCTTACTATTTGTAAATAAAGTGAAAACCTGCTCAAAGGATTATTACCATACACCTTTGTTTTGGTGGGCGCATAAAGAAATATTTTTGTTCAGGGCTTCGAAGCTGGGTCTCATGCATAGCTGCCTAACGCTCAATCGACTTCGGCGAGGGGAATTTTGGCCTGATCGTTGAGCGTCGTCATACATTGCGACCTGGGATCGAGTCCAATCAAATTCTAAAAGTAACACGCTATTGATTCCTTTTAACGATCATGGTGAAACGACATTCCTTGATCGACTAAAAAAAGATTACTCGTTTATTTCTTGTTTTTTTTTTTTTAGTTTAGAAAGGGTAAATGAATTGCTTACATAGATTTACATGTCAGTTGCTTTTTCACTGATTTTAGTTTATTGATTGGAAGTAGCACGTTTTACGTTTTGATAAATCAAAAGCTGACATTTACATAATTGATTTACATAATTAACGACACCCGTATTCACCGCATTGTATTACGCCGCGCCCAATAGCGTATCAATGCAACGAGATTGTGTACATAGTGAAGCAAGTTCATGATTTCACTTGGTATGCAATTTATGAATGGAACCTCAATCAGGATCATCTTAAAACAAAGAAAAAGTGCCCAAGGCACCGAGAGACTGTCGGCGAGGTTATAAAAAACAAGTTCAGCTGACTTACTACTAAGAACTAGAGTTGCCGGAAAACGTGTTCAGTTTTTGCGTTATATAACCTTTGCCTCTATTAAGTTAACCTTGCTTAAACTCAGGAATTACAATTACATGTCACTTACATTGCATTATGTAAATCCTGCCGACAGTCTCCCAGTGCAGTTTGCGCATTGGTTAAGTCGAGGTTACTCGACATGTGTAAAGCTTTGTCATTGAGAATTGCTAACGGTAGGCTTAGGTCTGATGTTAACATGGGAGAGTTTACATATTTCAATAGGCAATCATAAAGTACTATCGATTATCTTGTACTGAGAGTACAATAAGTAGTCGGAACGCAGAACTTTCCTTCAATATATTTATTGATGATAGTAGTAGCAGTACATTCATTAGGTGGGATCACCTAAGGTTTGTCTGGAGGAGACCTTATATCAAGATTGACAGATTTTAAGAAAGAAGTCGAATATTGTCATCTAAATGATAGCAACTCTATTGATAATATGATGAACAGTTTTGCAGATATTATATGTTCTGTATCTAATCCTCCTGTCAAACATACAGTAAACGATCGTTCACTCAATTGTAGGACAAATTAACATTGGTTTGACAATAAATGCATAAATGCGCAGCGTTTATATAAACAAGGATTAAACACATATAACCAGAAAAAGTATTACGAAAATCGTCAAGAGTTATGTAATTTAAAGCAGGGGTACAAAAGTTTAATACGTAAGAAGCAAAGAAGTTTTATCATTAAGCAGTGTAGAAATCCTGAAGCATTAAAAAGTAAGCCTAAATATTTTAAGTTTTTATACCAATCTATAGAAAAATACACGAATATATCAATTCAAGATTTTCACAACCATTTTACAAGTGTGTTTAATGATATCAAAGTAAATATTAATTAGGAAGCTGAACATTCCAACGAACATAGCGACATTAATATAAAAAGCCCGAGTTTTGCAGGACTTCATACTGCAAAAACGTTGGAAGAAGTGAATTCAGCTATTTTCAGATGAAAGAAAAACAAAGCAGCATGTTCTTGCGACTTATTAACTGAATATTTTATTAACTATTTTGATATACTAGGCAGTCATATTACTGATATGTTCAATATAATTTTTAACGCGGGGTACTTTCCACAGTCAAAGTTAATATATTATATTGTTCCTACTCATGCAAAGGGAGATAAGAACGTACCAAACAACTATCGTGGAGTAACTCTAGTAGTACTAAGTAACATCGGTAAATTTTTCTCTATTGTATTAAAAAGTAGAGTAGAAACCTGTAAATAATTCGTTGTCCGACGCACAATTTGATTTAAAAAATAGTAGTAGTACTGTGGATGCTATATTTATTTTAAACAGTCTTTTATCATATGACACTGTTCTAAAACAGCTGTTTCCGGTTTTGTTCGTATAACCATCACATATTTTCTTATATGTAACACGTTACATATAACGGTTAAGGCCGAATTACATCGTTCCGCGTGTAATCTACATGTATGCATAGTGTGTTGAACTCGGACAGCTGGATTAAATGTGTTTGATTCATTAGTCATATGATGTTGAAAATGTATTAGAAATACAAATTTTTTGCTCTTTTATTGAGGATTTAGAGCAATATTTACCAAACCGTGCTGACAGTGGGGTAGACATATTCGATTTGTTCTTTTGTTTGATGACGATATGATGATAATTGGTAAATCTACCGAGTATTTTCAACAAAATTAAATAAGCTATAGGACTACTGTACTTTGTGGGGATTAGAAGTCAACATATCAAAAAAAAAAAAAAAAAAAGTATTCCGTAAACGAGGTCCAGTCAGACAACATGGATGTTGCTTTTATAATAACGAAGTGCTCGAGGTAGTCGACAATTTCAATTATCTTGGAGATGTCTTTAATTATACATGTACCTTTGTTTAAACCAATTTTTAATCGGAAAAGCACTTAAAATTAAATACTTGTTCAAAGTAATAAATTCCGAAAATGTTGTTTTGAGGACTGTCTTTAATTATGCACTTGCCAATAATAACGTTCGTGGAGGAACTTGGCCTTACAAAGTAAAACACTTGTTAGATTTGTATGGTTTTACTAATGTTTGGTTGAACTCATTAGATATACATTATTTTCTTCCTTTATTCAGCAATTTAAACAATGTATTACTGATGCGTTCCGCCAAGAATGGTTAACAGATATTAATGACAATCGAGTTCTGAGCATTTTGTACATCTATATAAAACGGAAAGGAATTTTTTTTCAAAATACTTCCAGAGTTTAATGAACCCACTGAACAACTTAATAGAAACCTCTCTCAGGTAGAACAAGCTACAATGATCGACATCTTGTAATGTATGGTTTTGAAAATGATTTTAAGTGTGATCATGGTTAATTGAATTTCCTTCATGTAACGAATCGAAATGCAAATATATTACCGCTATAATCAAATAAATTGGTATGTTTGGCACTTGGCACTTCCAGCAAGATACATTTTAATAAATCAAATCACCTGTATTTGAAATCAATATTGTTTTAACTTCAGCTGAGAGTGTACGTAACGTAACAGTGTGTAACATATGGCCATGATTATAGTGTCTTTATATGACCGCTAAAGCAGACTTATGTTATCAAAATACTATAAAGATAATAGCCATATATTGTTTTATAAGAAAATAATTTCAGAAATAGTGATGTGTTATGTCAGGGATTGTTATGTTACATGAAAGAACAGTTTTGTTACAGGAAGGAATAAATAATACTTCAATGGCTTAAAACTTCAAAAGATTTTACTATTATAATATCATAAATTTCTTCAATTTTCTAACTTTAAAGTGATATTTGCAATATCAAGGAAAGGCTTTGTTATGGCAAAGAAATTTTAGTGAGTTCAATAAAAATCAACGAGAATAAACCATGAATGTTAAATGTGACTTAAATGCATATTAACTTCATATAAAGGCAAATAGGAACAGACTTGACTTTTTTATCATGTTAAGTCTCTGATCATGTCAAGTAGTTACATCAAGGAAGCTTAGTGGTAGGATGAACAAGCATTGTCTTGATTCCTCTAGAATTGCAGAAAAAAGTCATGGTTAGCCTGATACCAATACCAAATCCAATTACGCGAACAAAAAGATTTTTTGTTTAAATTGCCTGCCGTATGCAAAAATCGACAAGAAAATTAGATGAATGCACTTCCTTCACAATGCAAACGCATATTTCCTTCATTTATTCTAAGTTACAATCTCTTTTTTAATTTTTTACACCAACACCCTTCCCCTTTAATTTTAACCAAAAAATTAACCAATTCAAACATCTGCACTCATGTTAAATTTTTGATAATTTCCCTTCTTTCATCCAAATCTTGCTCTTACCTGTTCAAATTGTCGCCACACCATTATTGTCCCTCACAACAACTGCATTCATTTGTTCAACATCCTCTATCCTTTTAAAACAGCTCTAATCCTGTTCATTTTACCCTCATCGTCTGCATTGGATTTCACAAAACAACTCCCCATTTCAACATGTCACCCTTTCTAATATTTTTCCCAATAGCATCTGCATTTATCTGTTCAACATTGTTATTTTAAATAGCAGTGTCCTTCACAGCACTAGCCCTGTTTAACATGGTTACTATCGCCAACGGTGTCATTCACAGATTCTGCATTCTTCTGTTTAACATCGTTACTATCATTAACGCTATCCTTGACAGCATGTACACTCACCTGGTTAATATTGTCACCATCATCAATATTTTCCATTACAACATCTCACTTGTTCAACACGTCGCCATCATAAACATTGGCCTTCATAAATAATACCTGAATGTACATTATCATCATCATCCACACTGCCCTGTACAGTAGCTCAATTCCCTTCTTCAAAACTGCCACCATCATTTACCTTCTATTTCATAGCATCTTCATTTCTGTGTTCATAGTTGTCACCATCAATATTATTGTCATTTACTGCATCTACTTCCCTTCCTGTTCATTTTCACCATAATTTAAACTGTTTTTAAAACATTCCCAACATTTTCTTTTTCACCATCATACATAATGTACTCCAATACATCACTGTTATTTTCATGATTGTGTGAAAAATGACTTTCATCACAGACGTGTTATGATATGGACAGTCGATCTCATTATTTGTTTACAGTGGGTATTCATTTATCAATCTCATCATTGATGTAAAGTGTATTACTCCGAGTTTCCATTGCAACCCCAATTTGCCGAGTCTTTGGTTTGACGCATAACCGAAGGAATGGCCCCGGTTTGGATTCGAACCCCAGACCCCCTGAACGAAAAGCGGACACTCTAACACTGAGCTATGTATTTTTCCTTGATGTAATAATACACACACTTCAATGTAACAATACAGGAAATTTGGATCTCCACTGTACATAAGTGATCATAAAGAATAAAAAATAGATACAATGTAAGTTATCAAACAACTGAAAACGCACCGATGATGTATTTAAAGAACATATCAACACTTTTATATAATTTCCATCATGTAACATGTAAGTAAGCTTGAAACCGACTAAAACATATCTACATCATATGGTTTTATATACCCAGATGTTAAGCTATGGGCGCACATAGACCGTAAGTTTTTTGCACAGATTTGTGTACAAAAAGAATCGATTTTGAGAAGGAAGTTTGATGTTTTCCTCCGCGTAAAAATGTGTTACTTGACGTAACGCATTTCTGAAATAATTAGTATTTCCTGCATGTAAGCTAGTACAAAAAGCTGTTCTTGTCCATAGGAATTTGTCTTATATAACATGTTTTTCATGACTATCACCGCCATCAAAGACATTTACATATGAAACATTACTAAATCATTTTCTAAAATTATTTCCTTGACGTAGCAAAATCTGTCCTTGATGTAACAATTTTTACAGTTACATCACTGACTTACATTAAGGATGTATTTTACAATATACTATACTTTACATGCCCTATCATTGCATGTTATTTTGTTTTTTGTCTGAAATCATTTACAAATTGCTCAATGCATTATGTGAAAAAACATGCACGCTTCTTTTTATATATTTAAACGGTTTTTAGACCTTTGCATCAGTGATAGGATTAAAATACTACCATCGACTAAAAAAGAGTCATACGAAAAAAATCTTAATACACAGCATATGGCGGCTTTCGACATGGCTGTTTTAAATATTCTTTTCAAAACAAGGCCGGGGGGGGGGGAGTATTATTGCAAAGGGAAGTAACCTTGTACTTTTCGCAAATTGCAACATGATCTACATTTCGGTGACAACTTTTATCCTAGAAAATATACGTTAGATCAGTGGAAAAAACTATTTATGGGCTGTATTTCAGGAGAAATATTAAAGTCATCAAGAAATCTTACATAAACAGTATATCACAATATCAATTACTTAAGAGACATTGGTTTAATGCGTTTTTTTTTAAACTTTGGTCAGTTATTTAGACAACTTGTCCTCTTATATGGCACACTTGTTTTCTTGTACTAGACAGAACTATAAACAGTTTAACCTGTGAGTGAAAAAAATATCTCCATAACTCTTGTAGTTATGAAAACAATGCCCAGGAACCGATTTTGTTGCAAAAATATATTTTGACTCACATATTAATCGAAACGTTTAGCAAACATATGGTACTTAAGCAAGATTAAACTTTCATTACTCGTGTAGCTACCTAAAATATGCTAAAATATGGTAATTTTAATTGTAAATTGTTACGGAGGTGACATTTTGACGAATTTATATTGCGTTTAATAAAACCTTGTAAGCTATGTACTTAGATTCTTTACTAAATGAACTTGGTAATATATCTAGTAAACTGTGTTGTAGTTAAAGCATCTTAAATTTAGAAAACAGTCATTGTTAAATGGACAAATCATGTATATGTTACGGAGGTGATAACCTACTTCAGAGGAGACAAAATACTTAATTTGCGGTAGGTCGGTGGTTCTACCCGGGTACCTCTGTGTACCCGGGGTCTTCCTCCACCTGTAATTAGCTGGACGTCGCTATATGATTAAAATACTATCGCAGCGACGGTAAACCCCAATACAACAACAACAACAAAATACTTAAAAAAAGGAGTGTGTGTATTCATAGTTGAAGGCATAGTGGTTAAGAACATTTCTTTATTGATCGTGCATATGTCTTTTTTTCACATTTGAGCTTATTAATGGCAAATTACCTACAATGCAACATATTCAATTTGCTTACCAGATTTTTTTTCCACAGAATGTGCCTTTCTCATCTGAGAGACTATGTACGGCGATGGCTTGAAAAACAAAAAAGCAAGAACCAAGAAGAATGCAGAAGGAAGGAGAGAGACAGAAAAAGAAAGGTCTATGTCTCTCATAGTAAAATGTCCAATGATGAACTCCTGGCAACCCATGCTAAAGATAGAAAGAAAAGTAGAAAAAGTAGGAAAGGGATAGACGCTCTAGGGAGCAAATTATCTCTTAAGAAGATGAATCTTTCACATCATTGAAGACACATAGTTTTGTATATTTTTGTATTTTCACGTTGGTGTTTTATTTGTGATGACAAATGGCATTGTTTTGTGTTTTCTGACAAACAAACTTAATCAGAACTGTTTGCTTGCATTAATGTCTGTATTATTTACTTTCTTTATATTATAGTACAATTTCCCTTTCTTAGAATCGCAATAATAGTTTATGTTTTGAAGTTTTTGAAAGGTTGAATGTGTTTGTTAATTAAGATTAACATATACCTCAGAAGACAGTTTGCTTTACTAGTACGAAATTATTCGCCCCCGCAATGTTAATGGTAGTGTCAATCAGATGAAGGTTACACCAACCAAGATACAGAATTAAAAGAGAAATTTTGTCCTCCACTCACAATTAAACGTCAATGTATCCCTAAATGCCATTAATAACTACTTTTCTATGTGAACAATATAGTGTAAATTTTTGTATTCATAAATATGGTTTGTTTTATATTCCATGATTTGACAGTTAGAGTCATGCCTTAGTAGACAAACATGTACTTTTAGTTATAAAAGTTCATATTGTTAGTCATGTGATGTTCAGATAAAAGTATCTTAAAACCATTATATCCACTTTAAAATGTTATTTTCTCCAGTTACATACTTCAACTGGTAAATTATAACCTCCGTAACCATGGATTTCACACCCTGCAATTGTTGGCATGTCCTGAAAATATGTGTAACATCTTGTGGAAGAAACTTTGGAAAATGACCTAGGCATATAGAACTGACCAAAACAAAATATGAATTTTGCTCGCATTCGCTAACATCAATTTTCCTGATTTTTCCATTTCGTATGTGTACCCTTAACTGTCCATAATCTCAAAAAATGGACCATGCCAGTTTCTAACATTTGGGAAAAAACTACTGGTGATTTGCTTTTCGTGACTGCAAACAAATATTTACGACTCTTTGGAAGATTTTCCTGAATGTTTGGAAATCCTGGACATATGACAAAAGAAGCATTAGTGTCTATGTGTACAGCACAATTTTCTGCTTCGCATGCGCTTCATCTCATAAAAATAGATGAAAAAACTTAAAGCAGTATTCTTCTCCGAATCGAGGCAAAATATGCTAATTGTGACAGCTTAAAATGATGTTACATACCACTTAGTCTGCAGTATGGCCATACCACATGGCATATGACGTCATTTTAAGCTAAGGCGAAAAGCAAATTTTGCATCTATTCAGAGGGTAAAAACTGCTGTAAGTATTTTATTTCATTATCAAATTCACTGATTTATAGCGCATATGACGCGGAAAATTGTGAGCTACACAAATGTCGAGATGATTATTTGTAAAATACGAGGGGTGTTCAAATCTGAATGCAACTAGGTCAATCTTCAGGAAAGTTTAACAAACAATGGCAAAATAATTATCTCAATCCTTCAAAATACTAACCTTGTGATATACAAATAGTTAGTCTTTTATTCCAATTTTAAAGGCGTTTTTATAATATTACCCAGGTATACTGTTCAGACACTGGAAATAGCCGAACAGAGATTTCTGCGCGTTTATTATTTTCTTCCACCAAGGTGTTTTTGAACCTCGGAAATAGGAACAAGAGGGCCATAATGAGGCTGGATCGCTCACCTGGTATCATTAGGCTATGTAAAATAAAGTGACCCCTGGAGCAGGGCCAATTTTGACCCCAGGGCCATGATTTGAACAATGTTGATAGTGATCTACTAGACAATGCTGCACACAATATATCTAAACTCCAGGGCTTATGGTTTCTGAGAAGAAGATTTTTCAAGTTTTTTCTATATTAGTCTATTTTAAATCAAGTGCCCCTGGGGCGGGGCCAATTTTGACTCCATGGTCATGATTTGAACAAATTTGGTAGAGATTCACTAAACAATGCTACACACCAACTATCTTAACTCCAGGCCTTGTGGTTTCTGAGAAGAAAATTTTTACATTTTTTTTTATATTACCTTTGTTAAATCACACCACCCCTATGGCGGGGCCAAATTTTACCCTAGGACCATGATTTTAAACAAACTTGGTAGTGATCTGCTAGACAATGCTGCACATCAAATATCTAAACTCCAGGCCTTGTGGTTTCTGAGAAGAAGATTTTTCAAGTTTTTCCTACATTAGCCTATGTTAAATGAAGTGACCCCTGGGGCGGGGCCGATTTTGACCCCAGGGTCATGATTTGAACAAACTTGGTAAAGACAATGCTACACACCAAATGTCTAAGCTCTGGGCCTTGTTGTTTCAGAGAAGAAAATGTTTTAAGTTTTCACTTTTAATATCTATTTTTAGCTCCTGTGACCTAATTATGGAACAGACCGGAACCATTTAAACAATTTTTATAGGGAATCATGTTCGAAACACCCTTGCAAAGTTTGATACCCTTCCATTCAGTAGTTTCAGAGAAGAAGATTTTAAGGTAAATTGTTGACGACTGATGACTCAAGACGACGGACGCCAGACAAAGCTGGTCCCAAAAGCTCACCTTAGCACTTCGTGCCAGGTGAGCTAAAAGACACAAGAGGCAAGATCTGGCGAATAAGGAGGGTGAAGAAGCTTGACAACCTTTTCCTGTTTCAGATATTCACATGCAATGGCCGCTTTGTGTGACGAAGCATTGTCATGCAACAACCTGTCACTACGAAGACCAGTTGCTGGTCGACGGTTTGCGACATATTTAAGTTCATGAAGGCCCTTGCCTTTGTAAAACTTGGCATTTACTGATTTACCCTTTGGTATGGCAATTTGAATAGCAGGACTTTGATTTGTAAAGAAAAATACATACATTATCTTTTTGATGCTCATGGTGCGTTTTGCTATGCAAGGTCTTTTGATTCAAACGCATTGAGCTATAATTATGCCTAGTTGTAAATCTTGCATCGGTAGAAATCAAATCCTATACTTTTACAAATAGTTTTGGTGAAGTTGCTGTTTTCGGACGGTGTGCATGAGGCGCATCTTTTAATGAATCTAGACCACTTATAAATTTCTAACACGACCGTGTGACAGAATATTAAGGAATGTCCCGGCTAAGCAAGGGGTACAAACTTTTACAGTTACAACTTCATGGTGTTGCCGAGTTCCGGATAACATCTATTTGTTCATTGGAAATAGACCTTTTTCCAACCATTTTAGATTTAGGGTACACGAGTATACAATGTTAATCTAGCTATTGTCAACGCTAGACTGAACAGATTTAAACAAGTATGGTAGCAATGGAGAGCTTACACAACCCTCTATGAGATGCATGTGTCCATATCGTGCAAATCGTGGTTTAAAGCGATATATTTGAATACCCATCGTATTCAGATTTTCTTAACATTCGGGAAAAGCTTTCGAGTTCATGAAATTTTGTTTGCTTACACGTAAAACACATCGCTAATATAATGTTAATACCCCCCTTCACTACTACTGTTTTCTCGAATGTTAGGAAACACTGTTCATCGGACAAAAGAATCATGAAGGATCTTGTATAGTGCACAAATTTTCGCTTCGCATGCACTATATCCCATTAAAACTGGAGAAAAAATCAATTACTTACAGAAAATTTCTTTTTCGAATCGAGGTAAAATATTCTTCTCGCGTTAGCTTAAAATGACGTCATATAACACGGGGTATGGTCGCACTGCTAATTTCTACTTCACTTTTAATTTTATCTTTTTTTCAAACTTCAATGTAGAAACTAATGCAAAGTTATAAAAAAGTGAAGGAAAATTCAACTGGATTACGCTCAATTAGTGAATACTAAGGACCACCTGAAGGAATCGTATCTGGAAAAGAATCATATTTGGTGGTCACATGATAGGTTGTGCTGTAAACATTCTTGCAAGTGAAAACGAAAGAAACGGAAAAAGTGTAATCGATGAAAAAAACCTTTCAGTTTCAAAGCTTCGAACCCGGGTCTCTTGCATAGCAGCCCAACGCTTAAGCGACTACGCCACAGGGGATTTCCATCCGATTTTTGAAGCGTCCTCATACATTGCGAGTGAGCGCCGAGTCCATTCAAGTTCTAATGATAGCCTGCTTCTTATTTGAACGATATTGGCGAAGCGACTTTCATTGGTCGATTTACAAATGATTATTCGTTCAATTGGATGTGTGTGTGTATGTTAAAATAGGGGAAAAAAGAACTGATTATGAAGGTTAACGTCTTATTTCGGAGTGAATACAATGTAGTTTATATCCTTTAATAATTCATGCCAAGAAATGATTCAGTTACTTTTCCGCTGCCTTCGTGTTTTTTTTTTTTTTTTTTTTTTTTTTTTTAACGTTGGTAGTCATCCTTGCATTTTGATGAATCAAAATATAAATATCTAATGCAAAATTAAGTGCATTGATCATATCTGTCTTAATGAAGAGGTTCCAAATAAACAGATATGGACATTATCGCGGTTACATTTTTTTTCTATGTAATCGGTAAAAGGTTGGGGAATATTAATGGATATCAAGTCAGTCATATCACACACCGTAGGAGATAAGATGATATAATTTTCATGATGATAAATGTTTAATGCATGTCCATTTTTAAACACTGTCGTTTTAACTAAGCCATATATTTACAAAAGTAGCAACAGGCATTGAATGTCATAAAATCCAATGATTTTGTGTGTTGATTTTATTATGAAATCATTTTAAAAAAATGTATCACCACTTGTATTTTTCACACAGGCTTTCGAACCAAAAGAAAACTCGTTTTCAAATTATTCAACTCGAAATATCGTATTCTGAAAAGAGTACGCACCTACAAGAGTGCAGACTGGCAGTGTCCCATTCCAGTTTTCGTCCGCCCCACAGTACCTGACGCTATCTCCTGACATTATGTTGTATCCCGTATTACAGCTGTAATTTGCTTTACTTCCATAACGTGTAGACGCGTACTCCACTCTTCCATTTGCAATTGACGGTGGAGCGCTGCAGTCTTTGTTGGCAGAAAGTAGGTTAGGTTATTATTGTTATTAACTACTACGATATATAAACAGATATATAAGCTATTAACAAATGTCAAGAGGACGGATATTTCTGAAATATAGGGATAATAGTCCTTGAAATTAAATTGCATGGAGAGTGTAAAAGCAATAAATGTAAAAGTTACACTAGTACAGTTTACAACGCTTAGGAGGGAGATCAAGCCCATAGCAGAAACTTTTTATTACTAGTCCTTTCAGAGAGAGAGAGAGAGAGAGAGATCCGTGTGGTTTATAATGAAACATACTTATCAGATTTGCTGGACAGTTCACAACAATGTCTGAACCCAGTGCACCTGTAAAGATATATTGTAGCGAACGTGCTTATTAGTGTGTAATTTAAAAGCTTTTGTTAAAATAATTATAATAAAGTTTATCAAAGTTTCTATTTCCGGTTTTCCGATTGGATATTTAAACCTTCGGTATTTCATTACTTTAGGAACATTAATATTGGGAAGCATCATGTCGTACGATTAAATGGCTCTTTTCATATCTCATTGATTTGATTTATTAATTTGGTTTAAGTGCTTAAATCACGGCCATTTAGTCTCTCGTATAAGGTGACACCACTTTGGCTATTCTTATTTAACGGAAATGGTTTCGCCCTGGAAGATTCTATGTTTTGTAGGTCACGAGACTCGTTGAAAAGTATATAAGGCGGGTCCGCTCAGTCTTTCAGTTAGTATGTGTTCAACTGTCATCAGGGTAAAAATTCAGATAGAAAGCATATCGTAGTTGATTATTAGACTCTGGAATCTCGATGCAAGTTTTGTCTCCCGTGTAGTCACCTAGCATTGTTATGGGCGAAAAGATTCAGAACATTCTTGATACTATGGGTTCTGATACATCCTGTAATTTGGGTTTGGGAGTTCATTTAGCATCAATATCGTTTCCTTGTCTGTCGGTACAGAGATTGTTACATGGGTAGGGCTTGATCATCCTAGGATATTTCTATTCATCAGTTATTAAAGTTAAGTGGCCCGAGATATC
>CM037779.1:21023812-21073812 GCA_021229015.1 Solen grandis
GAAAACAGAGGACAGAAGATGATGTAATTCGTGCCCTTAAGCAAGGAAAGGAACAAAGCATTCTGCTGCTTAAAAAGAAAGGGGATAATAATGAAAAATATTGAGAAATTACAGAACAAAAATAAGGAGGTAACCTTTGAAAGAGAGCGATCTCGTGGTAAAAACATTGTGTATTGCTCAAGTTGCTATGCCTTTGTCACAAAAGAAAATTTTCACAGTAACAAAAGACGATGTATTTCATCTGAGGCATCTGGTAGTATTCCAATTGGAATGCAGGCATTTATTAGTTCATCATTCTTTGGTTCTGATTCCAAACGATTCTATACTGAAATTATAAACAGTCTTTACAATGATGATGTAGGTAAGATCTGCAGAACTGATCCCTTAGTAATTAACTTTGACAAAAATGAATTTCAGAAGGTTATTATCCACGATGACAAAAAGGATGAACGGCGTAAATCTATAAGAACAGATATGCGACGACTAAGCTGTTTATTTTTGCATTTTTAAGAGAGGAGTCTTCAAAGCATGATATTAATGGCACACAATCAACAGATATGTTTGATCGATCCAATTTCAATATACTCGAATATGCAATACAAAAGATGTCAAGAAGTGAAGAAGGTGTTGAAAAACCAGGATTAAAAATCTCACTTGGATATTTGCGGAAAAAGGTAGCAAAATTATATTCATGGAGATTACATGATCCAAAAAAGAGACACAGAGGCTGTGGAAATTTAGAGATTCCCTGATGTCCTGGCGTTCCATTGGGTTTCTATATTTGGCCAAGCTGAATACTCTGTGGTCATGAAAAGACAATCTAGTATTCGGCGACCATATAATTTACCACAAGAAGAGTAAGTGAAAAAATTGATGAACTGACAAGTGATGCTTATAAGTTTCTAGCAAAAGAAGAGTTTACTCTGCTGCAGGATTTGGTGGTTAGCAGACTTACATTGTTTAATGCCCGTTGTGGTGAAGAACCTAGCAGGCTCATTATTAAGGAAATGGAAGAGGCAGAGAAAAATGTCTGGTTGAAAAAAGCAGAAATAGATGAAGCCAGTGATCCCCTGGAAAAAATGCTGCTAGGCTGATTAAAGATAGCATACCAACCAGGAAAGCATGGCAAATTGCTTTTGGTCATTGATGACTGTTGGAAGGCAATAAAAATGCTCATTGATCCTGGAATATGCCATCTAGCAGGAGTAAATACAAAAAACAATTATGTGTTTCCATTTACACAGTTGTCCCTAAGCCACGTTGTTTGATGGCACAGCGTAAACAGGTGCTGCAATCTTGCCTCTTTATCTAAAAACATAACACCTACAAACATCCATCATCATGTTGCCAATATTTATGCTGGACTGAAAGTTTCAGAATCTGAGAGAAAGATGTTTTATCAACATCTTGGACATTCAGAAGACACAAACTTTAATGTTTATCCGTCTCCACCAGGTTTCAATAAGGTTACCAAAATTGGAAAGTACTTCCATGCATTGGATACAGGAGGTAAGACCATAAACAAGATTTTAAGTCAATAAAATATAAAAAAAATTTAAGTCAATAACGGATGTGAATTTGACAGATTTTTATCTTGCCTGATCTTACAATGTGTTTATGGTCAACAATTAGTATTGTCCTATGTAAGATGACTGACATTCTTCACAAGTGAGATAGTTGTCAACAATTTCCTTTTAACATCTCCTGAACATGACCAATCTTCAAAGGATTGATTCTTCTGAACTGTTCAAACTATTTTGATTAATAAACTGAAAAAGTTTAAAGGATCCTCTCTCAATTGACAAGGACTAGAGGTTATGTATTCAATGTTTAACATAATCTAATTTTCCTCTACAAAACCTCCAAATCATGTGGCCATTTCACATAGGATAAAATTTGTCAGCATTCAAAAGTCCAAGAGTTTTGATACAGTGCACTCTGAGAAAACCAAAATCTGAGAAAACCGAACCTTTCTAAATACTGAATGCCATGTTTGGTCCTGGATTCTTAGCTCACCTGAGCACAATGTGCTTAAGGTGAGTTACTATGATCGCCTTTCGTCAGGCATATGTCTTCTGTCATCTGTGCGTCAGTGTTTGTGTCTGTTGTCCGTGTGTCCAGTGTCAACATTTTCTTTAAACAACTCCTCCTAAACCATTGGGCCAATTTTGATGAAAATTTTACAGGGATGTTCCTTGTGTGATGCCCTTTCAAAGTTGTATAAATAGTTAGATCCCATGCATGAGTCTTGTTGCCATGGCAACCAAAATCTAAAACTGAAAATCTTCTCCTCCAAAACTGCTGGTCAAATTTCAAAATACAGTCAAACTGTAATGGAAAAGTATAAAAGTGGTCTCTTAATAAAACGGTCTCTTAATGAAACATGTCATATAAATTAAATTTCATGACCTTGTGAAAATAATGATATTATTAAAAATGTATGTGTGCATATTTGAAGTGTTCTTATGATAATACATGTAATATTTTTACTTTATTTTATTTCAATTTCTCCCTCTTCTTTCCCTCATGAAAATGATAAATAAACAAGTCACAGGTGTTGCACGCAACACATGAGTCCCCTACCGGCCAGCCCATTTTGACTTTTTCCCCATTTTTTGACCATTTCCGTTACCATAGCAACCAGAATTTTGATCCAAGAAAAAAAAAAAATGACGTGCATTTCCTCCATATTGCCATCTATTCATATACCAACATCCTTCAACCTATCTTAAAAAGTTTTTGAGTTATCGCAGGATCCAGATTTATGGACAGACGGACGGACAGACGGAGGGCAATCCTATAGTCCTCTCTGGCTTAGCCGGTAGGGGACTAATAAAAATATGTGGGTTGGTGCTGTGTTCATTGGCAAATGAAAGGCTTGCTAGCAGATGAGAGGACTTGAATCGGCAGATTTCTCCCCCGATTCCTCTCACTGTTGTCCTGAAACCATTTCTGCACCAAGTCATTGATATATGCTCAATCTCTGACAAAAGACGATGTCTTCAATTTACCTTTAAACTATACTCCGTTTCACTGCGTTGAAATTTTGATTGCAATATATAATGGTATTTTTTCGCATAATAATCACTTTAACTTCATTTTATTTTTCTCAATAAAAAAAACCCACACACTTTCTTATTAATTCGAAGTGATGCCTTTAATATAACCGGATGTGTAGACATGTTGTTACTTTTGGCGTTTATGGAGTCGTTTCTTAATGTTGCAATTGGCTAAAGTATTTTTAGATGTTTAGATCATGTAAGGAAAAACCCAATGTAACAAACAATGGGTCATTGGCAGGCCCTTAACCAGGGTGTTAATAGAAACCCAGGAGAATCATTCATGCAGAAAATTGGCACACGGTCTGACGCTTCGTGCCCTGCGGCTAATGGTGAGACCATGGTCACTGAATGCATGTTTGTTTTAGTTGACTTGAGGTGTTAATTAGTGTTCGCCGGTCGCGTAATGAAAAAGTTGTTTAATAAAACATAAATATATAGTAAATGCTTTTGGGGGTATATGAAATTATTGTTTAAGACAAGTCGTTTAAAAGACATGGTCACTTGAGCAAGTTTGACTGTAATTTAAATTTACTCTAAAATTATTCCGATACATTAATAAACATGGCTGCAAGGTTGCAGGACTATTTTGCCTTATATGTATGTATTGTAATCTTTGAATATCTTCTCCTCAAGAAATGCTGGCCAGATTTAAAAAATAACTTGGCACATATGTTCCTTGGGTAACTCTCTACCAAGATTGTATAAATTATTCCTATCCGTTAAAAAACATGGCTGCCAGGGGCGGGGCTAATTTGCCTAATATGTATATATATATACATATACATGTAAGAAATTGTCGTAAATGTGGGGTATTTTTCTATATAAAACCTTTACTGTGGGGTGTGAAAAAATTGTGGGGTGTGTATAACACCCCACTTTTTTTAACGCTTTAAAATGCTTCTTTGAGGTATATATTATGATTTAATTAAATTTTCTCACAACTCGGTATTATACGCAATTTATATATAAAGTAATGACGCGGTGCTCTGCCTTTACTATTTAGCGCGCTTAATGCGAGCTAGTTTTATCTCTGCAGCAGGTGTATATATATCGGCCCACATTTTTTAGCCGACGCTACCTGTATATATCGGCCCATAACTTAAATTTGATAGCGAGTCCAGTTTCATAAAGGATAATGTTTGCAGAACGCTAACTGCATATCATAATAAATAGAAGCCGATCTCGAACCAGAATCTTTTCTTCGCTTATTTTTGTTAGTTGCATAAACGAAATCAAATTTATTTTCCCACAAATATTGATAGACATAATGTCTCAGTCACTTTAGAACATTAGCGGAGAACGTTAGACAGAAGAAAAATGTGATTCATGTATGTATATACGTGTTTAACGTTTTCATCGACGACGATGGACGAACAACATACAACGTTTTCATATGGATCTACATGAAGCGACTGTCACTTGGTCAGAGTTGAAGTAACAGTTAAATTAGTAAGTGCAATGTAATACTAAATTTACTGTACACTGGCCAGTACTACTACAACTACACGTTCATAAATATAACAATTATTACAACGTAACGGTAAGGCATATCAAGTAAACTACTGAAATGGGATGTATAGCCCCTGTATTACTGTTGTATTTTTAAAAGACTCGCTTTTTCTCAGAGTACCCTAAAACAACAATGTAAACAGAAATAATGTCTCTTGAAGCTCGTGTATTTTACAAACGATGTTGGTGGTGTCTATTTACACCAAATGCAAAACATGTCAAATGCAAAACATGTTTAATTTAATTAAACAAGTTTTTTTTATCAATGTCGAATCGTACTGACACTTAATATATGTATAAATAAACACTGTTTTATATCATTTCAAGTCCGCATAAACTATCATTGAAACGTGTTATCCCGCCTATCGCTAGAGCATTTGATATTTTCGTTCAGTACATGCCTTTTAGATCGCGCTGAAGCGTGAAATGTTATGATAACATTGGTGTATGTTATCATAACAGTAGAACAGGGGGGGGGGGATAGTGGTATAGGTCAGTATACATTTGTTGGCCACAATGGCTGTAGTGTAGTTGATTACGTAATTGCTTCTTGTAATCTTTTTAAGTTTGTAAGCGGGTTTTCGGTAGGGGAACCAAATATATTATCTGATCATTGTATTATTACTTTCAGCTTTTTATTTGAAAATAAATCTATATCTAAAAATGAGGTTAGCGATATGGTTTATGATAATGTAAGTTATAAGCTTACTTGGAATGGTGATTTAAAACCAGATTATTGTGAGGCAATAACGTCTACATATGTTTTTTCAAGGTTTGATTTATTACAAGAAAAATTGCGTACTACGACTTCATGTGTTGATATTGATAATTGTTTGTCTGATTTTAATAATCTTATTGTAGATACAGTTTCGCCGTTATTTAACGAAAAATGTGAAAAAATTTAATTATTTAAGTTAAAACTGTTTTAAAAATTTCTAAGTTTAGAGTTAGTAAGTCAAGTGATAACAGTACAGTTCTAAGAAATTTTTCGTTATATATCTATAAGTCGTTTCAAATTAGAAATGAAGTTTTGTACTTGAATTAATATACAATATATATGTTTATTTTGTATATTGATTTTGTTTTCCTATCTATGTATTTCATGTATTACGTTATTTTGATTGTTGATTGTACCTTCTCCACCCTCTCTCTCTCTCTCTCTCTCTCTCTCCTTTGTCATTATATGATGTTTGATATTTAAACACTATCTTTGCTGTCTGTCTTGCTATGTATGTATATTGCATTTGTACCACTTGGGCAAGTATGCCTACTGGTTTAAATAAAATATATTACACAATATGTTAAATAAAACATGGTCACATATAGGCTCCAAACAAAGGCGGGTGTTTTTTTCTGCAGTATTTTAGACGAACTAACACATCTAATGTATACTTATTTTTTCGTAACACGTTTGTCTGTGTGACCTGCTATATCGAGTTAACGCTTCCAAACTGTACAAACTTTCCGTTGTAAGGCACCAAAGAAACTTTTAAGATAACCCCCAAAAATCACCAGAAACGCCTCTACGGCCATCTAGGGTCATTTTTTATTTTATTTTTGGAGGAGATAGGACATACACCGAGACCCCTCCATAGAGGCTGCCTAACTTTTCATTTAACCGTAGCTAAGTCCATGGTTAGTCTTAAAAAATGCTAAGTTCACGCCTCCAGGCTGCTAAGTTCACGCCGCCAGGCCGCCAAGTTCACGCCGCCAGGCCGCAAGGTCGCTAGCTGCTAAGTTCATGCCGCCAGGCCGCCATGCTGTTAAGTTCAGCCCGCTAGGCTGCTAAGTTCACGCCGCCAGGTCGCCATGCTGCTAAGTTCACGCCGCCAGGCCACTAGGCTGCTAAGTTCATAACGATGAACCATGTTATTTAGAACGTCTGAAAGAAGTAAGTGGGAAGGATTTACATTGTTTGCCACCATACCAAACTGTATTCAGCCACAAAGAAAGATATATGTATCCCGTCACTGGAAATTCACCCGGAAAAAAGTTATGAAGGCAACTTTTAAGAAAATGACCAAACGTTACTGTTGCGTCAAAAGAGTATGTGTCCTTCAAAGATACCCTAATTTTGGAAAGGTCTGATTAATACTGAACATATTACGTTGCAAAACTGCCATAAACAACTCTTGAAAGATACTTTCAAATTTGTAATTTAAGATGAACAGCAGTATGCAATGATACCCTAGCAAACAAATGATTGAGAGGGTATACTGGAATTATCATGCTGATTGGTTAGACGGTCTATCTGTTAATCTGTCTGTCCCCTAATAAAGTTTTCTTTAATAACTTTTGTCACAAGTGACGTATCTTACCAATTTTGGACAGGTATATTTTGTTTGAAGACAAATCTTTATTGCGCTGGGTCCGATGAGTCAAGGTCACTGTTACAAAAATAATACTTTTTTTCTGTCTCCGAAATGGAATTATCTTGATAACTGTCAGGAATAAGAAATGCGATCAAGTTTGGTACTTGGAATATTTTAGCTACGCTGAGCACAAGACAAATGAACGTTGCTCCCAAAATACCACGTACAGAGGAACTTGTAACGTTGACAGAGCCTTGTCATTTATAGTTCTCCCAACCTCGTATGATAAACTTTATATCAGAGAACAGAAGCATATTATTCTCTCTATACATGCACCTTCATTTTCCGTACTGTAGGAACTGTCCTCATACTTTCATGGTAGCATAGTGACATAACCGCGAAATGGTACAGAAACACCGTACTTTACTGTACTTGACATTTTAAATTTGTTTCCTAAAAGAAAGTGTATATATATTTCATCTCTCAAAGCTAATACATGTTTGTACCACATTATGTGCATGATCTGTATTTAAAACAAAATGGCGATATGTAAAATAAAATTGGGAAAAGTCGTCATTACCAGCATGTAACGTACACCCAGCGTTCATACCTCTTGAACAGCTCCACTCCTACAATCCTACAGCTTTATCTATTGAGTTCGAATACTTCGGCTCCAAACAGGTCGAACTCGAAGAATAGGTTTACTTCATCCCACGGTATCAGCTTGTGTTAGTGTTACACCTAAATAGCATTGACCGGCAGTGTGTGCGAGTCACCTCTGGACCTAGGGTACGACCTCAGACAACTCAGTTAACAACAATAACAAAACCTACTACCACGGTCTCATATACGAATATACAAAGAGAGAGGGGCATTTCTGATATACTCAAGAGATTCCATCAGATGTCATTATGAGCGTGCACGATACGATGCTCGGGTACGGGCATTTCATACACAGCAAAAATAAGAACTTATACCACTATTCGATAATTTTATATAAACAGAATCTTAATTTCGAATTAATTTATCAAAAAGAAAACAATTTTAATGTTATAGAACTTATATATGAAGCGCAAACATATTCGTCATTGTATTCTATAATGAGTATGGCGCATAACATTTCATTTGCTTTTCTGTATATAAGATGTGCGCATATACTGGTTTAATTTTTTCGCTTATTGTTATAAAGTATTAACCATTTGGTTTTAATTTTTTCATTTGGGTTTAATCAACACCTATCTTGCATTTATTCATTGATAGTGTTTTGGGTTAACTGCCCAACGCAGTATTAGGTAGACATTTGATACTCACTTTAACAGTGGGCCACACGCTGCAATGCCGTAGAATTGGCATGATACGCCAACAATAGCTAACAGGCCAACATGTTGGCTTATGTGAGCGTCAACAGGGACCTACAGTGCCATTTTTTTACGATTTTGCATGTCACCGGGTTCGAACCACGTCGCTCCATAATCATTAGCAATTCACGTCAGCTACAGTTACCGCAGATGAACAGATGGAAGTGGCACTGCCTTTGATTGCAACGCCTATCTGTGACATTACAGATGAAAAAGAAACTATCACACAACTGAAAGAAGAACTACAGAAAACTAGAGAACAAAACAAGCAGTTAAAATATCAAGTTGATATTGAACGTTTTTGTACAAACAAATTTTCCAATGATGACAGTTGCATATCTTTTTACACAGGTTTCCTACATATCTATCTTTCATAACATTTTTTTCGATGAAAAGTGCTTACAATGAAGCTCGTGAAACAATCACTTTGGTTGTTAGAAAGAGATGCGATTAGTTGACGAAATGTTTATGTTTTTCTGCCGTTTGCATGCTGGATTTTTAGAGAAAAACTTGAGTGTAAAATTCAACTTTCATTATCAACAGTTAGCAGAAAAATAATAACATGGGAAGACTTCTTATACTTTATTCTAGCAGACATTCCAATATGCTTTCCTAAAGTACTATCCAAAAGTTAATGACAGAAGACTGTAAAGCATTGTTTCCTCAAACACGTATAGTTATAGACTGTACAGAACTAAGGACATAAACACCTTCATCACTTGTACTTAATTCTCAAGCATTCTCAAGTTACATAGGAACTACTACAGTCAAATGCTTATTAGGTATTGCCCCACATGGGTCGGTAACATTTGCGTCCACATTATCTACAGGTTCAATGTCTGATGTTGAAACTACAAAACTGTCTAGTTTGTTGGACCTTATCAGCCAGTGGATGATATCATGGCCGATAAACGGTTTACATTGAAAAAGGGTTCTCCAAGAAAAAGTTGTAACATTAAACATTCCTGACCTTTTAAGTAGCAAAAGACAATTTTCTGTTAGCGAAGTAGAAAACACTGAACAGATTGCTGGACTGAAAATACATATTGAACGTATGAACAGACAAATCAAAGAAAACTATTTATTTGATACACCTTTAACCTCTATCATTTATTGACTCCATAAATCAATTATGGACAGTGGATTGCATGACGGCAAATTAAAGGGTCACTTGTAAAATCGTGGGCATCATAAATTTAAATTTATAAAATGATTGAAAAAGAAATAATCTACTTTGTTTTCTACGTTGCTTCACAAGTCACTATTAAACAATAAAGTTTCACAATGGCTGTCATTTGCACACAACAATCATTAAATTACCAACAAAGACTGTGTCAAGTCTACAATACTCAATAAGACGGCTGTGAAGATATACGTGAAATAACAAAAAATGTGCTCCGGGCTGACGCAACCGAATTTTACACGGTCACGGAAGATACGAAAATATCTTGCAACAACATTTCAGGTAAAAACAAATCAACAACAATAAAAAATCAGTTTAGCCCCTTCTCATGTCGACAAGTGTTGTTTCTCTTAATGTATCGTTTCTACAAGAAACGCCAGTCAGATATTAATTATCATTGCTAGTTTAGGATTTAACTTCTCACCACTGTTGGTTCAGGTCCCAGCAACCTAGCGTGCGATAGGTCAGTGGTTCTACCTACTCTCCTAGGTATTCATCCACTCGTAATAAGCTGGGCATCGACATATTACTGAAATGCATTTGTAATGACGCTAAATTCAAAATACATACATCACGAAATTTTTTTGTTTTGTTTCGTGCTTTAATTGGTGGTAATGGGAATGCTAGATTATTTTTTCTCGAGTGTTTGATGTTTTATGTATTACTACTACATGTTTTCTGATGCGTGATGTCAAACAAATGTGTCTAGTATCAAAAGCAAGTAACTGGAAAAACGTTTTCTCCATATAGGAAATATATCTAGGTAAAGTAACTTAAATTACAACTATTAAAACATACTGTTAACTTACGGAGCCACATTTTCAACTTCATTTATTGAATATGTTTAATAGTTAATAGACATGACAGAGTCCGAACTTAAGATGGTAGCCGATCACATGGCACACAATTAGATGACCAAACCGATGTGTATCGGTTACAAAGTAGTTTGCTGGAGAAAACGAAAGTACATTCTGGAAATTTTGGAACAAAAATGGAAAGACCAGTACACTGGCATGAAATTGGCGCTTGCACTCAGTACTGATGGAAATGACTTTCTACCAAAACTGTACGGCATATCCCCCCTTAAAACAACAGAGCATTTCCTTCTGCACGAAAGGTTCATATCTTCGCTGTTTTTCTGTGAAAAATTGTCTGATGGCAAAGTCACAGTGCAATTCAACATTGAAGTGTACAAAGATTTCATAAAACACCTGTACTGCTCCAGAGGACATCACATATGATAAATACACCAGATGTCAATATTACTATCGAATGCAAAGTCATCAGATGACTACAGAAATCTACAGTTGTGGATGCCACCAATCAGTGGTATTAAAAGCATGTCTAAGAATGTCCAATGTCTCTTTAGATTATTATATGACTGCTGGTGACCGTTCAAAACAAATGCCGAATTTCCTGCTTTCTGGCAGTTTTATTTAAACTGATAATGGACAGACTGAATTCGACCTTGGGCTAGATTCGCATATCAATAGTATTGGTGAGTGCTTGGTGACAGATCCCGAAGAACTAGCTCTCAGACTGATGAAAAGGGACAAAAGAAGACAAACAAAGAGACTATGTGGTTGTTTGGTTTAATGTCAAAGCTTGAAGATTTGTATTTAAGAAAATGGTATAAATAAATTATAAAGGAAGGGAACGGAAAACTGACAGAGTAATAATTCCTTTTATTTCTTGCTGGGAACATCTGTTGATACCATTATTTGTCACCTTAACATCAAATGTAATGTTACTTAAGCTCATAAAAACCTCAGTTGTGTAGGACATTGTATTTGGGCGACGCGGCATAATGCTATGTAACTCAGTAGGTTTGTAAACTTACACATACCTGGAAACAGGTTCCTCGAAAAAGCCGAAGCACACAATAACTTTAAAAAAAACGACGGAGAGTCTATTTTAGATAAACGGAGGCAAAAATAATCAAAAGATGAGTACCATAGGCAGTGTTAAAGGAAAAGGTTTGCCAGCATGGGAAAAAGAGCTGTTCAAAGATAAGTTAATCAAACTGGAAATGGCTCACATCTTGTTCCGATATCAATACCAAAATTCTGTTGCATTTTTACAAAATTATCTTGTGTTGCCCAGATACAAGAATGAGTGCGAAAATATTAAAAGACAACATGCCTTCGTGCAACACAATAACTTTTTGAAAAACTAGCATGTATTTTCACATTAGGAATGAATGAACGTGTTTTTGTGAAATGCACTATTCAGAATCACACAGTACAGCGAAAAAGGAGGCTGGAGAGTCTACTCGAGATAAACAGAGGCAAAATCAAAAGATGAGTACCGTAGGCAGTGCTTAAGTAGAAAGTTTGCCAGCATGGGAAAAATAGCTGTTCAAAGATCAATTAATTACATATCAAACTGGAAAATGCTCATATCTTGTTCCCATATCAATACCAAAATATCGTTGCATGTTTACAACATTATCTTGTGTTCCCCTGATACAAGAATGAGTGCGAAAATATTAAAAGACAACATGCTTTTTTTTTTCAAATTCAGTCTTTTACAATGACCAAACTTCTGACTGGAATGCCAGGGGGTGAGTGAAAGCCATTAGATCAAAGATACAAGATCACTAGGAGAGGAGTGAGAGAATATTTACAAACACATGAGCAATACAAAAGAAGTGAAACTGTGAACATACCAATAGCATTTACCCATCACATTTCATAGATTAGAAAGATTCAAATTCAATTATATTTTTCAAATTATTAAGTTTTTTTGTTTGTTTTTTTATTTTCGAATTTTGTGGTTTATGTTTTTAAATCAGTGTGTTATTTCACAGCCTTTCTGTGGCGAATTCAATACTGAATTATTGGAACACTTAAAGACGTAAAGCTGAAAGACTTGGAAGAAGATGAAAAAGGCCCTGGTCTTTAGAAACCTAAGTATACCTAGGCCTTTTCAAATTTGAGAAATTTGGGCATAATTTAAAGAATTTTCTAAGTGTGTCATTTTTAAAGGACCAGCTTTATGTAATAAATTATTGATGTAAATGATTTTTATATGTTTTTTTATGTGAGAGACACTCAGTCAGACAATTGGAGCCAAATGGATACTAATATCAAAGAAGAATACTAAAGGATAAGAGGCATCATAAAAATTGCAACGTCAATAACATAAAAAAAAGGACGAAATGTATTCGAAACAGGGCTGAAAGAAAGGGTGGTATTGAAAAGAGCTGTTCGATGTCCATCATGCCCAACATAAAATAAATTGTTACAGACATTAAAGAAGGTTGAAAATGTTGCAGGAATTTTCCAGTGCAAGACTACAAAGAACATCATGACAAACTTAGCCTAAATATGAGGATGAATAAACTGACACTTATAAATGATGGAAAGAAGATAATAGAAACTTACAAAAGCTATTGCTAAAATTACGACGTGTACAATTTCTGATATGCATTACACCCAGGTTACATGTTACAAAATTTGAATATCAACAATGCTATTTAACCATCTCTAGAAGGATATTAAAGACATTCAAAAACTTACCAGTTCTTTTTGTTTCCACTGATACCTAAGTTATTACATGAACAAAGAATATTTTCAAATCAGCCTTAGAATTTTAAAACGATGGGTCACAATTCATATCATGTAAAACATTTGACAAGTTTGATAAGCTGAATAAAGATGACTTAAGCTGAAATCATTTTTTAAAATTTAATCTAACTTCACATTTGATGACTAACATCTGTTGAAGGGATGCAAATAAGCCAATCACACGATCACAAGATGTGGTGGAGCTATCAAAATTATACTTTCAAATTATGAAACAAAGATTAAGATTGGAGCTTGAGTCATATGGAAAAAGAACTTGAGCCTTTCTAATGTCAAGATCATTTGCAGCAGGATTCCCTAATCTGAATTATGTATGCAAGATTGGCAAAAGTTGTGCTGATGTGAAGTTGATAAAAAGTTTAAAGGGCTACAAAATTTTAAACAATTTACCATGAGATTATCTTTTGACCAACTGAATTCGAAAGGTTAAGTAGTACAAGAAAACGTATTTAAATGTTTAGTAAGTTTTGTGACAATATTGGCGTAATATTTGTCACAAATCTTCTCTAAGTGGGGTATTTGTACCAATCTGCCGAAAATGAAACAACTACCCATTTCAAAAAGCTTCTTAAACAGACTAGGAATACTTTAGACCAATGGTGTAGTAAATTGTCAAATTGTCGGCTCTGTTTTTAACACATGAAGATTGTGATGACAAGTTTTTAAAGAATTGAAAGTTGAATTTTTTAGATATCAACTGACCCATTCGTAAGTCTTACCACACCATTGAAAAAAACAACTCCAGTATGAATATTTTGGTTTACCACAAACCTGGCTCTGTTTAAACATCAAACTGGTAACAGGAAATACGGCGGAATCGTCCTCATAAATGAATTCTGATCAGACATCAAGGAGAGAAAAACAGTTGCACAATGACTTCAGATATTAAGTTTGATGGGTTTAATTTGTGAAAAAACTTATGAGTACTCGATGTTCAACTATACAAACTAAGATAGAAGAAACATAAGGAAAACAGTAAATTTTACAGACATAAAGAAGTTTGCATTGGAGATGGCTCAGAGTTTCCAGTGCAAGGACTAGACAAAGAACTACATACAGAAAGTTTAAGCCACTTTCATAAAGAAACCGTCTGCAATAACAGCTGACACTTTATTAATGACTGGGAGAAAGAAGATAATAAGGAAAACAGTTACAAAAGCTCTTAGCCTATAGAAATAAAGACGTGTGCAATTTCTGATATGCATTATCTAACCATGGTTTACATGGAGTTAAAAGAGAATATATTTGCACTTCTCAGACAATTGCTCATTTCACCCATCCTAGAAGGACAATTAAAGACATTTCAAAAGAATCTTACCAAGTAAAGAATTCTTTTTGTTCCATTGACACCTTTGTTAGAAATCATAGCAACAAAGCTAATGATACAAAATTAGATCCTTAGAATGTTAATAAAAACGTATTTGGGTGACAATGCATATGCTGTAGAACTCAGTAGATTAGAAAGTTTGCATAAGCCTAAAATAAGGTCCCAGAAGATATTGAAGCACACAATTCATGTTTTTGAAAAACTTAAAACATGTACTTTCACACTTGCTGGGCTATAGAAATCTGTTATTGCGAAATGCACAATGAAGCCGAATCACACTGTATAACACAAGATGTGGTGGAGCCTCAGTCCACAAGATTATACATTTCAAATTAATGAGAGGCAAAAAACAAAAGATGGACTGGCTGTGTAGTCATCATGGAAAAAGAACTGTGAGGAGGCTAATCTATTGTCAAGCATGCATTTTGCCATGCCAGGATTCCGTAATCTGAACTTACTGAATAATGCAATATGGAGGCAATGGTATGTTGGGATGAGCATGGAAAGATTTGATGAAAAGTTAAAGATGCTTACAAAAATTAAAACAATCCGGCCATCCAGATAAATCTTGTAGGGGCAATGATATTGGAAGATATAGTAGTGAGCAAATTATACGGTATTTAATACACTAGTTACATTTATTTTTTTGACATTCACTGGAGTGAAATAATTTTCTCCGAAATCTTACTGAGACTTAAGTGGAGCTATTTGTCGAATCATGCCGGAAAAGCAAGAAGGCATATCAGCAGCTATCAAAAAAGCTTCTTAAACAGACTTGGTGGAATTTACTTAAAACATGGGGTATCTCAAAGTCATCTGCTCCCAGACACGTGTTTTTAACACATGAAGGATGTGAAATTTTGTGTGTTTAACACAAATAGAAAGTTGAATTTTTAATGGAGATATAATAATGACTCTGCATGCCTACAGTCTATACCCACCCACTTGAAAAAAAGCAACTCCATGTACTGCAATTTTCTTTGTTTACCAGCCAACCCGGCTTGTTTAAAACTTGACCTGGAACAGGAAAATTAAAGCTTGGAATCGTCCTCATAAATGAATTTCTGAATCAAGAATTCAAAGGAGAGAAAACAATTTCTCGAAAAAAAATTTATGAACATCACATATTAAGTTTGATGGGTTTTACATCTTGCTGAAAAAACTTATTTGAAGATAACAGATTTCATACTTATCACAGTTTATTAATCCACCAAGCACATACTGATCTGGCATTATTCATAATTCGACATTATATGATGATATACTTCAGAAAATCTAAGCTCAGTGGGGTCTAAGCTTATCACCGACAAACTAAAGAACAGAAGGATTGCAGGTCTTGGGAAGTAGTTTTAGCAAAAACAAAAAGTTAACGAGAAGTAAACGTGTAGATATAGAACTATTCAACAGGATTTTGCCCCCAGAAAATGTAACAAATGATATACCCAAGCGCTCCAAAAAGTTAAGGGCGTTCCTGTGGTGAAATCCATCCCTTCTTTCTAAAATAAAATCATAAAGCTTTCAAAAAAGCTTTATTAACGCACTAGCACCGTCGACAGAATATGTAAGTAACAATAATAATGAAATAGCAGACTTTGTAAGAAAGGCATCAATATCTTAACAATTTTATACGTCTGTGATCATTATTACATTTTAATCTTTTCATAACGAGAAATAGAAAGATTTTCAGATCTTCAATTTACATTAGTTGTATCCATTTCTTTGGAGAGGGATCATGATATTGATTTAAGTTAAGTTAAGAAATGATAATCGGTATTATTAATATCCAATCCATATACACTATAGCAATGAATTATTTATATATCAAATCATTCTTAATTATGACATCGGCTGACTGATCAGGAAAAAATGATGAAAGAGGGGGTAAGAGAGGGTGGTTATTGGTACACTATCCCAGACATACTGACTAGAATTCTTATATACCTTCACCATTTCATGTGTGATTGGTTCAAGCACGTGGTTTAGCTTAATCAGTACATGTTTATTATTATAAAAGTTTGAATTATTTGGCACAAACTTTGTTGCGCCGAAAGCGGCTCATTGATTGGACTATTTGTTTGCTTGTTTATTGGTTTTAGCGTCCGGCCAACAGTATTTCAGTTATTTGGAGACAAAGTTAACTTGAGATAGATATAGTGCTGCCACACTGCAGTATAATGCCGTAGACATGTGGCATGATACCACACCAAATAACGCTATTCTGACACTGGGCCAACTAGTCCTGACACTACCCTTATTTGTTAAAGGCCAAGCAAGGGAGCTTTACCAGTACCATTTTACCACTTTGGTATGTCATGGCCGGGGATCAAGGTGGACGCTGTAACAACTTGAACACAGGAGACAGCAGACAAATTTGTAATCTAATTAATAATCCCAAACTAAAAAACATAATCAAGAAAGTCATGGCCAGCCAAGCATTTTGAATCCACCCTCCTTTCAAACTATCAAATCACACATCTTTTAAATATTATTACGCTGAAAAAAAATACTAACTCCTGCAAATACACTTTAAGCAAAGCACAATCTAATTTAAAAAAAACGAATAACCAACACAATTTAATCTAAAAAACAAAATCAACAAACCACAGACGAATGCTTCAATGTTGGATGAAAATAAGCCTTTTTATTTTTGTTATTATTTTAAGGCATAATATATAATATTGTGAACAATAGTTATTCCGGTCTATTTATTAAATTTAAGATTAAACTACATCTATTAAGAAAAAAAGTACTGTTTGCGACTTAATGAGCAGTCCAACACCTTTAAAATCCAACACCTTTAAAATAAATACAAATGTCGTTCAAAATAAATATTTGATTACTTTCTCAAAAATAACAAAAAAGTATTCAAGAGGTACAAATTTGGTTGACTAACAAATGTTTGAGGCCTTTAAGTACATTTCAGCAAACATCAAAGGTCAAGTTAAACTTAAGGTTGGTACAAGGTCAATTCTAAATTGATGAAAGGTAAATTGGTTGACACAATGTCAGTTCTGAAAGAGTACAAGGTCAAGTCTGAGACTCATATTTCCCACCACTGCTGGATGTTACACAAATCCAATACTTTTCTATACTGTCCTGTTATCTGACAGACAACCTGTGTCTTGACACTGCTGGACAACACACCATCTTTTGCTCCAACAGAGCCGGTTCCCATCCAGCATGTCTCTTTTTCGTAAAAGAGATAAATATTTTTTCTTGGTAAATGTCTTGCATATAACTTTTCTTCTTTTATCTTATCTGTATAGATCCTGAATTGGATTTAGCCCTATGTCCCTGGGAAGATCAATTTAAACTTGATGAAATGTCAATTCTTGATGACACAAGGTCAGTTCTATGAGAATACAAGGTCAAGTCTGAGACTTTCATATATCCCACCACTGACGTTTGAATCGCAAATGTAATTCTATCCTATACTGGTATGTCTGTTATTATCTGACAGGCATCCTGGCCACAAGACCCGGAGTGTCCCACTATGTCACATGACACTGCTGGACAACACACCATTTGTTCCTACATGGCCAGTTCCCATTACTCATCTTCTTATCAAACAAACTGTCACAATATATACTTCTTATATCTTCTCTCTATGGATCCTGGGTCGGACTTTTTCTGTGCTCCTGGTAAGGTCATAAATGAATCCTAACCCCAGTGGGATTCAAATCCACAACCTTCATTTCTGGAGGCAGTATGTACACAACCACTGGATCATGGCTCTTTTTGCCGATTATTACAATCATTGTGTTATTCTTAAGTTAATCATTATTCATGTTGTATATTTTCTGCCAATAAATTAACAACATCAATGCAAATACTAATACTAACATGATCCGCTCAGAACTTCCCTCTACATGCACCCCTTTGCCTTGACCTCTGACTGATGGACATTAATCATGGTTAACAAAATCAACAAGCTCAGGATCCACAGCATCTCTAGATCAATTACATAAGTAGCTCTGACAAATTGTTTTTGTTTTTTTCATGTGGACCACTGGTCAAAATCTCCCTTTGAATGCATGCATAATATAACGAGAATTCTCTTGCCCTCATGGTCAACCGATATCTTTCTACATACAACATAAAACTGACCTAGTATCAAACCTAAGTTGGATTGGTGAACAATCAGTGTGAAGACCAAGAACCTATTTTACCTGGAAACTCTTTTTCAGCATTTGCTGATACCAGATCGGTGACCAAAACTTCTTAAACAGTGATTAATGTTTCGTAGATAGCTACAACATCTATTTGATGATTTTGTTTCTTACTTGATTTTGTTTCTATGATTCAAGAATTCAATCTGAAAACTTTTCAAGTTGTAACTTTTATAATTAGTAATGCAATGCCAACTTCCATATTTTATTGCAATAATCACATTAACAATACCAGAAGAAGTGAATGTTGATTGTCCCCCTTATAATAATTAAATATGAAATTAAAGCATTCAAAATGTATATACCAAATATTTTAACAAACAAAAATTTAACAAACAATTTGGATAGATAAATCTAACGGTAGGATTATCAATGCATAGTTAATTGAAGAAATAAAGCTGAAACAACCATAAGAAACTCCAATATTGCTTTAAACTTACAAATGCACTGAAAAATGATAGTTTGCGAGGAAATGGTTCGTGAGCTCGGGGGCAGTCTTCCCTTCATTTTTATTAATACATATTTGTCTTAACTTTTATTTTGATATGAACTTATTAAAAAAAGAATATCATGAGGATTCATAAATATATGTATGTACATGTATATTAATATTATTAGTTTGAATGGTTCCTGTGACAAAATATGTCATATAGGTAATCATGAAAGAATATTCAGCCCCAGCTGATTTGAGACAACATGCTTCAAAAAAAACAAAGGCCATGACTCTGTGATTATTCATCCCACCCAAATGTGTTGACGATATGCATAAGTTTTGGGAATAAATGCTGATGGATCATCCGTACCAGTTTCATTAATATATGCTCTGTGGCTTCAGAGTAAATAATTAACCACCGATTAGGCGCTTTGACAACATATGAAAACCCTTTAAGAATAATCCACAGATGTTAATTCAATTAACATTTCTGATATGTAAACAAATCCTGTAAGTGGATACACTTATTCCATCAGTAAACTAAAAACGGCCTTACAGGTTTGATAACTAAGGAAACAAAGTGTTTTATATATCAATCATTCAGTCTGAAAGCTTAGCTTTGGTAACATCTCCTTAATCCAAAGTACCTTCCTCATAAACCAAAAACTTGAAAGAGGTGCCTGCTAAAAAAATAAAAATCCTACATTGAGCCGAAGGACATACAAAAATATTACAAAACATCCTTCTTTTCATTCATACCACGAAACAGAATCTCAAAATATTTACACTCCTATTAACCCCAAAATTTTAAATGTTAAATATGTTTCAGTGGTATAATGATCACGTGTATATATGCATAATTTATATATACATGTATTTCATCCTAGGGTGCTGCATTGTCAGCTTTTCTCAAGCAAGGCACACACTTTCTATTTTTGTTTTTGTCTCAAAGAAATACTGAATTTAAGAAATTATAAACACACTCAAAAATTGAAGAAAAGAAATCCACAGCTCTGAAATTCACTCACTTAAAGCGATGTACAGTCGTACATCATACCATGGTACCAGGACATTGGAGAGTTAACAATGCCATGTTTCACAGACCAGCCTACCATAAAAGACCAATACATTGTATCTCTACCATAATCAGATTTAGGTCCTCATAAAAGCAAGTAGAAAGTAACAAAATGCATTTTACTGAATAGAGATAACGTTGTAAGGCAGTTTATTTTAAAAAAAGGATTACTTTATCATAGTTTGAAAAATACTAGAAACTGGTAATATTAGTTTTGAATAATAGTGCAAAAAGGAAATTAAAAAATTTTTAAATATATTGCAGACCAGAAAGAGCTATCTTCTCTAAAATAGTCTCCAAATGAAAAGGTTAACCAAAATCAAACATGATAGCAGGACATCAGAGTCCAAATCATTTCTTGTTCAATGCTTTCTAATATAACATGTCTTCCAAATATCGGAGTGCACTTGAAGAACATGAAACCTTCATTGAATTAATGGCAAAAATAAGCATTAAAAATTTAATATGGGATTCTTTAAATTCATTTTACTAATATGCTTCTATCAATAAGAATTCACTTTCTCTTTTTTCAGCCCTGCTGAAGCTCCTGGTAAGAGCATTAAGTGATGTAAATAATTCAGCACTCATCTTGAAATAAAAAATTATCGATTAGCTGCGAGGGGAGCCATGCGCTGAATTGTATTTATGAGCTGAAAAGAAATGTGCAATGGCTAAACATATAGATGTCTTTCAATATAAATATTAAATTGTTATAATGAAATCACCTTTCCGACAGCATTGCTTTCATGCTAACGGGGTATGCTTGAGATGAAAGATTTAATTACTTCACGTGTTAGTTTCCAAAATTCTATATGTCTGGCAGCCTTTGCTGAACAGCTAGTCTGATATTCAGTAAGAGAAAGTTAAATTTTTGTCTTGTTCTCATTGTTAAGATTCACAGAAAATTATTCCACTCTGAATGAATTTTGTAGTGAATTCATGACATTAATGATTATAACATCTTCTAATGTAATGTCAAGAAATCAATGTTTTCGAATGATTTTATCATAGCTTTAAAAGTTCAGTTTTAAACAGCTCTTAATCATGGAACAGGTTTTTACAGTGATAGCAGCTTTTTAGACGATTTGGTTCATGGGTGTGTTATGATTTTTTTCATTCAAGGGT
The DNA here is from genome assembly GCA_021229015.1 of Solen grandis. NCBI lineage: Eukaryota > Metazoa > Mollusca > Bivalvia > Adapedonta > Solenidae > Solen > Solen grandis. The sequence continues at coordinate 21,044,953 of CM037779.1, forward strand.
TAAGCTTGTCCAGCTAAACCTTAAGTCTGACTCAGGGGAATGACCAGGGAAAACTCCAGCTGGAGTAGAGAATAATGTCTTACAATTTAAGTTTTCATTTTAAATACATGGCTATGGACCAACATACTTGGCTATACTACTGAAGAATGAGCCAGACGTGGAATTTGTTATAAAGTGGTTAAAATCTGGAAAAGGAAGACCTGACTGAGATGAAATTACATCATACAGCCCTGCTGTTAGACACTTTCGGTTGTTATGGGATCAGCTAGTAATTGTCAGTTGAGTGTTGAATAAAAAGAGGTACAAGCAGTTAAAGGGACATATTTTCTAAAAATTATTAACTCCAAGAATCCTTAGAAAACAGTTACTAGTTGCTACTCATAATTAAACATTTGGTGGATATATAGCTGTGAAAAGGGTAGTTTTTCAATTAAGACTTCATTTCATTGGTTTCATGTGAATGAATCAGTGAGTCTTTGGATATACAAGAGTGTTCCTTGAAAAACATGTGTCACCTGCTGAAGCGTGATAGAAAAGAAATGTGGCGGACAGATGGCCAGACATACGATATGACATACTAAAAGTGTTCTGTTGTGTCAACTCTGCTTACCGCAGGTGACACAAAAACTGTGCTGTTTGTGGAGCTCGTAATTGACCGAAGAAACCAAATGCAAGTTAAGGAATGTATGTAGCCAGCGCACCAAAAGATGTTTGTGCAAGATAAATTTTCTAAACGGGTTGAAGCATATTCTATGGAAAATCATATAACTTCTGCATAGATGATGTGCTAAACAATAAACTATTTGCAACATGGGACTGTCCTTTGGAATCACAATCAGAGCAAGGATCAAATTTGAATTCAACTTTGTTCAAGGACATTTTCAAGTTGATTCATGTTCATACAACAGACAACACCATATAGATCAAGCAGCAATGGGTTAGTGGAATGTTTCAATCAAACATTGATAAACATGATTCCTCTTATATGGATAAGAATAAGAGAGATTGGGATGTGGATAAAAAATATTTTACATCAGCATATCGTGCTAGTGTACATGAGAGAACAGGAATTACTCCTAATATGATTATGTCAGCTAAAGAGAGAATTTATTTACCCAGAATATTTAAAGCCTAAAGAATAACACCGATGTCCCAGTGTTCAGCCATAAATACGTCATTTAAATTGACAGGGCCGGTTGTGGTCAGTGCCAGTGTTTATCTTAGTTGGATTTAATTACTTTCCTCAGTTTCTGGCTATGGATGCACTTTTCGCCAAAGTCTAGTAATCTGTTGATTTATTTGATTTCACACCATGAGCTATTTGATTGGATAAACATTTAGTTTTGAGGGTGGGTCTTAAAAGGGAAGGGAATTAGCAGCAAGCAAAGTGCGAGACAGCATAAGAATAAGAATAATTTTTAAGTCAGTACACTGAGGAGTACCTCGTGAAATTTGGATTACCAATTTTTAGTGACATTGTGTTAGATCATAAAGATTCTTTAGACTTATCTTCTTTTTTTCGACTTTTGACTCTGTGCTTGCTATAAATCACATGTTTAAACAGAAAAGGATTTTGTAGTTTAACATTTCCCCTTTACCGTCCACACACAAACTCTGAAGGGAATTAATTAATATCCTCTTCATAAAACTATTACCAGATACATAGAAAGGACCATTATGTCATTACAAGGAAATAAGGCAATGTTCTATTTTTTTATTTTTTTGGTGAACAAGGGAATAAAATAAGAGTGGTGCACCATGAAAAACTGAAACCTTATATACTGGATACTATACCCTTCTGTGTTACAACACTCAAAAGGACCCCGTAACAAATGTCTGCAGCTAAAGTAACAGATCGGGGATTAAGTGGGAGGTCTGCTCATGATTCACCAAAGACAATAATGCTGCCTAAGCATACAATTGTTGCTCCAGTATGAAGATGAACATGTAATGGTAAAATTAACAGTTATCTTCCTAGTTTGAAGAAACATACAGAAAATACTGGAGTTCGGTCTGTAAAATTATCAAACACACCAACACTGGATGAAGGACTGGTTCTTCAGCCATGATGTTGTTTGAAACTTCAGAATATGGAAATTCGAGAATGAGATTCTCAACTGTTCAAGATTTATATAAAGGTTTAACATGGGTATAGAAATGAATATTATAGTTAATAAAGCTGTAATCTATGCTTTTTCATTGAAGCTGGCTTAGGTGGATTTGGGCTATGGTAGCTTTGATAGGGCTGACGTTGGCCCAGGAGAGCGTGTTGGCTTGATAGGGCTAACATTAGCTCAGGAGAGCATGTTGGCTCTGTCAGGACTAACGTTGGCCCATGTAGGCTTTGTTAGCCCATGTTAGCTTTGTTAGCTTTGGTAGATCTAACGTTAGCTGCTCTGTCAGGGCTGACGTTAGCCCATGTTAGCTTTGTTAGCCCATGTTAGCTTTGGTAGCTTTGGTAGAGCTAACGTTAGCTCGAGTGAGCATGGTGGCTCTGTCAGGGCTAACGTTAGCCCATGTTAGCTTTGTTAGCTTTGGTAGAGCTAACGTTAGCTCAAGTGAGCATGTTAGCTCTGTCAGGGCTAACGTTGGCCCATGTTAGCTTTGTTAGCCCATGTTAGCTTTGTTAGCCCATGTTAGCTTTGTTAGCTTTGGTAGAGCTAACGTTAGCTCAAGTGAGCATGTTAGCTCTGTCAGGGCTAACGTTAGCCCATGTTAGCTTTGTTAGCCCATGTTAGCTTTGTTAGCCCTTGTTAGCTTTGTTAGCTTTGGTAGAGCTAACGTTAGCTCAAGTGAGCATGTTGGCTCTGTCAGGGCTAATGGTAGCCCATGTTAGCTTTGTATAGAGCTAACGTTAGCATATTTAAAGGGGGAGAGGAGAGAGGAGAGGGGAGAGCGAGAGAAATATATCAATGATTTTAGTGTTAGTGGAATGATTTAGATTGAAACATTTAGTAGAAAATAAACATTAGTATAAATTTATTTCGGACTTAGACAAATTCATTCACCCCCCATGAAATCTTAACACTGGTGGCAGCGGTGGGATAAGGACTTTAACACGTGCATTGTCAAGTTCATTTTTTTAAAAACGGATTATATTGTGCCAAAAACGGATTAAATTGTGTTAAAACGGATTATTAAAGAAATTTGAAATTTTGAAGACATATCAACAATAGTCAAAATGGGACCAAAACAACAAACAAGAGTTCAAAAAGAAAAAATTGAACAAAGAAAACGGTTTTAAAAAATCAGAGAATCAGAAAACGTAAGAAAAGTTTTGGAAAACAGGCTTCGACAAAATGAGGAAACATCTGTACTTGAGAGAGAAGAACTTTTAAGATCTCATCATGAACGACTCAACGCTGTTCGAATTCACGAAGAGGTAAATGACCACCAATGGAATAATCGACACAGCAGGCAGGCTAATTTGCGTTATGAAGTCCCCCTACCAAGACAAACCCTTTTTGATGGAAAACATTCTTGGGATGGATTTATACATCATTTTGAGTCCATGGCTGAATCATGCAAGTGGGATGCTAGTGAGCGTTTGTTTCGACTTAAAAGCAGTCTCCATGGGGATGCAGCAGAATACGTATTTGGGCAACTACCTGAAGACATATTAAAAAGTTATGTTAGTCTAAGGGATGCTATCGAAAACCGTTTCAAAGAAAGGCGATCTCTGTCATCATATCTAGCTGAGTTGGAGAACAGAAAGTTCGAAAAGGAAACTTTGGCCGAATATGTGGCATCATTGAAAGGACTTATCGTCAAAAGCTTTCCATCAGCTGACAATTCTACACGTGAGACTATTGGTGTTCGGTACTTCTTAAAAGGATTAAATGATTCTCAAGCAGCTGTATCTATTGGAATGCAAGATCCAAAAACTGTAAATGAGGCAAGGAATCTGCTTGAAAATTATAACAGCATTCGCAATGATGTGCGTGGACCAAGAATTAGAAATATTGGTGCCCTGTCTATGGATGCGTATGTGACGGAAAGACGTCTCCAAGAATTCACCAAAGATTTAAAATCTGACATTGGAAAGAAAATTGATATTCTTGCACAGAAAATAGAAAAAGTTGGGAATGGTGATGGATTTAAAGTATCGCGTAAAAAGGTTGACAAGAAGGATATTACCTGTTATGCGTGTCAAAACAAAGGTCATTATGCTTACGAGTGCACTGCCAGAAAGGATGTTTCGGAAAACCAGTAGAGATCAATGCTAACGGCCCAGTGTTGATCGAGAAAAACAATGTAAATAGAAGGAACAAACTGACAATAAAATGTAGAAGTGTTTCTCATGATGGGATGTCGGTTATTATTCCTGTCATGTGTTTTGAGAAGATAAAAGCTAATTTCGTGCTGGACACAGGTGCTTGTGCAACAATTATTTCAACATCATTATATAATAAAATACCATCAGATCTGAGGCCTAAATTGGAAGCAATATCTCATGATGTGTGTCTTGAGGTTGCCAATGACGGATATTTACATGTGGATGGGAAGTGTACATTTGAGTTTAAAGCATCTGGACAATTATTTCAATTTCAAGTATTTATTGCACCAATTCGAGAAGATGGACTTATTGGTATGGATTTTCTACATATTACTGATTACCAACTAAGTGCTAGAAATGGATTACGTCTCAACAACAAGAAAATATCCACCATAATTGAGAGAGTTCCTTTAAGAGCAGTCAGAATTACCACAAACTCAAGAATCACTATACCTGGGAATACAGAATGTGTTATCCCAGGTCAAGCAATAAATCTTCAGTCAATTAAAACCCCATTAGCAATGATCTGCCCTGTAGAAGATGAAAAACCATCTAATCACGTAATGATTGGGAATGTGCTCATATCCCCTGGGACCCTTGGCAATGGGAAGATACCCGTTAGGCTCGTAAATACCTCCAGCAGGTCAGTAAAACTCAGCAAGGGGTCAACCTTAGGATATCTGCATGAGATTGATTCAACTGATTTATTACAAGATAAGGTGGAATTTACAGAGAATACAGATTCTGAGCATTTACTGCAGAAGGATATTGACACATCATCGTGGTGCACAGATTTGAAAGATTTATATGATAGGTCCTGTATTAACCTCAATAGTGACCAAATACAAAGGCTAAAGGAACTGTTGCACAAGTACAGGGATATATTTTCTAAGTCCTCAAATGATTTGGGAAGAACAAACATTGTAAAGCACAATATTGAGGTGAAGCAAGGCGCAAGACCTGTTAAACTTCCACCTCGTAGAGTTCCACGTGCTTTTGCAAATTGCGAAGACAAAATAATAGGAGAGCAGTTTGAGATGGGAATAATTGAAGAAAGTACAAGTCCTTGGTCTAGCCCTCTTTGTTTTGTCCGTAAAAGAAACAACGAAATCAGGGTCTGTGTTGACTACCGCCGCTTGAATGAAGTAACCAAGAAAAATGCCCACCCCCTGCCTCGCATCGATGATTGTTTAGAGAGCTTAGGCGGCAACAAGTATTTTTCATGTTTGGATCTTACTTCAGGGTTTTACCAGATTGAAATGAATATAAATGATCGGGAAAAAACTGCTTTTGTGACTTCACTTGGATCTTTCTATCAATATGTTACCATGCCTCAAGGACTTAGTAACAGCCCAGCTACATTTCAACATTGTATGGAATTGATTTTTAAAGGACTTCAGTGGAAATCTATGATAATATATATGGACGATCTCTGTTCATTTGGTACAACATTCGATGAAGCATTATCAGGACTAGATGAGGTGTTTTCCAGACTTAAAAGTGCAAATTTAAAGTTGAAACCTAGCAAATGCCACTTGTTTCAACAGACAGTGAATATTTTGGGGCATACAGTTGATGCAAAGGGGATACGACCTACAACCGAAAAGGTCCAGACAGTGAAAGAATGGCCTGTACCTAAATCGTTGACTGAGCTCAGATCGTTTTTGGGATTTTGCTCTTATTATAGAAGATTCATTCGGGATTTCAGTAAAAGGGCTGCCGCACTTAATCGCTTAATGGGGGCCGGTCAAGCGTTTAATTGGGGTTTAGAGCAAGAACAATCATTTATGGATTTAAAGTCAGCGCTTTCGGGAAACGAAGTTTTGTCTTATCCTCAGGAGGAAGGTGTTTTCATATTGGACACAGATGCTTCCAATGTTGCTATAGGTGGGTGCTTAAGTCAACTACAATGGTCAGACACAGCCAAGGAGTTCGTCGAGAAACCAATATCATTTGCAAGCAAATCACTTGACAGTACTCAACGTCGATATTGTGCAACACGAAGGGAACTTTTGGCTGTAGTGACTTTTGTGACACAATTTAGGCACCATCTCCTGGGAAAAGAATTTGTGTTGAGGACAGATTGCTCTAGTCTAAGGTGGATTATGTCTTTTAAATCACCAACAGATCAAATGGCCAGATGGCTAGAAGTTCTGTCTCAATTTGACTTCAAGATCATGCATCGCAGTGGGAAGAAACACTCCAATGCAGACGGATTATCAAGAATACCGTGTGATCCCAAGGAATGTCAATGTTATGATGGTAGAACAGTGCTCCAAGAGTTACCATGTAATGGTTGTGATGCATGTGTAAAGAAGCACAATTCATGGTCAGACTTCGCTCAATTTGATGATGTTGTACCTTTATTCAGCAAAGGTATATCCCAACCTTCTGTCAAGAAAATAGGCGTGCATAGAATTGGAATACAGAAGACCCGTCAATTCACTGTATGGATTTGCCTGATATTCCAACTTTTGCATATGTGTTGTAAATGGGTAACAGAGAGTATGGATCTAGCTTACTGTGGAATACGGAAATTTAGACGTAATGGTGTTGTATATGTCAACCGACTGCGCTTCCAGCATAAACCACAAGCTTGTTCTACTGAGCCTAACCAGTCACATTGCGTTGAGGAACTTACACAAAATGAGGATATAAACTCAAACTTAGAAGGCTCACTTTCAAACGGTGTAATGCAAACTTCTTTGTTTGGTCATCTTAAACATTTTTGTACAGTCAATAAAACGCCTCGGGACATGGCTATATTACAGGCTAAAGACCCAGATATCGGTACCGTGTTGCAGTGGATTAGTTCTAGCCAAAACAGACCGAACAGAGATGTTGTTGCCGGTTTTTCGCCTAGCGTACGAAATCTATGGTTACATTGGGATTTACTGACTAAAATTGATGGTGTTTTGTTTAAAAGAAATGTCACACGCGAAGGCAGTGAAGTGATGCAATTAGTACTGCCAAGAACATTAATAAACGAAGTGTTGCGCTCAGCTCATGACTCAAATACCGGAGGACATTTAGGTATCGATAAAACATATTCTAAACTTAAAGTGAAGTTCTACTGGTATAAGATGAAAGACAGTGTGAAGTTACATATACATGCATGCGAAAAGTGCTTGAGGAGAAAAAGGCCTTTCAGAATGCCAAAATCGCCGCTCACGGAATACACTGTGGGGTTTCCATTGGATCGTATATCTACGGACATTATGGGTCCTCTACCAGAATCTGACAGTGGCAACAAATACTGCTTAGTAGTTATAGATAACTTTACGAAATTTGCAGAAGCCTACGCTATTCCAGACCAAACAGCTTCAACTGTTGCTACTAAAATTGTGTATGAATTTTTGTCACGTTATGGCATTTGCTTAGATTTACATTCTGATTTGGGCTCTAACTACCAGTCACATCTTTTTAAAGAAGTTTGTAGACTACTTGAAATAAACCAAACAAAAACTTCGGGATATCGCGGCATGGCTAATGGAATGGCAGAAAAGTATAATCAAGTGCTACAGAACATGATAACAACCTACATAAATGCAGGCCAGACAAATTGGGATGACAATATTAACTTGGTGACCTCTGCTTATAGAAGCTGTGTACATGAAGCAACTGGCTTTACTCCAAATATGATGATGTTTGGTCGGGAAGTAACACTACCAGTAGAGTTATCCATGGGTTGCGTCCCCTCAAAGAATTATACTACTTCAACCACAAGTTATGTAATGGAATTACAAGAAAAACTTGGCGATGTTTATGCTTTGGCAAGATCAAGTTTGAAGAAAAACGCAAAAAGACAGAAAAGAGATTATGACACAAGGATTAGTATGCATAGTTATGAAGTCGGAGATCTTGTTTTATGTCTTAACAAGAGAAAGATGAAAGGAAAATCCAAGAAAATAGATCCAAATATCTGGGAAGGACCATTCCAAATACACCGTAAAGTCAGTGATCTTTTATATGAAATACGTTTTGGGAAAAGATCACTGACAAAAATCATACATCATGACCGCCTGAAGTTGTATGCTGGAAGTACAGTCCCAGATTGGTGTGTACAGAGTAAAAATGCTGATCCTGGCCAACAGAGATTTTTACCCATACCGAATATTGTCATGGGACAATTAAACAAACAAGCTTACAGACAAGCTGAAGGGGATAGAATCCATGCTAAAAAAATAAACTCTTCTTGTAAACAGAAACAATTTAACAGATCAACATTTACCCCAAGACATAGTTTAAGACATAGAAAGCCTGTTGACCGGTACCAGGGTCACTAAAACAACACAGTGCGGATGTTAGTGGCATGTGTACAAACTTAGTGTAAACAAAAGCCATGGTACCATCCCATCATTTCATACATAATATCTCTACAATAGCCTGTGAAACCAATGGAGCCAGCTTTTCCAACACCTTCAAGACAGATTAAATGGGAAATAAATGTTGTCTGGTCAGTCGTGTCATAATCAGGCAATGGACAATGGTTGAGAGTAAAGAGTCCTTTCATTCAGAAAACACTCACACTTTGATTTCAAGTCAGAGCTAGTGGATGTAAATTGTTACCATATTTTTCAAGCTTCGATGCATACTTGCAATTTGTGTTACCAGGACTTTAAACACCGTTCTTCTTTGAGTAGACACATTAAAAGACACAATACCATGAATAGCTCAAATGGGTATCAATCTTCTAACCAGGTGATTGACAGTAGCTTGTTTCTTGAGCCGCTCTCTCCAGCACCAAACCTGTATAATGAGGAAATGCTAAAAGATGATATTAGCAACCAACTAGAGAGCATTAGCAGTTTAATTAAAACGGAAATGGACCAAACTCGGAGAGAGTGTAAGGAGGCCATCCAGGTAGCAACTGCCTCCCAGAAGGCGCATGTATCAAGGGTTGCGACGGCCATGATGTCGGAGATAAATAATCTTCTAAAGCAGCAGGCACCGCAAAGAAAAACTGTGCCCACCGATTTCTTCGATGGCCTACGAAGACTCGATTCCCAGGTCAAACAGCTCCTAGACACTACCAATGCTGAGTCAACAGAATGATCATATATGGATTTTAAGTTCTATTATTTTTTTAAATGTGTAAAATTCTCAATGGATTATGCGTATTCGTCTTGGATCATAATAGTGTAAATTCCTATGGATTTGAATGTGTATCCACCCTTGGAATTAGTATATATTTGATTTAAAACCGTGAATTGTGTAAATTCATATGGATTTAAAATTATTTTTCAGGAATATCATTGCGCCAAGTTTATATATATTCAATTTATGATTAAAAATGTTAGGGTATAAAATAAGTAAATGGCGCCAGGACTTTGCCTATTATATGGCAAATAACATAATCATATGGTGCATTTCTTTAATAATAAAGCACCCAGGACTTACCTTATGGTAGAAGACGGCTACCAAATAATGTTTTTACAGTGCCTTATTTGAAGTCATTTTTGTGTTAAGTTAACTAAATTGGAAAGGCACATTTATAGGACATGGTGTGAAAGTGTACTGTGTATGTGTTCTAAAGAAATGTTACGTCAGAACAAGTGTGAAGGACACTCTCTGACACAGTTATGTAATGTAGTGTTTAACAGAATGAACATTTTGATTCTGTGCATTATGAAATTAAAATTAAATTGGTTAATTTTTTTAATTATGTTTAATGGGGACCATTAAAGGCAAGTAGGGGGGAGTGTTCAAGATTTATATAAAGGTTTAACATGGGTATAGAAATGAATATTATAGTTAATAAAGCTGTAATCTATGCTTTTTCATTGAAGCTGGCTTAGGTGGATTTGGGCTATGGTAGCTTTGATAGGGCTGACGTTGGCCCAGGAGAGCGTGTTGGCTTGATAGGGCTAACATTAGCTCAGGAGAGCATGTTGGCTCTGTCAGGACTAACGTTGGCCCATGTAGGCTTTGTTAGCCCATGTTAGCTTTGGTAGATCTAACGTTAGCTCAAGTGAGCATGTTTGCTCTGTCACGGCTAACGTTAGCCCATGTTAGCTTTGTTAGCCCATGTTAGCTTTGTTAGCTTTGGTAGAGCTAACGTTAGCTCAAGTGAGCATGTTGGCTCTGTCAGGGCTAATGGTAGCCCATGTTAGCTTTGTATAGAGCTAACGTTAGCATATTTAAAGGGGGAGAGGAGAGAGGAGAGGGGAGAGCGAGAGAAATATATCAATGATTTTAGTGTTAGTGGAATGATTTAGATTGAAACATTTAGTAGAAAATAAACATTAGTATAAATTTATTTCGGACTTAGACAAATTCATTCACCCCCCATGAAATCTTAACACAACGAACAATTTTGGATGCAACTCAAGAAAGCATTAACTACCAACAAAAGTTACTTAAAAATACATTGGTCATAGCAGAAGTTAATAAAGATCAACAAATGAAGGAATACTTCAAGAAAGTGGCTAGATTGACTTACAATTGTTTTGGAGAATAATTGGATCATTATTAAAAAGAGCAGGAAGAGGAACAGGTGCCATGAATACCATTTGCCATCATTGGTTTTGACGCAAGTGTTGTAAACCGCCTGAATCAAATGTACCCTGTGGAGAAGTTGAAAGGTGCTGGGATAAATGTAAACTGTCATTGCAGATGACACAGAAAGTGTGGTTACAAGGACTCATAGGGGTGTGAAGTTTCAACTAATAAATGTAAAAGAAGTTCACTATTTTATTTTTGTATGTCAAAAATACTGTCATATAAAAATGTAACTTAAATTGGTTTATGTGACCCAATTCATTCCGGATACCTTTTAGCGGATTGTGCATAATTTTTAACTTTATTTTGCATAAATTATCTCAAAAATATGAAAAAATATGAATTCTTTAGAGTTATTTAGGATTTCATTTGTATCCGTTGCCTTTGAATTTATTTCTATAATTATGAGTATATTAGTATGAGTGTGCTTTTAGTTTATAATAATATTATTTTGTATTATCTTTTTAAATTTTACTGTACAACTTTTTCAAAAATGATCAATTCTTGTGTTCATGCATGATTATGTTATAAGTACAACCACATACAAACCATAATTCTTTATTTTGAAAGAGAGGAGGGGGGATGAAGAATAGAGAGAAAAGATAAAAAGAACATGAGTTGCGACAAAAAATATAAAAGAAGACAAGGAAAATGAGATATCGCTCCCCCTCCCCATCGTTAAATTATTTAATTGAGAAATCATTTTCATGCATTGTTGAAATTAATTAAGCTGAAACAAAACAATCACAATCTGTTAAGATGTTAATTTTCTTTAGAAATACCTCACCGGTAGGGGACTTATATGTTGCATGCAACACCGGTTACTTGTTCATTATAATGTTCATTCATTATTATGTTGCATTTGATAAACGAGTCTGTCTAGTATGCTAATACTACCCCATTTAAGTATTTTAATCATAAATTCAATAGTTGGGGGTGAAAAAACATAAAGTTCTCGGAAATATTTTTGTTCCAATTGTTATATTCCGGTTGTAAGTCTACTAACTTAAAAAACAACAATCTGTCCTTAAATTACCTTGATTACCACACAACTTAAGGTTACATCTGTCACGGCAAAAACCAACATGCCTTGAACCCCGTCAAGAACTTGAAATTCCCGATTCAGTATAAAAAAACATGTCAAATAAAGTTACTTTGCTTGAGCCTATTCCTACCTCTAACAATGTTCAAAGTGCTAGATGCTTAATTAAACCTAACTTCTCTCGGAAACCAAACATTGCAAATACAGTCATACGAATCTTAAATTCAACAAATGACGAATCTTAAATTCAACAAATGACAAGATTCACTTGCCAATCAATACAACACTAGCTTCAGTTAGCAAGGTTCAATAATCATGTGTCAACCTACCTCTTAAAACATATGTAAACTCAGTCTCAAATGATAAATCCAGAAATAAGGATTCAGATTTAGAGTTCAATATCTCAAATTCAAACTTGACAGCTGCTCAAGTGACAAGATTAAAAGTAAAACTAGCACAATGTTTCACATCTTTCAGGAACATAGGCTGTGCCACTTCATGAACAAAAATTGTTTCAAAAGCTTTAAGAAAAAAATACAAAAAGAACAATTTCACATCTTATTTACAAAGACAGTTGGAAAACCAATATGAGAAGCTGATTTTACATAAATTTGGATGCGATAGCTTAGACAATAATGCACTAAGTTTTTTGTACAGCTTTTCCCAGACACTTGTTTCTATTGATCTTAAGTCATTTTTTCCCAAATCTGTTTATCACAGACAAAGACCCCTAAATAAAGGCATTACATTTCGCTCTCAAATGTCAGAAGCAGCAGTTTCCTTTGTATAAAATACCAACGGAAAGCTATCCTAAGCAAATATCTCAGACGTTTGATTATTTGGCCAGAAAGAGATGATTGAAGGTTAAATGTCCCATCATCCTTCAAGGTTTTCGGACTAACATGCTTCCTCTCAAATTGAAAAACATCCTGTTACTGTCAACTGCTTTGGAACTGAGGGTTGTAGGTTCAAATCTCAGTAGGGTCATTTGTTTCCTACTATTTTTCTTTTGAGAACTCAGATCAAATTCGGAACGAAAAGGTTTTTATTTTCATAATTTGTATAGGTAAGTATAAATTTTATAGCCCTGTACCAAGGTAAAATGACATTAAATTCGGGTACTTGCTTCACTTACTGATCATTAAATTCTGGAAAAATTGATATTTTAAATGTTTATCAAACAATAAAATATTGCATCCACTTATTGAACTTATGTTACAGAGTAACAGTACATTGTAAAAAGCTATGAGTTTGGAAAAAATAAATATAAAATAAATACAACACATGTGCCTTTTTCGGCACCAAGCTGGGCATGGCAGTTAAAATACCATACTTACATAATAAAAACTTTAATTCATTCCAAAGTTAACAGGCATCTGAGCTTATCAGGTAATATTTTGCCCCAAAACTTATCATGTGTATAGACCCTTCTTAATATTATCTCATGCATATTCAGTAAGGTAACCAGATTGAGACATAGATGGGTCAGTTCAGATTAAGTTGTAAACAAACTTAGCAGCTTACACTGCTAAAGATCGACATCAGTGCTGTAAATATTTACACAGGCTTAAGCTTTGTTGAGGCTTAGAAAATTATTAAATAACTTTTACTTTCATCAGAGAAATAGTCCTTTAATAACATCTAAGTTTTACATTGAAGACAATCTACAAAAAGACAGTTTCCATTTATCCACTATTTAAAACACAGAATATCTAAAAAGCCCACCCATGTATATTTCACAAATACACAACCTGTTGACCAGATGTAAACACATGGTTAAACTAATTCTCAACACCTACAATAAAGCCATTAAGGTTACATTCCATTGTAGATAAGATAACCTTTTAGACAATAACATACAAATTACCAGCTTCTTTTGGGTACCTAGCTAACAGTATCCCAAATGTCTGTTTCAGTTCATGATAATACTGATGTATGCAGCAAATGCCACAACTCTCAAAGAAAGAATGAAACTTCACATACTTAAGTGTTTAAGCCATTTTAATCAAGAATGGAATTAAATCACACATTCCTTTGTAATATAATATCTAATTTAAAGATAATGACATACGTTTTCCTGATTTTCTCGAGACTCGAATAGAAACACCCAAAACCAATTACACTATATTATATATTATCAATAAATTATGGGTGAAATAAACTTTTATAAGATATATTTTCAGTGGATAGCATAATATTTAGTTCAGTTGATGAAGTTTTTCTCTTCAGGCAGCTTAAAGTTTTAAGTTATCCGTATAAATGTAAAATAAATGCATTATTTCTTCTCATATAATACTAGTTGCAAAATGTGACTGCCAAATTAGGCAAATGTGTATGTTGCAAGCATATTACGAGCTTACGCTAACAGATTGCTGGGTTAAAAATAATGGATCCAGAGGATATTAAGACATCTTTACACTAGACATTTCATATTTAAGAGGCAAGGAACGTCATAACCTTGGAGTTTGTGGTTATTCGAGCCGTAACCCAGCCATAGAACTCAGATCCATTCATTCCACGATATAAACACGTAACCAGTGAGAGACCAGATCCTGTATCATAAAATATAGTCACAAATGGCACTACTAGCTAGCTCTCACCAAGTCTGGACCAGCTTTAAATGACTCCATTTTAAGTTTCCAACAAACGTTGCATAAAACAGTATTTTAAGCAGAAGGTGTGTGTTTTCCTGGCCTGCCTATAAGACATTACAGTTCAACCTATATTAGCAGCAACCTGTACAGAGGGCCCAACGTCATTAAGTGGTCAATTTAAATGTATTATATATTATCTTAATATATCTAAGAAAAAAAATGTGAAGAAATAATACTCAAACAACAACAAAAAAAAAAACTGGTCAGCTCCGGCACAAGGTCAGGAAGCACAGACATACAGCATCTAACGTTAGTCCAGTCAGTCTAAGGTTTGACCTTAGATAAATTGCAAAAGTAATAATTTCGCGTAGGCATATACATCTTTATGTCCATTAACTTATATAAAAAAAATCTAGAAAAATCTAAGATGGGGAAAGTAGACAAATAAAAGGTTTTTTGTTAAAATGGACATGGGTTTATTTTTTGTTATCTCATGGCTTCCATACTATACACTGTCCACTGTACACAGAAGCGTGGCTGCGATAGACAACAGAGAAAATAAAGTTCAACGGTCATTTAATGAGGTAAGTTGGGTTGGTTCAAAGGGCTGACCAGTAACACTCAGTGACTGCAATATGGTGTTAATTTGTAACAGGCAATTAGGTAGTGGACCCCCAATAGTTCTAATGTAATCCTAACTGATAACAGGTATATTTAGGGAATCCGTAGGGTAAATAATGTTTGACAATATAGATATCTATGGTAAACTTTTGTATGATTGGATAAAAGAGAAAAAGAGGTGTGAATGAATAATAAATGATGATGAAGAATGAGAAGGGAAGTGCAGAGAAGATAGATAGAATGAAAGGTTAGGATAGGATTATATTAATAAGGTAAGAATAATAGAATATAAAATAATAAAATAGTATTCACTGTGTTACTTAAAAGATATTGACAATAATTTGAATTGTGTTTAAAAAAAAACTACGGAAGGCCAATTGGGACAGAAATCACAAATATTTTCATTTTTATACAGAAGATAACTTTCCTTAAAAACGTGATTGAATGTTATTTAATGCATATTTTTTCAGTGCAATTTGGGCTATAATCTAAATAAAAATAAAATAATTTATATGCGATATCTTTGGGGATTAAAATCCTTTGAAAACTAAGTTTAAGTCATTTTAAGTGAACATATATGTACAACTTACTTATTTTGAGAACAGTATTTCATTTGATCAGCATAAATTCTGCAAGTGAAAAGCGTAAGTAAAACAGTACCTGGCCAGGTTGTACATATCCAATGCAGGAAACAATACTGCAATCCACATGTGATACTAGATCACTTCAACTGAATTTTACTTCGAGGAAAACACGATCACAAAATGAACCATTTCAGTTTCATGAACACTGTTTATTCTGTGCCTAATCTGCAAAGTCGAGTGGTAAAAAGCGAGGTTATGATGTATTTCCAGTTAGAACAATGGACTTTCGGAAAAGAATACTGGACATTTGAAACTTGGGCTAGCCAAGTCCATACAAGGGTTGAATTTGCGTCTGATTTACCAGCTTTGGAAGCAGTGTACCACCAAACATGCAATGTGAATTTTAGGACGTACAAAGATATTCCAAAGTGTCTCCAGCCAAATCTACAGAACAAAAAATCGCCGTCACATGGCAGGCCATCCAATCATGATACAGGAATGGCCTTTTCAAATATCATTCACTACCTTATTAAGGATAATGATGACGATCAAATTACAATAACTGATTTGGTAAATAAAATGAAAGAAATGTTGTGTTGAGAACATGCATACTGTGTGAAATACACAAAAAAGAAAGTAGAAGATCATTTTGGAAATGATGTGATTATAACTGAAATAAATGGAAAGCAGAATGCTGTAACCTTAAGAAGAACTGCATCTTCACTTTTTCATGAATTTTATTGTCAAAGTAAATCAAACAACACTGAGAATGAAAAATTGAAACTCATAAAAACAGCTGCAAAATTGATTAAGAGTGACACTAAATCAATGAATAACAGTAAAGAATTTTATCGAATCCGCATGAAATGTCTTCAGTAGAAGAAAACAAACATTTTTTACCAGAAAGTCTCAAACAGTTTTTGAGAGAGTTTTCATTGAAAAGGATGCAGACATTAAAGTGTGCTCTATAGTTCAAGCAATAATGCAAGCTGCATGTCCAAGAATGATGCTAGCTCCATTACAGTTGGGCCTTGCTGTACAGTTGCATTACCATTATGCATCTAAATACTTGATTGATGTTTTGAATAGTATGGGGTCTTTTGTATCATATTCAGAAGTACAGATGTATGAGACAAGTGCTGCTGTCTCAAACAGAACAGACATTGAGAATTTCCAGAGTGAAATGTTTATCCAATATGCAGCAGATAATGTTGATCGCAACCTTCGATCTATTGATGGACACAATTCTTTCCATGGCATGGGTATGATTGCATGTGTTACCCCAGGAAACTTTGAAAATAAAGCTATTAAGTGCCAGGTTGTTTCTGTTGATGATTTTTTGTATGTTGGAAAAACTGACATTGCATTCTACAAACCACAGCAAACATTAAGACAACCAATAGAATTTTCAGAGTTGAAAAGTGTGTCTATGTCAGATAACTGTATGAAGGTTACATTACTTTCTCATATAACTTGGCCCCTGAGACAGTCTGGCCCGGAGTGGTCTCGTCTCATGCAAATAATTGGAAAAGACCACTACCCAGGAAAATCTACTGTGGTCTTCCTGCCAATGATTGATATGGACCCAAGTGATATTTCTTGTATCTATGCAACCCTAAAGTACATAAGCAACCAAGTTCAACAGTACAACCAAGGTGCCATTGTTACATTTGACCATCCATTATACTGGAAAGCGATGACAATCATCACTAATGAGACTGACGAAAGCTCACTTAGAAACGCAGTGGTTCGACTTCAGGGTTTCACTGCATAATGAGTTACCTCGGTTGTATTGGTCAACTTATGTCAGGTTCAGGCTTAATCGAATTGCTAGAAAGAGTATATGCATCCAATGTTATTTTTCACATGATGAGTGGGAAAGCAGTTTCAAGGGCCATAAGAGGGCATTTGCTTGTAACAAAAGCTTTGAATATTCTGTTGATGCGTGAGTGCTCAGAGTCTCTTGCGTCATATGTTGATTTAATTATCAACAGTGAAGTTAATGAAATGAGTAAGGATTTAGGTGATAGCAGTAAGAAAGAACTGATAAACCTATATGAGAGGCTTGTTTCAGGTGATATTGGCATTGAAGCTGTGAATAACAATTTTGTACTTGAAGAGTTGTGAAAAAAATTGGATGCGTTTAAACACCACCTTGCGCAATATCTAACAGCAGCATTATGGATCCAGTACATTGAGATGCATGATATACTTAGAAGGTTTATCAAATCAGAAAGAACTGGAAATTGAGAGCTGAGTTTGAAATTAGAGAGCGTGAGATGTTGCCATTCTTTGCTGCTGCAGGTCACAACCTTTACTTGAAATCTGTATACTTATATATACAGTGCATGCAAAATCTTCACGAGACTCATCCAGAAGTAGACAAAGTATTCAAAAATGGATATCACATAGTGCGTCGCAGTGATATGTATTGGGCAGGATTGTCAGTTGATCAAGTGATTGAGCAAGTCTTGATGCGGAGTGTCAAACAACAGGCGGAATGACTCGTGGCAAGGGGCTGACGGAATGTCAACGTGTGCAGTGGTTATTGTCAATGCCTTCTTGTGTTGAAGTGAACAATGCCATGCAGTTGTTTTGTGGAAAAGCATTCTACACAAGTCCATAGCACAAAGAATATGGCAAGTCTCAGAATGAACGTGATTTTAAAGACACACGGATCTTCTTTTTCGCTGAGAGAAACCCATTTCGTGAAGATTCCCTTCTATTCAACATTGAAACTAGTGTTACATCATATTCCAAAGTGAATGTACACAAGGCAAATATGGTCGGAGATAAGGTGCTTACGTCAATGGTTGGACAAAATGCTTTTGACATAAGCTTCAAGAGAGGACAAATGGCAATTAATCTTAATGCAGCCAACAAGTCAACATTGACAATGAAACAGTCAAAAATGATCCACAGTTACTTTTTCAAAGACTTTCGGCTGCTGCACAGAGATTCGTAGAAGATATACCAAGTGTATTGTCTTATGAACTGTGCAGTGTTCCTTCATCTTTGTTTGATACTTCGGGACTTATCAGAAAGTCACAGAAATCAGTACTGGCTGATGCTATTTGGGCACTTGGAGACTGTTGTGGTGTTTTGATGCGTCTGAGTGTATGAATGTGCTTGATGGAGGTTCATTATCATATTCCATGGAAAAGGGGAATTCTCTTTTCTGAAATGTGTGCTTCATATGTTCATTACATCTCGGCAAACTACACCAAAGCTCTGGATTTTTTTTATAGCTATCAGTCAGGACCAACTACCAAGGACAGTGCTCATATGAGGCGTAACCATGGTGTATCAAGTGCAAAAGTGTACATCACACAGTCTACGCCTTTCTCAACAAGGAAGGACAAGTTCTTAACAAATTCCGAAAACAAGCCAAACTTCATTTTTATGCTGAGTGAGACGCTTGAGAAGAATGGATATGATGTTGATCATGACGAGAGTGACGCCGATGTTCTGATTGTGAAGACTGCTCTAAAAATAGCTGAAACAAGAAATGTTATCGTTGTTGGTGAAGATACAGAACTTCTAGTTCTGTTGCTGTATCAGATCTGCTCAACTCACAAGAATGTACATTTCAAATCTTCACTGAAGCAGAAAAAATCTAAGGGACTTAAAGTCTGGAACATACCCAAAACCCAAGAGGTTCTTGGTCAGACATTGTAAAAATGTTGTATATAGATTTAGAAAATATGGTTGTGATTATTAGTACATGTTGTTGTTGGTTTATACTTCACCACCTTAAGGATTGCTGATCACTCTAGACTCATCATTTTAAAGACCAGTTTAGCCCATGAACCTATGAAGCAGAGGGTCCAGACCAGCATTTAACTAGATAAGCCACTGACAGACATGTACAACCCTGATAGGGAATATTTTGGTGATCAGTATGGAAAATTTTCTTGGGGTTAATTACAGATATTAATTTTGTTTTGGCGCTAATTTTTATGGACAAGGTCAAATTGGGGAAGTTTGATTGGTTGGAGGTATTGGGAGAAAGCGTCTTGAGAGAGGGGCGAGAGTCAGTTGGGTATGAGCCTGTAAGGAGAGAACAATATTGAGGCCCGTGGGAGTGGTTGTGATAATCCAACAATTCTACAAATTCTGAGTTTTGGATAACGGTACACACCTTCGAGCAAGGTGGTGTGACCAGCAGAGGTTACTGATATGTTCTCTCACTGACCCTCTCTCCCAGTCATGGCAAATCATCACAGATATTATCAGAATCATTGTTTACAAAGTATTATCATTATCCTGTATGGAATCTTAGGATCTACAATTAATTAATGACCCTTCCCAGCAGTTTGACTGACCACAGGTCAATAATTAAGCCCTTAACATCAAACATTTCCCACTGTGATGTTGCCTTGTCTTGTGTTGTATAGTGGTACATGGACCAACCTTTTGGGCTTATTCTGTTGTAGATTGTGTCAAAAGATTTTTGTTCTTTCAGAGAATAGGATAAAAATATTGTATTTGTGTATATACTGATTGAAAAGAACACAATTTTGTGCTGTTTTTTTTTTCTCCAAGACGTGCCATGAACTTATATTTTGACATACAGTGACACTAAATGAAATACTAAGGATGAACAAAAGGGATCACTATTTATATGTATGTACTGATAAATGTGTATTTTATTTTTGATATAATATATTATTTGATAAATATGATATTACAAATTTGATATGTAATCTGTGATGTACAGAAATTACCTCTTTATATAAAATATAATAATTATAATGTTTAAGTTAAATACTTATTATCACAGATTAAAAAAGCTATGTAAGTGAAAGTAGACATAGATAAACAAAATTTCCAGTACGTAGTTTTTTATATGTTCAATAATCAAAATGTAACTTTCAAGGCTCTCTCTCTATTTTGGGGGAACAGTACCTCTACCTTCAGAAGGAAGAATTTTCATGTTGTTTTCCCCTGTAGGAGGAACTTTAGGCAATATTACTGCATTTACATACAATAACTATATGAATAAAAAAGTACAAAATAGTTCCTGTCTAGTAGCTTTACTGGTTAAAATTGAAATGGAAATCAACCAGTATACAGTACAGCTGTATTGTACAACAATCTACCACTTGACCATTCTTGCTATTTATATAAGCTCTTGCATTTTTGATTGTAGGGGGAATTTTGCTTGAAAAAAGGAAAAAATATTATTTTTTTTTTGCTGGGGAAATGATAATTAAATTGGCATGACTGTAATAACATATGGCAAAACTTAACAAAGACAATGTTTCTTTCAGACTTATGGAATGAGGAATGAAATTTGCAAGAAGATTTAAAAGCATTGCAGATTCATCAACAGTTCGATGCATTTATGTAGAAGATTTCTTTGACTTTATTAAAAAGGAAAACAAGACTGTGAAAAAATACAACTTTCTTCGCTCTCTTTCACAGTATACTGGTGGTATTAAAAATGTAAATGGAAAGGATGTTGTTCCTGTCAAAATATTTTGAGATACTGTTTTAATAACTGTAATACAAATGAAAGTTGCCATTCCTTAGCAAAAGAAATAGAGGCAGAACTTTTGTGCCAAGATGATTCGCCAGTGTTGTCATCCTCTTTAGATCTTTACAAATTATTGGCAAAAACAGAGATCACAATTTTATGTAAGGAACTATTACAGACTGATTATGATGATGCTTACATTCCAACCTTGATAAAGGAGCATAAATCACAGTTCTCAACAAGTGAGTGGAAAAACATTGTTTGGTTTGAACACCATTTTTCCACATCTGTAGAAGACAGAAATCAGGATTTGGATACTGAAAACATTTTAGATCTGAAATATAACAAGTACCAATCTCTATTGTGTTTCAAAGCATGCAGTAATATAATTAAAAAACTATCAAAAGTTCAAATTGTTAAAAAGCTTCGGCGCAATAATATTGCAGACAGAGAACAAGAAATATATATAAGTGGTGTTACTCGTCATCTACCTCACATTTTGGACAACGATATCCACACTACAATAAGTCAGTATTTCCCTGACACTGTAATCAATGTACTTTGTTTCGATGTATATAACTCGAAAGTCAGTAATGAAATTCAGTGCTTGGTTTTGCTTGAAGACAGTTTACTTTTAGTAACCGATTTAGATACACTTTGTCAGTCAATATTTTATGACATAAAACGAAGACACTGTCTATTGCTGACAAGGATATACTTTGCTTACAAAGATGAAATACACAAGTTCCTATCAAAGGATGATGATGAACCACTATCTCGATTTGGTATTAGAGACCTCATTGACACAGGTCAGTTTTGTGCAGTTCCAAGAGTATGGGATGCAGGACCCTCCGTAACAAATGAAGGAGATGAGAACACAAGTGATCGCTGCACCTCATGTTTCTGCTCTTTATCAATAAAACCACTGGAACTAACAAAGTTTGACATATTGACAGAGTGGTTTTATGAGACACCAATTGAAGTCCAGTTGCTTTTGGAAATATTTATCAACAAAATTAGTCTACATAAAAGTAACAAAGATAGCATACTATTCCAAAAAAAAAATCAAGAAACTATATAGTGTATATGACATGTTGCTCAACACTTACAACAAAAACTTTGTAGGAACAATTCAGAAAAACTTCACAAAAGAACTACTTATTGAATATAAAAGTGTAAAATCAGTTTTTGGAATAACACATGAGGCTGGGGCAACAACGAGTTTGAAGTCAGCAGAAGACCAACTAAAAAAAGATGTGAATGATGACTTGTGCTTTTTCAATACATTTCTGAAAGCATATCCACTGGAGTATACAGCAGTAGGAGGAGAAGTTAAACATTGGTCATCTTTACGAGACTGTTTCATCATTCTTATGCTGGATAATCTAGTAAGGCTCTGATATGTTGCAGATCCTAATCCAGGTGAACATCGCTCGAAACAAATTTGCACATTGCCAATTACAATTCAGGGGTTGCCTATTGACAGCTGTGAAAGCGAGTCATGGCATGGAAACGATTGTGATGGCAGCATCAACTGTCCCTGCAAACTTCCATTGGAGCTTGGTTTTTCTAGTATTAACCAGGTATTGTGGGAAAACACACCTCAAGAAAATCAAACCTATGACAGTTTCATCAAACTTATGACATTTGGATACCAAAAACTCTGGAAAAACATCCCAGGTAAGTTGAAGTTGTTGATTATATTAATTAAGTTGTAAAGCCATTTCATGTCTGTAGAGATTTAAACTTTCTTTATAAATGTAAATAAGTTTAATATTCATCAATGTTTAAGGTTATTTAAGAACAGCTAACTCATAAATAGCGTAAGACATGTAGATTTTAAGTGGACAATTATGATTTCAAATGCAACTATAGATGAATAATTTTGGTTTGCAGACAATCTCCTTGAGTCCACTGACATAGAGAAATCAGACGAACCACAAGAACAAGAACCACCAATGCTTACAGAAGTACTTGAACCCTTGTTTTGGCAGGTAATATGTATTTATTTTTAAGACATCAATTACAAGTGATTTGAGAACAAGATAAGGATGGATCAGTTTATGTTTTTCTGTTATGTATTGTTGTCAAAGGACAACTTAAGTCACTCTGTGATTCATGTTTCATCAGTATAAATGTTGTATGGAGGATTTCAGAATTGTTTCATATTATCATTTCATTAATTGTAGCTAAAAAAAAAACAATTAACTTTCACAAATATTTATTATTCTAGGTATAATATAGACAAAAATCATAGTGATAAAACTAATAATAATGGAGATTTTATTTTCACTTTTATTCCTGTTTGTTATAGGAAGAGGACGGGCAGCAAAAAAGCCAAATTGATGATGTAGAGGAAGACACAGATCTAGAAACTGTTCTACAAAATACTGAACTGGACAATACTTTTGGTATTGATAACTCTTTCTCAATGCATATCAATGAAGAAATTGATGATGAAGATGATGGTGATGCTTTTGCTGTTGCTGCTGCTGATAGTGTACTGTCTTTAGAGGAGTCCTTTGAGTTAATGAGCATGCTTGACAATAAATGCACTGACGATATCCCTATCACTGACCTACTGAAATCATTCGGATTCAACAAATATGTTGTGCCACCACTACTTACAAGACATCCGCCACCAGCACTCGGCAAAGATGATGATATAAAGAAAATTAAAGAGATTCTTGATGATGTTTTGGTAAAGATGGGGTATGAAGCAAATCCTATTTCTAGACATAACAGAATTCTTTGTGGTCCAGACAACAAAATTGGAAAATGTCTCTTGAAACTTATGGAATCAGATCCGAAGTATCTTGCTTTTCTTCCCGAGTTTCCGCTTCTACATCTAAGAAAATCAAAAATAACACTTCTTTTTTGTGCATATAAGGAAGCTGGCCTTATCCAAATTTTAGAATTCATGAAAGGTGAGGAGCAAGATGATTGGGCAAAGTTGATATCCATTCAACACATTGACACAGCAACTCGCTACATCAAGCGGATATCTCTTGCATTGCACTTGACTTTCCTTATTGTGTTTGCTCAAATACTTGACATACAAGATTTTGAAGACTTTGTTAACTCAATGAAGTTTACAGCCCCATCAGAGTCTGCCATGAAATGGGGACAACGGTTTGACCAATTCCTAATTAATGGCTGTTCAAAGAATGCAACTTTTGCTCTGCATGCAGATATAATGAAACATTGTGATCATATTGTTGCTATTGCACTTGCAGAGCGACTAGGTGGAGGTACAGGGTATGACCTACTTCTTGCAGCTGTAAAAGGTTCATTATTGTTTACATTTATAAATGGCGCTTCTTCCTATGCACCATACTGTACAAAGCTTCTTTATCACCACTACTCAGCTGGAACTTTTCACCAAAATTTGAAGAAAGCTCTGTATTCAACACCTTTCAACAGCAGCTGTCGCAACTTTGCCTGTGACACAAAATGAGAGATGGATCATCTGGATGCATTGAAAGGATTTCGATCATGCTCAAGTTTGGAATCTGTAACTTGTAGGATGTCCCTAATTGATTCTTTGAATGCTTCCAAACAAAGCAAGTCATCTAAAACAAGTTGTGATGTTGACAATCTTGGATGGGATCCGACGGATGTGGGTGAAAATCATATTTTCCCTACAACAAGCCTCATCCTGAGAAGAAATGGTATTTCACTACAAGAAAACAATGTCCCGTATAATGTCTACAGTAAAGACCCTATTATTCTTCAAGCAGCAATCCTTGATACTAACAGCTATGAAGTTGGAAAATACCTCCTTAAGAGATACATTGCGAAGGAAAGCCTGTTTAACATTACTTTGGAAGAAGTAGACTTACAAACAGATACCAAAAGCCCAAAAGATCTAGTAAGGAGAGCTTTTAAAAGCAAAGGTTGTACCATCAAGCGCACTACCAAATCACACTTGCAGTTATTAAAAACAGAAAAACAAACCAAAGAGAAACAAGACAACAGAAAATAGCCAAAGAGGTCAATCGGATAGAGGCACTGACATCTCAAAACAATGCTTGTCAAGCTCTTCTAAAAACTGACAGCTCAAAAAGAAAAGTACTTAAATCAGTTTGCATTAAAAAAGCTCTGAGCAACCTTCTTATTCAAGCTCTACAAAAGACAAACAGTAAGAAACCAAACGACAATTTCATTTCATTGAACAACCCATCCTTACACAGTGAAGATATGAAAGAGATGTCTCTTTGTACAATTGAATTTGCAGGAATGAAATTCAAAACTGGAAACATCAAGTCAGGAAAGGATTATCTCACCTCAATTCAGAAATTTCTAAACAATATTCTGTATTTGTCAAAACAACTAGATACTATCGTCATTTGTGAAGAAAAGTATTCTTTTACTCCAGATGATTTAAAGTCAGACACAAGAGGGCAGCGACAAACATCATCACAATCCAACATCAGCCATCTTAAAACCAGCATTTCAACAATGAATGAGAATACATTTGACAAAGCATATTTAACAAAAACACATGAAGGTAAAAAGGAAATCAGTAACTATCTGTCAAAAAAACATGGACAAAATTAAACTGATTAAAGAAGCAACAATAATCATAGACAGTGAAACTCATCTTACTCATGTTTGCGCATGCACAACTGAATGCAATGGAAACTGCCAAAAGTATTCAACTCCTGTTAAGTTTTTTTTTCTTCAAAAATTGTGATGCCGGAGTTTTACTTTCAGACATCAGTCTTCTACGTGATGTACACGAATGCAAAGGTGAAGCTGAGATGGCTGTGTGTGACTGGTTCATACACATGCACAACAACCTGAAAACAGACCAGTCTGTGGTATGTTTGGTTACTTCAGGAGACATTGATGCAGTGTACCTCCATCTATATGCTGTCAATAAATTCTGGACTAAAGGCAGTGATGGGAAATACAAAAAACACTTTATATGTTGCTTTGCAAAAAACAGGTGCTCATTTTGATATTTACAACATTACTGGTCTTCTAGAGATTTTTCAGGACGCTTTCTGTGATGAGAATATTGGTATCAAAATTGCATTTTGTTTGTGTCTCGCTGGAAATGATTTCATACCAAAGTTCAGGTGTATTTCACACAACGATGTGATAAAGCAGTTTATAGCTAACACACTGTTTAAGCAGAATTTGTTTGTTTATAACAAGACAGCAAATGTGTTTCACTTAAACAAAGAGTTGTACATTGACTTTGTGAAGTGCTTGTTTACACCAAATAGATTAAAAAACAAGACATTATCCTATAGCTGTGTGAGAGCTATTACAATTGGAAAAACGTCTGATGAGAAGCAAAATGAATGCACAAGAACAAATGACCCAAAGCGTTGGTTGCCTCCACAATCTGCTATTGAAAGATTGTCTAGTCTTGTTCAGGTTGTACTTGGTTACATACAAACTCTTGGACAGCATAATGCAATATTACCAGACATTCAGTCATGCAGCTGTCTGATAAAAAACTCGTCAGGAGAAATAGAATATGACTTTGGTGAGGAGAATCATTTTGAATGTTTTAAAGACCTGGCTGAACTGCCTGTTAGTAAGACTGAAAGAAAAAAACGAAACCTTGAGGAAACACCTCAACGTGGAGCTAATAGGAAAAAGTTCAACTCCAAAATCAAAAACAAAATAATCTGAGCAAAAATTACTTGTGCAAAAAGTATTTTGACTGTTTTTATTTACCAATATAATATTTTAGTCTCGATTAAACAATACATTTCAAAAAATGAAATGTATGGCCCTATAATTATCAAGAAAAAGAAAAGAACACACAGATATTTACTCGTAATTCAGTATTGTATTTAAATTATACGACAGTGCGTATATTTGTTGGCATTTTAGTGTCTTTATTGGTAAAAAGTATTAACTTGTGCATGCACATTTAAAAGAATGATTTCTGTAAAGTGTTGGAAGGAAGATATACCTCCAGAAGTTTATTTACATGGGATAAAAAAGTAAATTAATCTTATGTTGAGCAACAAAAAAGAATGATTTTATTATTGTATCACCTGCTTTAAGTAGATGTGACACATAGGGATCATTTTTCCATTGTCAGTCTCTCCCTCTGTCTGTCAGACACAATTTTATTTGTCAAGCTTGTCCATCACACTTTTTCTGTCATGTTTCAACAGGTGACACATGGTATATATGTTCCAAAGAATACTCTTGTTTGTATTGGTCCATTTTAAAGTCCCTTGTCAGCCATTGCAAGATATGATGTACTAATATGCAGGCTATCTGTTATTACTACATAATGCCTGTACTTGAAAATGTAAGATAAATATTTATTTGGCATAACATGTTTATTTTCCTGAGCCATAGGTGTATGAAAAATGTCATAGATTTATGTATCACATGCTTAATAACTTAATTCTCATGTTCTGATGAACACCGCTTACCTTTGCAATCTACTGTGCCTTTAAGTATACATAACTTTCAAACAAGATCTTATTCAACAAGTTTTGAGAATATGATTTGAATATAAATGAATATCCAAAATGATTTGAGCAATGTCCAAAATTGGAAAATCTAAATGTATGAAAGCTTTCAAACCCATTGAAATGCATGCATGATGCAATTCTCTGCATTAAGAAATTCATAAATAAGGAAGGACTAAAGTTCATAAATGTTCACCTATGATGATAGAGTTAAATTTGTTAAACATAAAAGGATATTGTATAACAACCAAGACCATTGCAAGTTAATATTCATAATTACGTGAGGTCATTCAACACATATTTATTTTTTAAAAACTCTGAGGACAAGTTAATCATTAACGAGTAATATTATCAGATCATGTTGAATAATTTACCCTGTGCTATATATATGTGGTTTATTTTATATTAACAAGTTAACATTCACAAATGGTTGCATATTCACACTCTTTTTATTATCTTTGTCGCAATAAAAAATAATTCAATTTTTATATCTTCATTTATTCTAGTTATGTGAGCTATCCTGAAGTCTAATTGATTGACTGACCCTCTTGTTGTTTGGCATTCATGGAATTGTACCTTTTTATATTTGTGAATACATTATTTCAGTTTCTTCTAGTTCATTTACCAATGCACCATCTTAAATGCTACAAATACCTTACGTATATTGGGACATATATCATAAGCTTAATCTCTTAACATTGTAGATCATATGAAATTTATTCCTTATAATGGAGATAAGCCATGTACATGGAAATACAACAACAAAACCTTCAGATTGCGCTGATCACAGCTCTTACTTAGTACTACCTTTTTATTCATATACGTTATGGAAAGTTAACCTTGAGTTAACCATCATACAAATACACTTACTTACAAAAGTGATATGCATAATATACTCTACAACTAAATGATGAATGTCTGCATTTTTAAACCAAAGTCTATACTTGAAGAGCAACCCAGTGCTGTTTAAAAATAACATAAGATGAGCATCCTGAGCCAGGGTGAACCCACTTCTCATCTCCCAACCCCAGTAACATTACTCCCTGGGGACCACTTGCTGAGAAGAGGGGCCATAAATTGGTTTTGAATGACAGGTGATGGGAGAGAGTCTAACGGTACCGCACTGCTCAAAATGAGCACTTTTCTTGGGCTTATTCGCTGGACTGAATCGAGGGAAAGCCTAAACACATCGATGTTTGAGAGACTAAGGAACGAACGATGAAAGGAAAGTGATAGAAAGGAAGAACAAAAAGGTATGTGAGGATATGTTATTATATGATTTGTATTTTTTTAAGTCTGATCTTGATAGTTATG
>CM037779.1:21073912-21123912 GCA_021229015.1 Solen grandis
GCGCAACAAGCCACTTGAGCATGAAAAATAATATGCGTCGCTTTGAGGCTTCCTTTTTTGAATAAATAAAAAGTTAAACATCTACAAATGAACATGTCTATAGCCCGAAACTACTTTCAAAGCTACCGTTTTGGCCTAAACAGTCTGTGTAGGGCAACGGTCTCAAAAAACCCCAGTCCATAAATCTACCCGGAGAAAATAACTTAACATTTTTTTTTAAATAAATAACCATGTTAAGTACATATACTTCTTTTACTGTGTTACGATTTTTCTTAAGAACGTTTCAATATTTATTGTCTTTTTAAATTTGTATTCCTAATAAAATCCTGACTCCCTTTATTATAAATGTTTAAGATGATGTTTTATTTTAATGTACGTTGTCATTTACTTTTAATGTCTCTTGATTTGTGTGTTCGTTTCAATATTTTCTACAGTTCCATTCAACTCTCTAGGTATGAAAAATTACTTAATTCGGAAGAAGATGAATGGTATTTTGGCACTCTTTAATGCATATGGTTAACGGTCAATTTTATACATTTTAATAAGGGCAAATCAACTAACCGTAAAACATTGGTAAAGGTAGCAAAACTACAAGTGATTTGACTTAACTTCAAACAAAACAACAACAATATTTTCATAAAGATTAAAAAGATAAAAAGTAACAACTTTCAAACCGATGGTAAAGCAGAAACAAATACATTCTTCAGGTATGACCGAGGAATAGCAAAAAAATCACAAATCTAAAACTGGTAACAAAAAATACACCGGTAACACGTTACACTAGGGCTGTAGAAATCCGTTGCCCGTTATTGGTGTGGCAATATTAGGGTACGGATTACGTCATGAGTCACCTTTATTACTGCACACTGCTATAATGTTTTTTTTTAGCCTGGGACCTTAAACCAATATGTTCATGTGTACCTTATGCTGATGAATATGTTAACATCTTGGTTTATACGGAACGCACGCCAGCTCGAGTGTTCGTACAAACGACACACAGCATGGATTTGAAAGATAAATTGGATAAATCTCAAAGATTTATAACAGGAACCGTGTAGTTATATCGATTCGATGCTTTGTAACACTTTGTACACCAGGTTTTTTTTCAGATTTATCCAATTTCGATAGTCAATTATCGCAATTGTTTGATTTTAGTTTTAAACTCAACACAATAACTGAGTGATTACTGAGTAACTATGCACAATGTTGTTTCGTAACGGCGCCAAATTCGATAAAAATAACCAGCTCGTTTTTTCCGTTGTATCGATGTTAAATCTGTGTACTAGTAACTAAAGAAACTATGCTTTCATTATGTACTACATGTATTTGCATGGTGGTGACTGTGATACCATATTGGAGTGTCCTTATGGTATCACATCACAAACTGCAAAAAGTGCTAAATTGAATATTGAATATTATATATCATCATAATCTCTTTGTATAGTAATATGCTCATAAACCAATAAACCATTCTGGTGTGGTACCATTCCTATTGACATACATGTAACACATACACCTTAAACATACTTGACAGTATACTGAAAAGGAATTGTGGTGTTACAAACTTAAAAGGTGTTATTGACTTAAACACTTATTCAGCCCCCTCACCACGTGGATTTGAATCTCGGCAGGGTCATTCCAATTTTCATGTGAGAAAGCCTTCAAGCTGGCTTGCGGTAGGTCGATGGTTCTACTCGGATGCCTCCGTGCATTCGGAGTCTTCCTCCACCTGTAATTAGCTGGGCTTCACTATATGACTGAAATACTGTCAAATCGACGGTAAACTCAAAAAGTCTAGTCTAAATAGTGTTATATGTAGCTATCATTATACTAGAAAAATGTTTAAGTACCAGTGAGCATATATAAGTTATATCATGTCCCAGTGTCCAATCACAGGATACGAATAGGTAGAAATTTTGATGCTAAAGCATTAAGTCACCGGAGAAAAAGGGGCATAAAATTGATTTATCCACACAATATGTGAACACAAATCTAAAAAATATATATATAATATTGTAAGTTTTTTTTATAATTTGCCACGACTAGGAATCGAACCCACAACCCTCGCTGACAACGCCTGTATGGCGAACATATTAACTATCTTACCCACTGGACCAATGGGCCATCAGTTACATTCAGACAAAACCAAAACATAGATGTCTAAATCTGTTGCCCGATGAAGAATGCAAGAAACCCCATTCAGAAACAAAAGGAAATGCATTCAATTTGTGTAATTCAAAGCGAATTACGGAAACTGCCGAAAATTTGACCATATAGTGGTTTCATGTGATTTCGTTAATGAATGTGGAGAATTTGTTTCAGCATTTCCGAGAAATATTTTAAAATCATTATAATAATTCAAATACGTAATTACAAGTGCAACACTCTTTACCTTATTTTATAACTTTACTTTATAACTATACTTTATAACTATACCTTATAACTATACCTTATTAATACAGCTCCAGTTGACAACAAAAATGAATTTTTTCCTCTCTTATAATAAAATGGCTTTTATCAGGGGTTCCATTCTTTACCGTCAGTAATGTGTATTTAAAAAGTTGATTTTGCTTGTAAGGGACCAAACATTAAAAAATATTTTCATTAAACTACAGTAGTTACATTTATGCATTGTTGTGGTGAGGTAAGAAGCTATTTTGTGCCTTATCCATTAGTTTACATTTTCACATTTTACTGGTTTCTCCTACCATAGACCTAATCTTAAACGGTATTAAATGTAGTCACCGGTGTCTCCTTATTAATGACTAACATTTCTTTTTGAAAGTTATTCGTCTTCCACCGCTGTTTGTTTGTTTGCTGGGTTTTACGTCCCGCCGACAGTATTTCAGTTATTTTGATATCTACTTTAGACAGATATGGTGCTGCCACACTGCAGTATCACGCCGTAGATATATGGCATGATACCACACTCACTTACATTATCCTGATATCTTATATGCGACTTTGGTATGTCGCGACCGGGGATCGAACCCACGACCTTCCACTTCCCGAGGCGGACGCTCCAACCACTCGGCAACCGGAGACGATCTTCCGCCGCTGTGATTAGTTAACTACTTAGCTGTGTGCTACAGTTTCGTCACTGTCTGAAATCAATGTAAGAGCTGTAAGGTGAACTGGCCACTTGTTAACTTTTGATGCCTTAAAATGTCGATAAAAATTCAAAAAGAATTTTACATGTTTGCATATTTATATAACCAGAAACTACCATACGTGTCTGCGACGGTAACCACAGCAAAATATTGCATATTGGATAGGATTTTAAATAAGCGTTGAGCTTTCAGTCCAATCCCATTCTCATATCATATTTTATTTCAATATGTTACGAGAAAAACATATTAAAACTAATCTACCATACCTGAATTAAAACAGCGTGATTTTATAACTTACTGCTATAAATTTTATATTGACAGTTATGGTACATGCTGTTTCACGCCACAGTGTGCCTATATATATTACGACCAACATAAGTAAAGTTCAGTTTACGTTTGTTCAAGTTAGAGAGCAGACACAGTTAGTTAAGCGATTTTTTTTTATCAATTCAAGGGACATTTCTCAAGAGTGGCTGGCTATCAAAGGGAACCAAAATATTGTGCCCATATACATTGTGACCAAGTATGGTTAAGATCGGTTTATGTTTGTTAAAGTTAGAAAGCGGACATTGTTAATTTGACCATTTTTCATCAATTTAAGGGCCATAACTCCAGAGTGTCCAGGGCAATCTGGTTGGTTATCGAGTAGAACCCAGATATTATGCCCAAATACATTGTGATCAAGTATGGTTAGAGTTGGTTCATGTTTGTTTCTGTAAGAGAGCGGACAGCTTCACTGGACGCTGCCCGCCAGGCCGCCACTGGTGAATCCATAATATGTCCCGTCTTCGCCGGGGGTATAAAAAAGCCTTGTCATGCTTGGCATGTTATCCAATTAACACGCTGTTTAATGCTTCCTTATTATGCAATTATGTGGAATTGTATCGTTCATAATATCGATTAACATCTTCCACCCTCTCCACCGTCTATTGTTTTATTGCTAAATTTCATCAAAATGGCGGCCATATGCAATAAACATTATCATTGTTTGATGACCACTCTATTTCTTAACCAATTTCCTTGACTGATCGGTTTGCCTTATGAGCCAAGGAGAGAAATTTCAACAGGTAACTACATATACATGAAAGATAAGGATTTTTATACAATGGGATCATTTAAATGCCTTGAAGCTTATGATTGCTAATCAATCAATAGAAATTTCCTCTGATTGAAACTGCTTGTTTGTTTGTTTGCTTTAATATCCGAGAAACTGAATGATATAACTGAATAATTATCAAGATATATAGATAATATAGAACGCACGCGCTTGTGTGTGTGTGTATGTGTGTGTGTGTGTGTGAGAGAGAGAGAGAGATAGAGATTTTCCGCTTTTTTAAAACTAATTTTACTCCGTGTGATCTAAATTGCAACAGTTGTTCCATAATTAGGACCAATCTGTATGCTAACCACTGCTCGATATAGATAAGATGGTTGTTCTGGAATAAGTTTGTTTGTTGCTAGGTTTAATGTCCAACCGATAGTATTTCAGTCATTTTGAGACGATGTCTACTGGAGACAGATATAGTGCTGTCACACTGCAGTATCATGTGGCAAGATACCGCACCCAGTCACATTATCCTGAAACTAAGGCAATCAGTCCTGCAACCACCCTTATATGCTGAGACGACCTTCCGTTCCCGAGGCGGACGCTCTAATCACTTGCCCACCGAGGACGGTAAAATTCTGACCGTCCCTTGTGGCCGGATGGAAAGAAACTGCACTGCAGGTGTTTTTTCCTAATTTGGATTTTTGGGAATTAATGTGGATGCTTTTGTAATGATGTTTTTGAAAAGAAAATTAAGTGGCTGACATTTATTATAGAAAAAAAAAGTATTAAATTGGAATTCAGTTTCTGCAATTAATATGACACTACCATGTAGTTTTGGTAATATTTTTTTTAATGACGTAAATAATACCTACAGAACTAGTTGACTCATACGTGATTAATATAAACCACATTGTGCTTGTTTTAAAATTGGACATGTATTAACACAGTTATGAACCACTTTTCATATAAACATGTGTTTACAATTTTTGTGAAGTCAGCCATTTTATATAATGCATTATTGATCTTTTTGCACTGTTGCTAAGGGTTACAGATCCACATTGTTTATATAAACAACGATTTAAGCAGATGAAGGTAACTTATTTAATGAAAAGCCAATACATAGTTATGTATGATATTTAAGACTTTCATTTCACTTATCTTAGGACTTGGATAAGATTTTGTATTTTTAAAACATTTTTGGAAGAGTCAACCAAAATTTTGTTGTTGAACAACCCGCTTTGGTAACAACCAATGTCAAATGGGTTTATCAACCTTTTCAACCATTATCTTTTACTATTACTATAAAAACTGCTCGGAGAGTTGGTCGGGGTGCTAACTCAACATCAGGTATTCAGATAGACAAATTCGTTCAGATACTCTCTCCAATAAATTTAATGATACAATACTACAGATAAGTCAATTTAGCTCGAATATTTTGTAACTCTCAGTCTGTAAAAAATCATTTACATTTATCATCTATGATGGACTTTCTGTTTTGAAAATGTTAAAAAAAATCGCCTGATCCCTAATATTATCTATCGTAAAAACCGTATCAACACGTACGGAATTTCGCGGCCGCCAATTCCACTGTTTCACAGAATTCTCAAATAAAAAAGGGCAGATTTTTTCGTAGACCTATTCTCATTTGCACAGTGTTATTTGCAAGGTTCGAACACTCAACCTCTTCTAGCGCAAATATTTTCCCGTACTTTGAAATCCATCATATTCTGTTGTGCTGTCAACATGGAACAGAATGTTGATAAACGCATCTAAATAAGATTTCAATTTTTTGAGATATAAGCAAAAGAGTGATGTTAAGCAAAACGCTCTCTGGCAGCAAAATGAGGTTCAAAATTCTCAACGTTAGGATCATCTTCAAATACGTGTTTAAAACTGGTTAAAATTTCATAAATGTGGATTTTCTGATCATGGAACTACGCCGTTCACAAAAAAGGGTTAGAATAATAATAATAATGATAATAATAATAATTATAATGAATAAAATAAAATAAAACAGAAGAAAAACAATTAGTTTTCGCACTGCGATGCAAAGACCTAAAAAAACAACAACAAATCCATAGAAGAAGAACAACAGGTTTCCGCCCCTGCCACAAAATAATTACAGAGACATTGCTGTCACTATGTTTCACTGAAGTTCACAATACATGTAATGTGTGTCACCGTAAGTTAATCTCTCGGGGGAAACTAATAAATAACGAATCGATCGGCCTCGGTTAACTTCGTCCATAAAAAATGACTTTAAAGAAAAAACAATAGTGTTCTGTAGACATTCCATATAAATGTATGTTATGAAATGGGTTATCTGCATTAGGAAAACAAAAAAAGGAAAAAAAAAGACATTTTAGTTTACACTCTAATATTGTAGTTGGATTATCTTGTAAATAATAAGTTTGAAAGAAAAAAAAATGTTTTACTCCTTTGTTGAAACCCACTGAATCACTGTTTGAATGTCACATTGTATTCGTAATGTCGAACATCTGCTGGCTATGAAAACTGAGCCTGTATTATAGCAATTGTCATGGCTTTAATGAAATGACATCTGATTTATTTAACTTTTTTCTTCAGCTGAAACAGCCTTGCTGTAGCAACATGTTCTACCATGTTTTGGTCCACTTTGAAAACAACACATATTTAGATCATGCTGATTTAAAGCAGGTTACCACTCTTATTATAAATACATTTTTGGAGAGAAAAAAATAATTTCTTAGGAACTTTGCACATTTTTTTCAGTTTGAAATGATATTTATAGTGTCAAAGAAATAAATGTAAAATTCTTGAAAACTAAATTGTTGCATATCAAAGAGCAACATGAGCCATCCTCAATGCTACTACCCTTACCTATTCCATGGTAGTTAATTGGTATATGTCAAGTATTGCAGCTTGTGTTTAATTGCAAATCATTCCTTTAATCTTACGTGCATAATGCATATTTTTGTATTGATTGCACACATACACATACAGTTGAACATGTACTAGTGGTCACCTGTATTAAGCGGACAAACTGCATTTAACAGTCAGTTGCAAATTTACTAAACTAGCATTTGTTATATATTTAACGTATATTTAATTAATTGACCACCAATTTCTTTTGGTCCCTTGACTGACTGCTTAAGACAGGTTAGACTGTATATTCATTGTTTTCAACAGGATCATGGATGATGCTGAAAAGATGCTTTTGGGGTGTCGTGTTTCAACATGATGTGCTAATGGTGTCATCAGTGACCGATGTCGAGAAAGCCACTGGATCCCTGTTGAAGAACACTGAAGGTTAAATTTGTACCCCCAAAAATTATGAAGTGCATATTTATAGTAAGAACATCCATTCCAGCTGTATTTTAATCAATTATTAAACAGTTTTCCTTGCATACTGTCCCCAGTGGTAAGGGTGTTTTCCCTTGAGAATGGGAAGCTGTGGGTTTGATCCCTGGTCCTTCAAGCTGGCTTGCGGTAGGTTGGTGGTTCTACCCAGATGTCTCCGTGCATTCGGGGTCTTCCTCCACCTGTAATTAGCTGGACGTCGCTATATGACTGAAATACTGTCGGAGCGACAGTAAACTCTAATAGTCTGGTCTTGATCCTTGGCCATGGGTTCGATCATTATTTTGCTTTATCTGATTTTCCCCTTTCAGATATGTTTTTATGCCCCACCAACTCCATTGGGGGGCATGAAGATTTTCGGTCTGTGCATCTGTCTTTCACACCTTAGAGTTACCTTTGCACTTAAGCTTCTTTTTTTTCTATGATGATGACTTCACATCTTTAATAAAAAAAAATATATATATTTCATATGGGTCGGTGGGTCGCCTTTATTTAACATTTTATTTGGTAATGTAATGATACCAACCATATTAAATGATAAAAGTGTCCTTTGTTGTAATATTTTTTTTATTTTTGTTTTTTCCTCATTGTGCTTGCGGGGGCCTCCGTGGCCAAGAGGGTAAAGTCAATGACTTTAACACTCACTCAGCCCCTTTTTGCGTGTGTTTCGAATCCCGGCAGGGTCATTCGGATTTTCATGTGAGGAAGCCTTCCAGCTGGCTTGCGGTAGGTCGGTGGTTCTACCCAGATGCCTCCGTGCATTCGGGGTCTTCCTCCACCTGTAATTAGCTGGATGTCGCTGTATGACTGAACTACTGTCAAAGTGATGGTAAACTAAAAAATAGTCAAATAGTCATTGTGCTCGCATTTCTTTAAAAGTTCTTGTCAGCTGCAGTGAAAGTTAGGCTGCAGATGCGACTGCGACAGCCTTATCTGCATTGTTAAATACTATTTGGACCATTTGCTTCATGCAATGCTTGCAAATAATTACATTTAGTTTATATATACTCTATTTTTGTTACCGATTTAAATTAATATGTCTAATCGTAACAAAAAATCGATGAGCATACAGCTTTTAAGAAAATTTGAAACTTAATTCTTAGTTTCAAAATGGCTGCCTTCATCATAAATGTTATTTATTAGATTATTAATGAAGACAAGGAAGCAAAAAATAAACTATGACAAAAAAAATTAAAATGGGGGTATTAATTACTTCCAGTAATAGTTCTACATTCTATATATGCTTTGGTACTTATGTCCCTCTAGAATCTTCCCTCTTTTGAGCTAGAGAAAGTAACTATAGACCCCCCTTTTTTTCAGACCAATTGTACATTTATTACTGCATTTTAGGTCAGTTACATTGTTATAGCCTGTCTTTCTCACATGTTAAGTACTGTCAAACACTGCCTCGGAACATTTTGGTTGTGATGGGGGTGGGGGGAGTGTATGGCCCTGTACCTCACAAAACATGTCATATCAAACACAGTCTGAACGTTAAGGGGTGTGATGGGAGGGTGTATCGCCCTGTACCTCACACATCATATCTTGCCGACACAGTTTCAGAAAGATAGGGGTTGTGATGGGAGGGTGTATCGCCCTGTACCTCACACATCATATCTTGTCCGACACAGTTTCAGAAAGATAAGGGGTGTGATGGGAGGGTGTATCGCCCTGTACCTCACACAACATGTCATATTCAACACAGTTTCAGAAAGATAAGGGGTTGTGATGGGAGGGTGTATCGCCCTGTACCTCACACATCATATCTTGTCCGACACAGTTTCAGAAAGATAAGGGGTGTGATGGGAAGGTGTATCGCCCTGTACCTCACACAACAATGTCTTGCCTGACACCGTCTCAGAAGGTTTAGGGGTGTGATGGGAGGGTGTATCGCTCTGTACCTCACACAACATGTCTTGTCTGCCTATGTCGATGTTTGGGTTATAAGAGGAAATCTGCAATATCATCATACCTGAAGCTGCAAGGTTCAGGATATTGATTCTTAGATGAAGATTAAAATAGTATTATCATAGATATATTATTATGTACATGTTCTGTTTGTTCAAGTTAATAGTTGGCCGATATCAAAAATAAAGGATCAAGGAACTTTTGGATTGCCCATTCAAGCATCTGGAGTGCCATTTTTGTTTACCTTGTACAATTTTAGTTTTTTTAGCATTGGGCAGTGTATTTATTTTAAGTCTTCTCAGAAACTGATAAATATTCATGTAAATCTGGCTTTGAAATATTAACAATCACACATGCAAAATATCAGACATGCACCCATTTAGGTTTGATTGAATTGGTTCATTGGAAAGTATGGCCTAACAAGAAACTGTACCTGTGTGTAAGACTTTCAGAAACTAAAACTGATAATAATCATAACATATTAGAATGGCACACAATAAGTTATATATTCACTGACTTGATTAAGTGTGATCTTCTTGGGTAGAACCAGTACAACCAACAGGCTTGGGGTAATTAAAAAGGTAATGTGTATTGCATTGAAATGCATTATATTTTTCGAAGTATTGTTTATGTGTAATACAAGAAAAATTATTGCATGTTATTACAGTGTCGGCCAGGGTGGGGATGGATTTCTACCAACTGAGCTTGCAAGGGCTAATTTAACCTGACAGTTTTGAAACAATATTCGAACATATATATATGGTAGTGTTAAAGGTTTTTTTTTTTTTTAATTTGGATATTCTCAGACTCAATAATGTTTGTGCATAATTAACAGTAAACATTTGTTTTATTCAGCTGCTATAGAGTGGTATTATCGCAGTACAAAGGAAAATGACCAGAGACGAGCGTCCGGCAAAACAGTCCCACAAGAAGAAAATGGCTGGGTTTGAGAGAAGAAGAAGGGTATGCTTCTTTAAAGAGTTTAACTGTGCAGTGTTTCCTTTTATTGTTTTTGCTCACCTCCTTGTCAGAGTAGGAAGTGTTGTGGAAGCGACTTAGGGCCATCATGGCCTTCTTCTTTTTTACAGTGTAAGGTCCAGAATTTATTAGCTATTTGAATTTACAGTAGTTGTTCAGAAAGCTACAGAAATGAAATCTTATTAATTCATCCATATTGGGATTTCTGACATCTATGACCAGCATATGCTCAGAAAACCTGTGCAGCAAATGCTAGTAAAGGTCAACTGCTGAAGATCCACTAACCAGACTGCTTCTCATACAATCTGGGCCTATGCTACATACTACAGACTTATCTCCGAATATAGACTCCGTTTTGCTTGCCAGCTCAATTATGTGCACATATGCCATACAGTTTAGAACTTTAAACATCCAAAGTTGTTGATAAATTTTATAGACAAAACAGGCTACAAATTGTCATTGATGTCAAAATATCTTTCAGAAAATGATTGGCAGGCAGCAGGCCTTGAAGAGAAAGTCATCGTACACCAGTGAGGAGAGACAGAAGGTTAAAAAATTTTGACGGTAGACTTTGTCCTCGGAGGAGGAGGTAGTTTTAGACGAGGAGGAGTTCTTTGTTGTTAAGAGGCTGACTTGGCGCTCACCAGAGACAGATACGTACATGAGGGAGCTGGACAGCAAAGCCTCCCAGCTCCAAACAACCCGGGCAAAGAATAAAAAGGGTCAGAGGTGGGGATGACTCAGAAAGGCTCCCTCCTTCTTCTATTGAGGAGTCCCAAAAGTGGGCACTTCTTTAACTCTTCACCACACGATAAAATTAAATGTAGTTAGTGATGATTTCGTTTCTATGGTGGCATAGAACTGCCACCACACCACTCACCAGATAATTATGTATAATATTTTCTTGAAATTTATGGCGGATTACAATACATGTAAATTCCAAATAACAAGATAATTTTAAATTTATTGTGATACCAGATAAATAACTTAACATTATTTTTCCCATATTTGATTTGAAACTTGCACATATTATTTGTATCAGCATTATAAGAATTAACCCTATAGATAGTAAAGAAAATTGGTCAAATATTGTTGGAAAACACAATAAAGCCCAATTTTTTCTCTTGATTCTTTGGAATCTTGCAAAGATCATTTGTATCATGTTAAGGGTTAACATTTTTGAAAATGAAAACAATTCATCAAAGATTGTTGGAAAAGGAGCCATTTGAATTTTTTGTAAACGTGATTCAGTCCACATTTTTCATCGGATTCTTTTGAAATTGCACAGATTGTTTGTGGGTTCGAATCCCGGTAGCTGGACGTCACTATATGATTGAAATACTATTGCAGCGACGGTAAACCCCAATACAACAACAACAACAGATTGTTTGTATGATCTTAAAGATTAAACCTATAGAAAATGATGAAATTTTGTTAAACATGGGAAGAGGAGCATTTGAAATTTTCATTAACTTTTTCTTGTTTTACATGATAAAGTCCATACTTTCCATCAAATTCTTTTGAAACTTGCACTGATTGTTTGTATCATTTTAAACATAAATCCTATTTAAAATGATAAAAAAATATTTTGTAGTGCTCCGTTTAGATCTACCTTCAGAAGTTGTGATTCCTTTAATAATGGAATAATCAGCCATGGCAAGTAAGGTAGTTCGATGATTTGAAGCTACATGTACTGAAGTGTAGAGTTGTGAAATCATAAAGTTGACAATTTTTAGCTCACCTGAGCACAATGTGCTCAATGTGAGCTTTTGTGATCGCCCTTCGTCCGACATGCGACGTCAACAATTTGGCTTGTTAACACTCTAGAGGCCATATTTTTAAGGTCAATCTTCATGAAACTTGGTCAGAATGTTTGTCTCCTAAAATCTTGGACAAGTTCGAAATTGGGTCATGTGGGGTCAAATCTTATAAAAAAAACCTTGTTAACACTAGAGGCCATATTTTTAGGCCAATCTTCATGAAGCTTGGTCAGAATGTTTTTTCTCCATAAAATCCTGGACAAGTTCGAATTTGGGTCATGTGGGGTCAAAATGTAGGTCATTAGGTCAAATCTTAGAAAAACCTTGTTAACAATCTAGAGGCCACATTTTTGGCCATATCTTCATAAAACTTGGTCAGAATGTTTGTTTTCATAAAATCTTGGACAGGTTTGAAATTGGGTCATGTGGGGTCAAAAAGTAGGCCATGAAATCAAATCTTAGAAAAACCTTGTTAATACTCTAGAGGCCTCATTTTTGGCCATATCTTCATGAAACTTGGTCGGAATGTCTGTTTCCATAAAATCTTGGACAAGCTCAAAAGTGGGTCATGTGGGGTCAAAAAGTAGGTCACTGAAAAATCCAACATGTGTTGCTCATTTATAATCAGGTGAGCTATTCAGGGCCATCATGGCCCTCTTGTTTCTGTTTCCTTCAATTCCACTCTATACAGTAGTTCTGCCTAGTAAAATAAGAAGTTACTGAAATGGCTGACAGTAGAGCGACTCGGGCCCTCATGGGCATCTTATTTCTAAGAAAGAGAAAGAGAATGTTTCACACTGAAACGTCAGTTACGAATAAGATGTTGCAGACAAACTTTGTGTACATGGAACATTGATAATCACTTGAATTCATTTGTTACATATATTGAAGTCCACAATGCTTCCATAACTAAGCTTATTTATACTAACACCATTGTATTCTGTTAAATTGGTAACGACCTATTGGAATATAACCTAACTGCCTCACATAAACAGAAACCCCTTTTATTGTAAATGCTGTGATGTTGAGATTGCAACATTTTGTAAAAAATAAGCAAGTTGGACATTCAGTGTGTTTGCCATCGAGTCATCAACAGGATATTTATTGTTCGTTCACAAACTTTGGACTCTTCTGTTTTACAAAAATAGTTCAACTTGCTTGTTAGTTGGACTGAATATTGCTGGTTTGACACTATACTATTCTGTAACAATCGGCAATTGACAGTTCTTGTGTTAGTCACTGTGGGTTGCATTGTTGTATACGTGGATTCATTTTGTGCATAATTTTGTCACCTTGAATAAAAACGATTTCAACATACATTCTTAATTTGTTTTATATCCTTGTTAAAAACAGCAGGAATGCATTTGCTCACCACCTGCAGGTCACCAATTTGGTTAAATTATGTTCCCAAATGAGAACAATTAAATGCCAGTATATGCCTTTTGTGACATTTTGTGAAAAGTTAACTTCAAATTTACTTGAATGTTGGTAAATTTAAGTTCTTCACTGGACTGTGTTGGTAGTCATTAAGTGACATTTTGTGAACATTTTAGTTCAAATTTACTTAAATGTTGGTAAATTTAAGTTCTACATTTGACTGTTTGGTAGTCCGTAAATTCGATGATATATGACATTTAATGGAATGTTGTATTGGAAGTAAATGTACAGTAAATTTGGGAATTTGATAAAAAATTAAATGCTTACTAAATTCCAAGTAAATTTGCTGATTTAAGTACAATTAAATTCACTTTCATGTGCTTGCATTCCAAATGCAGGTGTAGTTTACTTGGCATTTAATTTCCAAGTAAATCCCAAATTTCGTGCAGTGGATGATTTGGCTTTTAAACTGTGAACATGGTCATATAATACACATTAATATTTTATTGTTGTGTTTTAATATTAACCATAAGATACTCTACATTTGAACACTCTGTATATGAAATAACAGTTTGCAAGTATAATTATAAAGGTTACTGATTAATCATTAATAAGTCAGAATGACTGATTAATCGACGAATATTTATTGGACTGATTCCAAACACTACCCATAACATTCATCCCTTGAAGTTACACTCTGAAGCCGTAAACAATAGAGCCAAGATGGCCCCCGAGACGCTCATCTGAGAAAAAAACTGTCTTCATTTTCTGTACAAATTATAGCATAGCTGTACTCAAAATTAGGCACGGTCCGACTTCTTACATCCTTTTTCAAAGAAATCCAGTGAAGTTATATGGACTCAAATTGCTTCCAACTGAAAAAGAAAGTCATGTATTGTAATCAAAATTTCATGAAATAATCATATTTGCATCATTGTAGTGCAAGTAACTTGAACATATAACAAAGACCTATGAAACAAAGATTGGCAAAAGTAGTCTATGTCTCACAAAAACATGTGACAAATTTCCAATTCTCGCAAAGTCAAATATCTCCTTTTCTATTGAAGATACGTGAAAGTAAATTGTATCTTACAAGAGAAATTTACATTACCATCAAGATGGCACATTATTAAAATAAATCTAAGAAATAAAAATGCTTCATGTAAAATAGAAAAGTACCTGCATGATGATAATTATTCAAAATGTGTTGTTTTTCTGCTACACTGGATGAATTGAAATCATAATTTAAAAGAATTTTTAAAATAAATCAAACTGAAAATAATACCTTGCAGTAGAGAAATGATTATCTTATAGTATGGTTATATTTTCCTCTGTTATTATATTCCATACTTTTTTGAAAGTTTGCGATATTCAATGATCTACTGTGTGCATAAACAATATTTTCCACTGACTTTTACAGAAGTTTCCTATCTCAGTTTAATATGTCTTTGTATGTAATAAATGGTTTCAGATTAAGCTTATTTCCTTTATATCCGCTACAAAAACAAGTTTGAAAACTTATGCTAATGAGTCCCAGCAGGGTCACTTGGATTTTCACGTGAGAAAGCTAATTCCAGCTGGATTGCAGTGGTTTAACCTACTATGCATCTGTGCACTTGGGTGACTTCCTTGACCTGTAATTAGCTGGGTGTTGCTATATACAGACTAAACAAACGGTCACAGCAGCAGTAATGTCCAGCACAATTAATCCCTTTCAATGGCTCTTATTTTGGTCCAGTACCTTGCACATAGGGAGTTGCCCCAATCAGACGTGCGTTCAGTATGCCAAACCGTATGCAACCGGTCGCTTACAGTCAGCTATGGAGTTGTCTTGGGACCATATACCATGCTGTTCATGTGCAATCTGTCAATACCGGCCATTTTTTGTTTATAGTTGACTGTAAGGTACGGTTGCATACGGTTTGTCATACTGAATGCACGCCTGGGTTCATGTACAATATCCCTTGCATCCTTGGATATTCTGTTTAATTGATTTATGTAAATACTGCAGCATTACAAATAATATCAGCATTTTTTGTGGCCTACATGAATGCACAACCTTTAATTGTAATGAAATTGTATCCAGCCCATAAATTTTACTTTTATTTTCACATAAATGCTGGCCAATGGTTAAACACAGTCATTTATATCTGCAAACTTAAAATTGGATCATAGTATTTTAAACAAAACCCCTCTCTTTGTCTTTGTACTCTCCTCAACATATATTTGACGTTGTAGTTAATGATGTTTCTTGCTTGTCAATTCAAAAGATACCTATTGTTAAGAAACTGAAAGACAACTACATATGATTAAAACTGTTGAATATGATGGACAATAATAATTGTTGGACATTATGAATATTTTAACTAGTTTGTAATATTGATGTATGTCTGGATATTGAATAGGGTTTAGACAGACACAATTGCGAATTTAACTTTGTTATAAGAAATAAAAAACACAGTAGGTAACTCGATTACACTTGCTTTCAAGAAGGAAAAAATAGATACGACACATGTGCAGATCGTAACATTCTCTAAATTTTAGTAAAACTTATACAGCCTATGTATGAATCGAAAG
This sequence comes from Solen grandis, assembly GCA_021229015.1. Classification (NCBI taxonomy): domain Eukaryota; kingdom Metazoa; phylum Mollusca; class Bivalvia; order Adapedonta; family Solenidae; genus Solen; species Solen grandis. Next base: position 21,090,010 of record CM037779.1, read on the forward strand.
GATTCCAGATGTGTATACATGATTGTTTTCTTACTAAAAACACACCCTTATCCACACACTTATTTGTTTTGACCAAATTCCCAATTTTATGTGTATATACAGTCTGCATATTGTTTGTATTAAAATACTATATACTTCAGGATTTTCACCCCAAATAATAATGTCCATTTTCTATAAGATATATTGCAGCCATTCCAAATAATTAATTTTGTACGGAATTTGGCAGTTATTTACTCAGGAGTACTATAGCTTAATAACACATGTCTGAAACAAAATTAATACATATTCTTTCCCAGTATTTACCGGTAATTAGGGATACAAATCCCTATTACAGTTCTGCCAAATTTAGCCATTTAAATAATTCCAGACATTGATTACTAAATATAGCCAATTTTTATGATGTTTGTCAATTTTTCAATCAAGACTCTAAAACTCATTATGCTGAACAAACAATTTTTTGACAAGTAACAGAAAACTGATGCACCCCTAACAAGAGTGAAACAATTCCGATGCTGTTAATGCTACATAACTACTCAATATGAAGCTTGATATTTTTGCATGCTGCATGTATGAAGTGTGATTGATTTTATAGTTAATCACTATTCCATTATTATAAGTATAAATCAAAGTGCTGAAGGCACTTAAGTTGTGTGTGTCTCAAGTGAAAGAGGGTTTGATGAGCTGCAGATCTGCTTGGTAACTTAATTTTTGCCAGATACCAAACTTTAATAATGAAATGTTTTTGTTTTATATTTTCTTCTTTTTGATTAAGATATGCATTTCAATATAAATCTTATAAACTGTTAAGGCAAGAGAAATAGGAAGAGTAAGAATTGTTAGAAGTCCATTGAAACAAATGGTTTGTTCATCTTTTCTTGTTAACACAAGGTTGAAGCAGGTTTATAACATTGGGTTTATTGGTATCGCTTGAAAATTTTATCCCCGTTTATTAAATTTACTTTGATAAAGAAATGTGACAATGATCTGTTCTCTCAGTGCTATCAGCGCTTTGATTTGTAATCAGTATGTGACAGTACAGTCTCTATCTATAGATTGAAGTAATTATGCGAAAGGTTGGCTGCAAAAGTCAGTAGGTGGCTCGTAGTTAATATTGGATGGTAGATATACAGGTTTCAGTCATATTATTGTGTAACATATAACCCCAGGAGATAACTGAGGTCTATAGCTTGATGTGATTGTTACATGGATTTGTATCAGACTTCAAGCTTTCTACATGGGTTATTGTAACATCATAAAATGATTGCAACCTGTATATTTACTACCGTATCCGGAATTATCTAAGAGCCACCTTTGCATCTAAACAAATTATATTCCTCCGCACGGTCAAGTGATAGTTATGCAACATCATATAGAAATTAGTTCTTTCCTGCTTTTATGCCACAGACAATTATTGTGTCCAGTAAATATTTATTTTTGACATAAAATGATTTTCAACACTTCTGCTTAATCTCAGCATACCAATGTTGTAGAGTTATATACAATTATTGTTCTATCATATTTACAATATTGAGAAGTTATTCAGTTTTCAAAGAAGAGAAACGGACACTCAGAATGTAGGTACTATAGTTGTGACTGACGTCACACACAACTAAAAACAACAACATTGTTTGCACTCACCTCAGTCTATGATGAATATATCAAATGGGTCATTTCATCTCATCAGCACATCTATGGGATGTATGATAAATACCCCATTTGCAATTATAAATATTAATTTGGTTGAGTACTTAAACTTGGTTTTTTAAAAACCAATTTGCTCTGCAAAATTATAATGAAGGGAGTTTAATGACAACTAACTGAAGTACTTATTTTTGTGGGAAATGCTTTTTATGAAAAATATGTTTAAAATAATGTTTGACTGACCATGGGAAATTTGACATTTTTTAATTTTTCGAGTCTAAATCTCCACTCTAGGGAAATTGGCTATTTGGCAAAATCCCTACATTATACGCTTGCAAAGGTCTATTTCCCTAGACCTGGTACCATTCTGTCTGTCAAATCTTTCTGGAATGGTCTTCTGTCAAAATCCTTGTGTATGCCCGTCGCCCCCACCCTGGGTCAAAACATTGATAGGTGCATCATTCTAATGTCATACTGTGTTAACCCAATGGCATCAACATCTTCATGTCTGGCAGAATTAAAAAGATTTGACCTGATCTTATTCTCCAGCTTCTTGCATTCTGATTGGGGTTTATACTAGTTCCTTGAATCATTTCTTTGCTTAAATTTCCGAGCTAGGTCACAAGTAAGTTGACCTCTAACCAAAGTTTCAGACATTTAAAGGATTTGAAAACAAGCATTGTAAAACTAGAGACTTTCAGGACCCCATCATGCTTAAAATATTCCAATACCTAGCGTGAGGCTCAAACTCCCTTCCTTTATATTTCATAGGCACACAGTGTATCCCAGATATTTCAAAGCACAAATTAAATCATTCATTGCATTTTTTTAATCATAATTGTACATTATATATAATTCTACCTTATAATACATTTGCCACAGCTTTTTCTTTGCCTTAAAGTATAAATTAAGCTTTCTGAAGCCCTTTGACATAAACATTTTGAACTTTAAACATGTAATATAGGTATATCCAATCTGATGAAGATAATCAATTCTGCTATTATCCAGTTATTATTTTATTTTATGAAAAAACTATGATTTTTTTTAATTAACTCTCTTTTTTCATTATTACATATCTCAAGCTATACTGCACTCATAAGTCACAAACATATTTAACTTACCTATTAAAATGTATGTATTTGATCATATATATAAATAAATAAATGATAATTAACTATATAAAAAGTTTCAAATGCAGATTTTTTGAAATTCCATTTTTCAATTTATGTTCAAAATATATAAAGCAACATACATTTACTTCCTCTTTCAGTCAAAACAAGGTTTCCAGTACAAAACACTGTAATATCAGGTTGCCACACAACACTGGCCTCAAATAATCTCTTTCAATTTTGCTCCCTTAATTAAGGCTTTTATCATTAAAATTATCATTCATTATAAATCTTTAGCCTGCCTATCCCCAATAAGCACATTGTCATTGCCTGTGTTGATCCAGGAGTCAAGTTTATGGCTCAGCATGAATTCATTAACAAGTGCAGGGTTGTGGAAGGAGTTAATTGTTTGTCCCCTCACCCCCACAATGTATTTTTAAGTACATGACTGTATGCTGTAAAATTTCATTTCATACCTGTATGTTTGAGAAATTCATATTTCACCAGGTATATTTTAGTTCACTTTTTCCCTGAAGAATGTTAAACAGTTTTAGCAATCTATTCTTTTTTATATTATCTTTTTATTAAATTATCTTATAATATTTACTGTTCTTATCCTGGAAAAAAAAAGTTTTATGAATTGTATTAATTGTTCACAAACACTTTTTTTCATGATGCTGATTTCCAAGGTCAAATTCAAAGAGATCTTATTTCTTTTGAAAATAAAAAAAATACTTTGAAAAAATACTTTTAAGCTGAAAATTTCATATAAATGACATTTATGAAAAAACTTTCATATTTATCAATATGTAATTATGTTATTGGGAAAACAGCAACAAAAAACATAATTTTACCAAGCAACTACTTTTACCCTTTATTAGTTACCTTAGCTTGGATGGATACTTAATGTTTATTGACTACCTCTCACCCCACACCTCCACTCCTGTAATCTGGTCGGCTGGCTAGTTTGATACACAGCCTATAATACCCTGTTCAGTGACTGCTGACATTCCTCTAATCTTGTGACACATGATACTACCTATACATCCTTGCCCCATTGTTTTTTAACAATGGAGTCAATTGTTTATATATATATATATCTATATGTGCTGGCTAGCCCAACTTATAAAATAACTGATCACCATCTAGGTTAATTGGACACCCAGCACATTAAACCTCCACAAATGTCCTCTATAAAGAACACAAAACTGTATATCATATAACAGATATTGGGATAAATCATGGGTTGTTAAGTTCAGGTCACCGTGGTCCAGTCTTAGTGCTTGTTCACTTTGGATTCCAAGAATTGAAGTCGTATCCTTCATAGGAGTGCCTGCCAAGACACAAAGTACTGGTACTGTTGTTTTAAGTTGAATTTTATTTTTACTTAACAGAACATTTCACCAGGGATTCAGAAATACTCGGTATAATTCACTGATTTAAACTGACCAATCAGTGACTCCGGAAAAATCTCATTGTTATTTCCCATTGAACAATGTGTGGATTTTACACCAGCATGTAGATTAGGTTTTCGGGGAGTGCTTGTTGATTTATATATATAGGTCTACTAGTAGTCCAGTTGATCAACCTTTGTGTATAATGAATTATACTAAAAATTGTTATCCCAATTTATTTTTTACAAACAGACAGATATGACAACTAGCTATAATCCACTGGTGTCTAAATTTAGATCTATTTATTATTCATTGTAATGCATTTAGTAAAAAATCTCAGCATCTCTTAGACAACAACAGTAACAATGACACAATAGTAAATGAGCCATGCAAACTTGGAGAATCAAATTCTGTAGGAGATGAATCAAAACAATGCTTACCCAGACTGAATCAAAATAATCCACACAGTATGCTTTAATGGCATTGGCATCCATTATATAAAAAGATGCTGTAAACAAGCGAACAGATAACTAAATTCCCAATCAATACAGACACTAATGGGAAGATCATTGGCATAGCTACGATAATGTAAGCTAAGCAGGTGATGCTGCCATGTCTGTGTCTATTATTTACCATCTGGGGTATTGATTTTTTCTCCCGAGTTACCACAGAAGCCTGGCCACATGTTGAAGGTAACACATGCCCACAATCTCCCCCCACCCCACCACAGTTAGTCGTTACTGCCTCCGTTTCTTTATACCATTTTCTTAAAAAAAAAAAACTCAATGAATACTGTACAGTCTTCAACAGGCTGCTATATTAATAATTAAAGGTGATCTGAACTTTATCCTTGCATAATTTTGATAAAAAAAAAGTTATTTCTTCTTATGATGCTAATATATAACCCCTCTCAAAATTTCCTGTGTTGGACTATAGTACTTAGCACCAGGAGGGACAATTAAAGTGCCTTGGCTCCAGTTAGTAGGATTCATACTCACAACACATGGACGCTTGATATATAGTTGATAGATATAGCAGCTCTCACATGACCATGACCTCTTGAAGTTCAAGTAAACATTATATCGTATTTAAGGGAAGGAGGAGGAGGATTGTCAGTCAGTTAATTGGTCTGTCACCTTTTAGTGTGTGGAATCCCTAGGTGAAAAGACAGTTTTCAAAATAGCTATTTTATTCAGGACATGACTTAATTTAAAAAAAAAAAAAATAAAAAAAATAAAATAAAAATTGTATTTAAGTTATAGTACCACAGGCAATCATCAACAGTGCTTTTTTTAATCAAAATTTTGACCTTCAAATATTTATTTTTTTTGGTCAATGTCAAATGTTTGTATCTCATTTTATATGTGCTTTGATATCAAGTAATTTCACAAAAAATAAGAAAGATATCGTAGACAGCAATGCCTTAACGTGATGTTTAGCTGACCAGTGCAGTCTGATTATGATCAGGACTGTTCGCTATTCAGTTGATAAATTTTTAGCAAGCACCCCCATAAACAACTAATTGTACAGTCCAAACTGTAGAAAGGACAAGTCCAATAAAGAAATTTAGCATGGTAAGGGTTAAAGTTAAGGTTATTACACCTACATTTTAGTAATGTCTATAATGTGTAATCACTATCGATCTCATTGCAAAGTTCATAAAAGAATTTACTGGAGATTAATTACTGAAACAATTCGGTTTAAACTTATTTGATTGGGAAATAAGTTTTTACCTCTTATGCTAATCCATCCAGAAAGTTCATGGGTTGGACCAGTACTTTGAGTTTGGGAAGGTCATTACAGAATCTTGGCCTCAAAGGGGAATAGGAACAGTACAACCTTCAGATCTGCAGTCATCTATGCTACCAATAGACCATTTCACTCCGAAATGAGACGTTAACCTACGTAAATCAACAAGCACTTCCAGAGCACCTAATCTACATGCAGGTGTAAAATTCCACACATTGTTCATTGAGAAATAAACATACTTTTGATAATTTTCACAGTCACTGATTAGTCGAATGTCAATCCCCTGGTAAAATGGTCTATAGACCATGGTGCCAAGTTAAAAAACCAACTGTATATAAAAAAGAAAAATACTGAATATTTGTACAATTTAGTCTCTTCGCGGTAGGTCGGTGGTTCTACCCGGGTACCTCTGTGTATTCGGGGTCTTCCTCCACCTGTAATTAGCTGGATGTTGCTATATGATTGAAATACTATCGCAGCGATGGTTAACCCAATACAACAACAAGTTAGTCTCTACTTTTCCTTATTATTCCCTGGGAAAAGCCTTAAACAAACCCTCCCATCGACACACACCTTGATACATATATAAACCTCAAATCAGCAGTTAATGATTTGTTTTCTAAAGAGGTGATTCAAATTCAAAATATTCAGTAATGAAATGGAAATAAATTCAAAAATATTTTTTGTCAAGAACAATCCAGTCACTGTAACGAATTTTGGTTGGTAATCAAATATCAAACTCAGCTGGATCAATCAAGAACAATAGTGTAGATAATTTAATGTGAAAATAATTCAATATCATTGTGTGGTTTGCCTTATAAAGTATGTAAACTTGATTATAACATGATTAAATTTCATGATAAATAAACTTTGTAAGATCTTGACTTGACTTGACTATTTGAGTTTACCGTCGCTTCAACAGTATTTCAGTCATATAGCGAGGTCCAGCTAATTCCAGGTGGAGGAAGACCCTGAATGCATGGAGGCATCCAGGTAGAACCACCGACCTACCGCAAGCCAGCTGGAAAGCTTCCTCATTTGTAAGATCTGCTTATAGTTATAAAGTGTAGTGAGTATTTAATTTATATGTCACTGTTACATACATTACATATTATGCAATGCCCATTCATCCTTCACACTGACCATACAATAAGCTATCATGGAATTGACCAATGTGACCAGAATAAAACCTGATCAGCCTGTGTGTAAACTCATAAGCTGAAGTGGCTCAAATTCAAGTAACAATACTTAGTGCTAAGTAATATGTCAATTCTTAAATTAGGTTGAAATACTGTATTCCAAGACACCTGGTTTACAAATTATTCATATAAATGAATAACTTGACATAAATCATTAACTTAAACAATATGTGCTATGATTAAGACATGGAATATTGGGTAATTTTATTAAAGAAGCAAGTATGATGATATTTGCCCCAAAGTATTTAAGTATTACTTTAACAGTGCTATAGTATATTTGATGGAATTTGAGCCTGAGGTTTGCACTGTTTTATAATTCACCTGCTCAAACAGAAAAGTGTATTCAGCAGTATATATTCTATGGTATTAACCATGGTTTTAAAAGCATTGCCACATGGATAGCTAGCTGATATACTTCAACATCTTTTGTTTTTCATTTAACCCTTTCCCTCATATAGACTCATTTTGCCACACTCAATAGGTACCACATAAAGCCTGATCTGCAGAAAACCACAGTTAAACCTTACCCAATTTAATTACAAAATCCTCATTTCCAGACCACTGATGAGCAGCGAACAACATAAAACCTGATCAGCCTATTAAATAATATTTTTTTCCATAAAAAAGCAGTGTTATTTACTCAGTACAAATAATAAATTATTCCTTGAATATTTTAATGTATACTGGAGAAAATTATCACATTACATGCATTTTTAGATTTTAAAAACAATCCATTTACTTTGATTAGGAAACAAGTTTAAATACAACTTCTGTTATCAATTCCTCTCAAGGGTACCTGGGTTACATACAAAAAGTTGAACTCGCAATCTTGGGATCCATTATAAGTAACGTTAACATCAAACACTATGGCGCCTGTAGTAAATTTAACAAAAATGTCATAAACAATTATAAAATATCGAAAAAATATAATTTAATTCATTTTTTAGTAATAAAAACAGAAAATTTGGTTACATTTATAAATGTCAAGTAATTATTTTCAATATTAAAAACACATGTAATACATTCTACTTACAAAGTATGGTTTTGATCAAATTTCCCCTGAATTGCATGTATCCTTACATCCAACCTGTGCTAAGCTGATTTGATATATCAATAATTGAAGACTGACTGAACGTTTATCCAGTAGAAATTCAAGTGTTTGTTAATAGTGCACTGAGTGTACACAGTACATCAGATCTCTTCACAACTTGAGAACTATTAGGAGATTGATTTTTAAAAGTAAAATTCTTTCTTTTATGACAATTGGTTAAAAAGAACTTGCGTAATTGTCTATAATCTCACTTTTGACCTTTTTACAGATGATGCCACAAGGTAAGACAAAATGAATATTTGAACAATTTTCATTGGTAGAAAATGCCTATAAACTTAGGAAAATTGATTATATGCACACTTCTTTGTTGAGATGACAACTAACTGAAATATAATTATTGCTTTGTATTCATGAAATATTGATAACGTATTTGGACTGAATTACAGTTTCTTTGATAAATATAATCATAGTTGTTTTATCAAAACACTTCTCCTAGACACACACTAAGACCTGTTTTGGGTCAAATATTATAATCATCTACAGTATATTATAGTCTATATCACTGCCTCTGTATGATTGAAAGATTGTATAGTGTGCTTCATTTTGATAATGTTTGTTCTGTCAATTGCAATGGAGCCTTACATCATATGAAATCATTTACATCATTTTCAATTACTTTTCACCCCATCAATTAATGCTGATAATCATTTTCTTTTAAATATTCATTGTTACTTACACTAATTTTTCTTGACATTTCATTGGTTGTTAAACATTACTACATTGTGCCTTGGACTGTCTTGAATATCATTCTTGAACCTGCAGGGAACGAACCCATTACATACAGTTTCATAGTCAATGACCACTTCCATTGGACATTGGTGACCTTGAATGTGAGTGGACTACAACATTGTATCTGGTTAATCAGCTGATCAGTTAATTAATTTGGTCACATCTCACCAGAACTATTAAGATGCATTAAATATGGGCAAGGCCATTACTTTTTTTATTTACCTTTTATCTTTATGGAGATTGGGAAACAAGTTCTTTCATTATATCCTGCCCAGTGGTTCCTGGGTTGGACCAGTACTTTCCATTTGAGAAGGTAATGAAATGTTCTTGCCTCCAATGGGTCTCAAACATACAACATTTAGAGGCACAATATGCTACCACTGGACCATGACGCCCTTGGTGTGACATACCTTTAGATTGACTATAACACTGATTGGATTATATTGACAAGTATATGTTCAGAAACCTATTTACAGCATTAGTACTACCACACTTGGAATATGCCAGTCCAATATGGAATACCTTGTTGAAAAAACACAATTAGAAATGATATAGAAAACATTCAAAGAAGAGCAACCAAACAAATACTAGGATTATCAAAATTATCATAATTATGAAAACTGGGTCCATGCCACAGGGGCTCGAAGTTGCATGGGGCGAATCATTTCGTACCTAATGGTAGCATTAAAAATAAGAAGGGAGGACACTATTTTCGGCTATTTTTTTGAATATCGTATTTTCGGCAAGTAACGATCAATTAAATGGTTCATATGCATTTGAAATGAATAGATATGTAGAATCGTGTCGTTTCCAGTGTAGTTTTTACTCTTATAAATAACTAACAAGTGTTTTTAATGTCCCAATTGAGCTTGACAACAGCTGGGACCGGCTTCTTCCGGTTTCTTTTCTAAGGTATAAAATGTAAGTGCTTATTGGTCAATATATTTAAATAAAATACTGTGTAAGCAGGTATGACTTCCCTGTACCTTCTTGTCCGACAATGATTACATTGTGCCCACTTTCGATCGCGTTGTTTATGCTATTCTGGACCTCCGTAACTTAATGAAGTTTTCCAGGGAAATGTCAGTTTCGTTTACATTTTGATTGGCCAATAAAAACTTACCTTTATATTCACTTCTAAAGAAACCGGAAATATGTTACCCCGGCTCTTGTCAAGTGCGATTGGAACAATAGATTAATGATATTATCGTTACAAGAGAAAAACTACCTCATTTACGTTTAGGAATTTCCGAATTTATTCATTTTAAACACAAGCTGGACCATTTTCAATGTTGAATTTCTTTTTAAACACGATTTTCCAAATCTGGTCTAAAAACAGTGTCCTCCCTTCCTATTTTTAATGTTATCACTAAGTATGAAATGATTCGCCCCATGCAACTTCGAGTCCCTGTGGTCCATGCTATTTGACTACCAACTTTAGTAGATATAGAGGATTGAGAGGCAACCTAAATGAAGTTTACAAAATTTACATGAGAAATATAATCCACAAGTTTCGAAGATGTTATTGATTACCAGTAACCAAAAGCAAAATACAAAGGGGGCATAAGTACAAACTGTTAAAAAGGAGACCAAGACTAAAGGTCAGGAAAAATTCATTTTGCAACAGGGTAGTGGACACTTGGTATAGATAACCAAGCTAATTAGTGTCAGCAAGATTTGTGTACTCATCTGAAAGACGGTTAGATAGATTTATGAACAATATGCCAATAAAATATATGATTGTATACTCACTCAGAACCACTAGCATTACATGGAAGTTTTAGGATGGTTTTTAGTGATGAAAACGCTGGACAAGACTTGGTTGCAAGTCAGCAATCTTCTTCCAGAAGGACATCAGTAAGTATCTGTATACATCAGGACCTGTGTTTGGTACTTAAATATGTTTTTCATACTCAAGAATCAAGCTGTTCCCATTAGTGTCAATAGGAATTTGAGTATGATATTCAAAATTGAGCCTCAGATTTTGAGAACACGGGGTCAGATCTGTATTTCAAGGTCAGATCTGTATTTCAAACGGTCAACATGTGTTATATCCACTTAACATAGGCTTGCTGGCCGCTTATTTAAGGATACAAGACAATAGCTGATGGGATTTAGTTATAGTTATAGGTGAATAAGGCAATTTCATTAGAGTGCAAACCTTGATGAGAGTCATAAAACTCTTTCACAGATGTTCCTTGCACAGGAGAAGGAATAATAAAACTAAACAATTATTTGGCTAAATGAAGGGCAGATAAAGTGGCATTCAACCTGTAGGTTAACAACTTCAGTATTTCAATGACTGATAGATTTCTAAATGTACAGAAATGCGGCTTGACAGGCACCCTTTTTGAAAAGATTTCCTGTGGAATGTTCCCAAGCAATGGATTTCCACAGTATAATCCTGAGTCAATTCAAGGTGTTTTTTATATTAGATTATATATTTTAAACCAAAATTCATAAATTTCATTGCATTGTTACAAAGCTATTTTTTTTCAGTATAAGAAGAACAGTGTTTACAGTGTCTAGAGGAAGCTTATAATGCCAGAGACTTTTAAGTTCAACTTGTGACTGTAACAATGTAACATGTATTGTGTATAATAAAGTCAGTGTTATAATGAATATTTACCAATCCTAATAACAATAGATGTCATTCGTCAAAACGAATGATAGGACTTTCTGCAACCTGTGTTAATGCAAAAAGCAGGAGATAGAAGTTTCATGTAATAACTCACCTCTGGTAGTATTTCATGTTCATGCTGAACAATTGACATTGTATTCCGTGAAAAATAAGCGTTTATTTACGGAGAAAAAAAATAAGTAGCAGTAGTAGTAGTATGCTTATGACGTCAAATGACGTCACGACTCAAAATATATGTAGAAATTATGCAGAACCGCAAACTGTGTAAGTTTCAACTTTCTATCTCATCCCGAAGATCTTTAACCCTAAAATGAAATTTTTGGTCCTATGTTCGAATCTTATTTCAGCCACAATACTTCGGTTTTTCGGAATTAAGGTTAGCTGACAAAATATTCACACCTTAGTTTCAAGATGTACCATCTGTAAAAATTTGAAGAAAATTTGATCATAAATGGCGGCTGTAGAGCGCGAACACCATTTTTCAATATTTTTAGCTCTGACGTCACGTGACGTCATAGGGTGCTGAAAATGCTGTTGCTCAAATGCGCATACGTTACTGCAATAACTCTGAAATTTTCATAATTCTGAACAACTGGCATCATGTCGAAATTATTGCCCCAAATTAAAAATAAGTGGTATGCTTATGACGTCTTCTGACGTCACGATTCAAAATATTTGTAGAAATAATGCAGAACTGCAAACCGTGTAAGTTTCAACTTTCTATCTCATCCTGAAGCTCTTCAATCCTAAAATGAAATTTTTGGTCCTATGTTCGAATATTACTTCAGCCACAGAACTTCGATTTTTCGGAATTTCGGTAAGCTGGCAGGATATGTACACCTTAGTTTCAAGGTGTACCATCTGTGAAAATTAGAAGAAAATCCGACCATAAATGGCCGCTGTAGAGCGCGAACACCATTTTTCAATATTTTTAGCTCTGACGTCACTTGACGTCATAGGGTGCTGAAGATGCTTTTGTTCAAAAGCGCATACTTTACTGTCATAACTCTGAAATTTTCATTATTCTGAACAACTGGCATCATGTCGAAATCATTGCCCTAAAATGAAAATTAAGAAGTCTGCTTATGACGTCACATGACGACATTTGACGTCACGACTCAAAACATATTGAGAAATTCTGCAGAACTGCAAACTGTGTGAGTTTCAACTTTCTATCTCATCCTGAAGCTCTTTAATGCTAAAATGAAATTTTCGGTCCTATGTTCGAATCTTATTAAAGCCACAGAAGTTCGGTCTTTCGGAAATTCGGTTAGCTGACAGGATATGCACACCTTAGTTTCAAGATTTACTATCTGTGAAAATTTGAAGAAAATCCGACCATAAATGGCGGCTGTAGAGCGTGAACACCATTTTTCACTATTTTTAGCTCTGACGTCATATGACGACATAGGGTGCTGAAGATGCTTTTGTTCAAAAGCGCATACTTTACTGTCACAACTCTGAAATTTTCATTATTCTGAACAACTGGCATCATGTCGAAATCATTGCCCTAAAATAAAAATTAAGAAGTATGCTTATGACGTCATATGACGTCCTATGACGTCAGCAATCAAAATATATGTAGAAATTCTGCAGAACTGCAAACTGTGTAAGTTTCAACTTTCTATCTCATCTTGAAGCTCTTTAATCTTAAAATGAAATTTTCGGTCCTATGTTCGAATCTTATTTCAGCCACAGAAGTTCGGTCTTTCGGAATTTCGGTTAGCTGACAGGATATGCACACCTTAGTTTCAAGATGTACCATCTGTGAAAATTTAAAGAAAATCAGACTGTAAATGACGGCTGTAGAGCGCAAACACCATTTTTCACTATTTTTAGCTGTGACGTCATGTGACGTCATAGGCTGCTGACAATCATTGAAATCAAAATTTCCTCACGTGACTAATAACCCATAAAAAATTCATGGTCCTAGGACTATTGCAACATATTAAAATAAGCGTTTAGTTAGGAAGAAGAAAAGAATAATAATAATAAAAAATGACGTCACGTGACGTCATATGACGTTTATTTTCACATAATTGTTAGACACCCAGAGACCTACTAACTGACAAAATTTCAACTTTCTATCTCAAATAGGACAGTTTTTATAAACATTTAAAAATTGACGTCCTTGGTTCGAATCTTGGATCAGCCATAGATGCTTGGACTTTTCGAATTTTGAAAAACGGACACCGGTATACACAATAAGAACGTAATATACACATTCTGTGAAAATTTGATAAAAATCGGCCAATTAATAATGGCTCTGGACCGTGTAGAAACTTTCGTAGTCAATTTCAAATGTGACGTCATATGACGTCATAGGCTTCTGAAAATCATTGAAATCGAAATTTCAGTGTCTGAATCTTTTGTCATTAAATTTTCATTGCCCTTCGACAATTTCAACATATAGAAATACTCTTATTAATATTAGAAATACATTATCATATAATGACGTCAAGTGACGTCCTGTGACGTTTATTTTCACAAAATGTTTAAGACTCCCAGAGACCTATATACTGACCAAATATCACTTTTCTATCTCAAATAAATCCGATTTTATAAGCATTTAAAAATTTACGACCTTGATTCGAATCTTGAATTCGCTATAGAACCATGGACTTTTCGAATTTTGAAAAACGGACACCGGGATGCACAACTAGAACTTAATATACACATTCTGTGAAAATTTGATGAAAATCGGTTCATAAACAATGGCTGTAGACCGCGTACAAACTTTTGTTGCATATTTCAAGTGTGACGTCATATGACGTCATAGGCATATGAAAATCATAGAAATCAAAATTTCAGCCTTTGAAGCATGTGTCATTAAATTTTCATTGCCCTTCGACAATTTTAACATATAGAAATATTCTTGTTAATATTAGAAACACATTATCATATAATGACGTCACGTGACGTCATATGACATTTATTTTCACAAAATGTTTAAAACTTCTAGAGACCTATATATTGACTAAATATCAACTTTCTATCTTAAATAGGACAGATTTTATAAGCATTTAAAAATTTACGACCTTGGTTCGAATCTTGGATTCGCTATAGAACTATGGACTTTTCGAATTTTGAAAAACGGACACAGGGATGCACAACTAGAGCCTAACATACACATTCTGTGAAATTTTGATGAAAATCGGTCCAGAAATAATGGCTGTAGACCGCGTACAAACTTTTTCACCTGACGTCAAATCTGGCGTTATTTGACGTCGTATGAATATAAAATTCATTGCATCCGAAAGTTTATGGTTTGAAATATATGCCATAAAATTTTCATTGTTCTAAGTCAATTGCAACACCTCGAAATTAACACAAATATAAGAGGAAGAAAAAAAGAATAATAATAAGAAGAAGAAGAAGAATAACTAGATTTCATTCGTTGATACGAATGATAGGACTTTCTGCTACATTTGTCAAATACTTAAAAGCAAAAAAAGTAAGAGGATATGAAATTGCAGCCTTTAACGTGCTTTTGTATGGCCATAACTTAAATGAACTTTGAAAAATAAACCGTTTAACTTGGAGGAAATGGCAAAAGTAACTGAAAATCATTTTTTTTTTATAACGATTTATTTAACTTGGACTATTTTTATAATCTATGTTATAAATCAAATTTATTTAAAACGCTTTCAATTCGAATTCCATCCTGTAATAATGGCTGTAGACCGCGTACAAGAGTGTGTAGACAACGTCAAGTTTGATGTCACATGACATCATAGGCATAAGAAAATCAATGAAATGAAATATTAAGTATCTTAAATATAAGTAATTTTTTCATGCTCCTTGCAACTTTGCAACATATAGAAATTAACGCGTAGATATATTAACATTCTTTTTGACCTTATGACGTCAAATAACGTTAATCCTCACAGAATATAAATAAGTCTTAAAGACTAATATTCGGTCCAAATATCAACTTTCTAAATCATCTCGAAGCGATTTTATATGTTTTTGAAATTTGACGTCAATGTTTCGAAACTTGGATTCGCCATAGAACCATTGCCTTTTCGTCTTTTCGAATTTGTAAAACAGGACCCGGGATACACAACTCGAGCTTTACATATACATTCTTTGAAATTTGCTGAAAATTGGTCTAAAAATAATAGCTGTACACCGCGTAAAAGCTTTTTGTCCTGACGTCAAATCTGATGTGATATAACGTCAAATTAATATGAATTACATTGCATTGTAAAGCATTTCTAAAGTATATACCATAAGATTTCATGGTCCTGGGAAGTTAACAACATATTAAATTTACGCGTATATATCAGAAATAATTTTTGACCTTATGACGTCATATGACGTCAAATGACGTTTATCTTCATAGAATGTAAAGCACTCTTGGAGACTTATTTACTTTCCAAATATTAGATTTCAAACTCATCTGGAAACGATTTTATACGTATTTAAAATATGACGTCAATGGTTCGAATATTGGATCCGCCATAAAACCTTTGCTTTTTTGAATTTGGAAGAACGGACACCGTGATGCACAACTATAATCTAATATACACTTTCTGTGAAAATTTGATGAAAATCGGTTCATAAATAATGGCTCTGGACTGCGTACAAACTTTTGTAGCTTATTTCACGTGTGACGTCATATGACGTCATAGAGATATGAAAATCATAGAAATCAAAATTTTAGCGTTTGAAGCATGTGTCATTAAATTTTCATTGCCCTTCGACAATTTCAACATGTAGAAATATTCTTGTTAATATTAGAAATACATTATCATATAATGACGTCACGTGACGTCATATGACATTTCTTTTCACAAAGTGTTTAAAACTTCTAGAGACCTATATACTGACTAAATATCAATTTTCTATCTTAAATAGGACAGATTTTATAAGCATTTAAAAATTTACGACCTTGGTTCGAATCTTGGAATCGCTATAGAACCATGGACTTTTCGAATTTTGAAAAATGGACACCGGGATGCACAACTAGAACTTAATATACACAATCTGTGAAAATTTGATGAAAATCAGTTTACAAACAATGGCTGTAGACTGCGTACAAACTTTTGTAGAATATGGCAAGTGTGACGTCATATGACGTCATATGCCTATAAAAATTATTGAAATAGAAATTATATTGTCTGAAACATATGCCATTAAACTTTCATTGCTCTTCGACCATTTCAACATATAGAAATAATCTTGTTAATGTTAGTAATATATTTTCATATAATGACGTCACGTGACGTCATATGATGCAAATCTTCAAAATCTTTTTAAGACTCCGAGAGACCTACATACTGACCAAATATCAACTTTCTATCTCAAAAAGGACTGATTTTATAAGCATTTGAAAATTTACGACCTTGGTTCGAATCTTGGAATCGCTATAGAACCTTGGCAATTTCGAATTTTGAGAAACGGACACCGGGATGCACAACTAGAACTTAATATACACATTCTGTGAAAATTTGATGAAAATCGGTTCATTAATAATGGCTCTGGACCGCGTACAATCTTTTGTAGCTTATTTCACGTGTGACGTCATATGACGTCATAGAGATATGAAAATCATAGAAATCAAAATTTCAGCGTTTGACGCATGTGTTTTTAAATTTTCATTGTCCTTCGACAATTTCAACATATAGAAATATTCTTGTTAATATTAGAAATACATTATCATATAATGACGTCACGTGACGCCATATGACATTTCTTTTCACAAAATTTTTAAAACTTTTAGAGACCTATATACTGACTAAATATTGACTTTCTATCTTAAATAGGACAGATTTTATAAGCATTTAAAAATTTACGACCTTGGTTCGAATCTTGGATTCGCTATAGAACCTTGGACTTTTCGAATTTTGAAAAACGGACACCGGGATGCACAACTAGAACTTAATATACACAATCTGTGAAAATTTGATGAAAATCGGTTCACAAACAATGGCTGTAGACCGCGTACAAACATTTTCACCTGACGTCAAATCTGACGTTATATGACGTCATATGAATATGCAATTCATTGCATCCGAAAGCTCATGGTTTGAAATATATGTCATAAAATTTTCATTGTTCTGAGTCAATGGCAACACCTCGAAATTAACACAAATATAAGAGGAAGAAAAAAAGAATAATAAGAATAATAAAAAAACAGTACAAACCCAATATGACTTTCTGCCTGTAGGCAGAAAGTCCTAATAAAAAAACAGTACAAACCCAATATGACTTTCTGCCTGTAGGCAGAAAGTCCTAATAAACATAACAAACCCAATAGGACTTTCTGCTTTAGGCAGAAAGTCCTAATAATAATAAACATAACAAACCCAATAGGACTTTTTGCTTTAGGCAGAAAGTCCTAATAATAACTAGATTTCATTCGTTGATACGAATGATAGGACTTTCTGCTAAAATTGGAAAATATTAAGATTTATTCCGTTAGAAAGACTATATATTAAATTCTCTACCTTTTACTTATTATTTTTTTTTTCGTATGGACTTCTTTTAGCTTTGACGTCACATGACGTCACAGGGTGCTGAAAATTCTTTTGTTCAAAAGCGCATACTTTACTGTCGTAACTCTAAATTTTCATTATTCTGAAAACTGGCATCAGGTCAAAATCATTGCCTTAAAATGAAAATTAAGAAGTATGCTTATGACGTCACATGACGTCATATGACGTCAAGACTCAAAATATATGTAGAAATTCTGCAGAACTGCAAACTGTGCTAGTTTCAACTTTCTATCTCATCCTGAAGCTCTTTAATCCTAAAATGAAATTTTCAGTCCTATGTTCGAATCTTATTTAAGCCACAGAACTTTGGTCTTTCGGAATTTCGGTTAGCTGACAGGATATTCACACCTTAGTTTAGACAAGTACCATCTGTGAACATTTGAAGAAAATCCGACCATAAATGACGGCTGTAGAGCGCGAACACCATTTTTCACTATTTTTAGCTGTGACGTCATGTGACGTCATAGGGTGCTGAAGAAGTTTTTTTTTCAAAAGCGCATACATTACTGTCATAACTCTGAAATTTTCATTATTCTGAACAACTGGCATCATGTCAAAATTATTGCCCTAAAATGAAAATTAAGAAGTATGCCTATGACGTCACATGACGTCATATGACGTCACGACTCAAAATATATGTAGAAATTCTGCAGAACTGCAAACTGTGTAAGTTTCAACTTTCTATCTCATCCTGAAGCTCTTTAATCATAAAATGAAATTTTCGGTCCTATGTTCGAATCTTATTTAAGCCACAGAACTTCGGTCTTTCGGAATTTTGGTTAGCTGACAGGATATACACACCTTTGATTCAAGATGTACCATCTGTGAAAATTTGAAGAAAATCCGACCATAAATGACGGCTGTAGAGCGCGAACACCATTTTTCACTATTTTTAGCTGTGACGTCATATGGCGTCATAGGGTACTGAAGATGCTTTTGTTAAAAAGCGAATACTTTACTCTCGTGACTCTGAAATTTTCATTATTCTGAACAACTGGCATCATGTCGAAATCATTGCCCTAAAATGAAAATTAAGAAGTATGCCTATGACGTCACATGACGTCATATGACGTCAGGACTCAAAATATTTGTAGAAATTCTGCAAAACTGCAAACTGTGTAAGTTTCAACTTTCTATCTCATCCTGAAGCTCTTTAATCCTAAAATGAAATTTTCGGTCCTATGTTCGAATCTTATTTAAGCCACAGAACATCGGCCTTTCGGAATTTCGGTTAGCTGACAAACTATTCACACCTTAGTTTCAAGATGTACCATCTGTGAAAATTTGAAGAAAATCCGACTAAAAATGACGGCTGTAGAGCGCAAACACCATTTATCACTATTTTTAGCTGTATCGTCATGTGACGTCATAGGCTGCTGACAATCATTGAAAACAAAATTTCCTCACATCACTAATAACCCATAAAAATTTCATGGTCCTAGGACTATTGCAACATATTATAATAAGCGTTTAGTTAGGAAGAAGAAAAGAATAATAATGATAAAAAATGACGTCACGTGACGTCATATGACGTTTATTTTCACATAATTGTTAGACACCCAGAGACCTACTAACTGACAAAATTTCAACTTTCTATCTCAAATAGGACAGTTTTTATAAGCATTTAAAAATTGACGTCCTTGGTTCGAATCTTGGATCCGCCATAGATGCTTGGACTTTTTGAATTTTGAAAAACGGACACAGGTATACACAATAAGAACGTAATATACACATTCTGTGAAAATTTGATAAAAAGGCCCTTAAAAGGGGAAATTTCGTAGTCAATTTCAAATGTGACGTCATATGACGTCATAGGCTTCTGAAAATCATTGAAATCGAAATTTCAGCATCTGAATCATTTGTCATTAAATTTTCATTGCACTTCGACAATTTCAACATATAGAAATACTCTTATTAATATTAGAAATACATTATCATATAATGACGTCAAGTGACGTCATGTGACGTTTATTTTCACAAAATGTTTAAGACTCCCAGAGGCCTATACACTGACCCAATATCACTTTTCTATCTCAAATAAATCCGATTTTATAAGCATTTAAAAATTTACGACCTTGGTTCGAATCTTGAATTCGCTATAGAACCATGGACTTTTCGAATTTTGAAAAACGGACACCGAGATGCACAACTAGAACTTAATATACACAATCTGTGAAAATTTGATGAAAATCGGTTCATAAACAATGGCTGTAGACCGCGTACAAACTTTTGTTGCATATTTCAAGTGTGACGTCATTGATCATATGAAATTTATTTTCATAAATATGTTTAAAACTTCTAGAGACCTATATACTGACTAAATATCAACTTTCTATCTTAAATAGGACAGATTTTATAAGCCTTTAAAAATTTACGACCTTGGTTCGAATCTTGGATTCGCTATAGAACCATGGACTTTTCGAATTTTGACAAACGGACACAGGGATGCACAACTAGAACCTAACATACACATTCTGTGAAATTTTGATGAAAGTCGGTCCAGAAATAATGGCTGTAGACCGCGTACAAACTTTTTCACCTGACGTCACATCTGACGTAATATGACGTCGTATGAATATAAAATTCATTGCATCTGAAAGCTCATGGTTTGAAATATAAGCCATAAAATTTTCATTGTTCTGAGTCAGTGGCAACACCTCGAAATTAACACAAATATAAGAGGAAGAAAAAAAGAATAAGAAGAAGAAGAATAACTAGATTTCATTCGTTGATACGAATGATAGGACTTTCTGCTATCATTGAAAAATATAAAGATTAATTCAGTTAGAAAGAATATATATTAAATTCCCTACCTTTTACTTTTTTTTCGTATGGACTTCTCATGCATGAACTTTTTGAAATAAGCCATATTCCAAAAATAAACAAGTAACTGGTGTTGCAAGCAACACATGAGTCCCCTAACGGTGAGGTGCATAATTTTTCCATTACCACACCAACAAGAATTTTGGTCCAAGAAAAACAAGACTTTGATTAAAGTAAATGTAAGGGAATATTTAAGTTATGACCATTTAAGCAAGACTTACATGTAGAGTTGTTGTCTCTGCTGTGCCCACTATACAATTCATGCAAGCAAGACAGATGCAAGAAATAGAATTAATAATAGTTACCTTGCCTGATCCAAAATGTTTTTCTTTATTCTTTAGTCTTGTTGATGAGAAATGAGAACTTTCACTCTGCATCACCACCCTGACTATATACATGCCTTATAAAATTTATTATAAAGTTATCGCGGCCCTTTTTTTTTCCCAGCATTTTAGTCAAAGAACAAAAAAAAAATAATCTACATATTGCCATCTAGTCATATACCAAGTTTCATCAAGTTAGCTTGCTTAGTTATAAAGTTATGGCGGGATCCCATTTTTTTGCCATATTTTCACTATTTCAGTTACCATAGCAACCATAAATTTAGTCGAATAAAAAAATAAAACAATGTGCATAATCTACACATTGCCATCTAGTCATATACCAAGTTTCATCAAGTTAGCTTGCTTAGTTATAAAGTTATCGCGGGATCCCATTTTTGCCATATTTTCACTATTTCCGTTACCATAGCAACCACAATTTTAATCGAAGAACAAAAATAAAACGACGTGCATAATCTACACATTGGCATCTAGTCATAAACCAAGTTTCATCAAGTTAGCTTGCTTAGTTATTAAGTTATCGCGGGATCCAGATTTGAGCGGACAGACAGACGGACGGACAGACGGACGGACGGACAGACGGAGGGCAAACCTATAGTCCAATCCGGTGTGAACTCCGTTAGGGGACTCATAAATCTTTATTTTGATATCGCTTTCTTATAACTTGACCAATTTTACTATTCTAGGTACCAAAATAAATGGCCTGAAATTCCATTGTAGCATATTTGGTTCTAGTTTTATAGATATTCAAAATATAAACAATTAAACTTAAACCTCTTAATTATGCATATCAAATTTTGTTTTTATTTTCGTGTACAGTCGCGGGAGTGAAATAGTAAATGCTACCATGCAATAGAATCGTCGACGCGTGTAGCCTCGTGAGTAAAATTCAAATAACGCTTGTACATACGATCGAGACGACTGTATTACACAAAGTTACTAAATTTTGCGCTTTTAGCTAATGCCTAGGTCACACATTCAGTATTTTTACTGCCGTCCTTGATAGGACCATTCCCGATTAAAATGTGTCAAAAGTCTGATCAAGATCCTGTGATTCGTGGCTGGAAATTCAAACTTTTATTAAAATTTGTAAAAACATTTATTTAATCACGACAACAATCAGATATTGTTCAGGAGGCGTCCCGATCCAGCCGTTTCCAGCAGAATTCGTCCCGATTATCCCGTTCTCAATCCGATTCTGATCCGATACAGCAGAATCTGTCACGACATAGTCACGATTGTAATCCGACTAGACAAAATCGGCTGAGTTTCCCGAATGTTACGGGACGCACCTAACTGTCAGGAGTGCTTGGCCGACCTCTCCGGACCATTCCCGATCCGTAGGACTCTGTTACGAACATATACGACTGCGTTCAGACAATGATAGGACATTGAGGATAGTAATCCGACTTTTTCGCTTTTCGTGTCGTAGCGCTGTCTGATCTCAAACGGGAGCCATAATCGGCACTG
Organism: Solen grandis; assembly: GCA_021229015.1. Classification (NCBI taxonomy): domain Eukaryota; kingdom Metazoa; phylum Mollusca; class Bivalvia; order Adapedonta; family Solenidae; genus Solen; species Solen grandis. Next base: position 21,112,717 of record CM037779.1, read on the forward strand.
TGTGAACGCCGCATTACAGACAAATTAGCTTGCAGCGTCTTGAACGGATGACATGTGTTGATCATTTTGTTTAAAACGTCTACACTTATACACGCTCATGGTATCTCAAGCTGGCAATTAAATTACATTGTACTATAACATATATTTTCACATAGGTTATCATTTATCATAAATTTGGAATATAGCTTGTACAACATTTATCGATAGATGCAACATTAAAGTCGGGAAATTGCAATGTTTCAACAACGGTCTAAATGACATGTGTCAAAACGCTCAAAGGATTATGGGTAACACAATGCTGCAACTGATATTCCTAAGTAACGTAAATAAAATGATTTGACAAAACATTAAATCATTGTCAACACTTGTTTAGTTTGTTTGTTTGTTGGGTTTAACGTCCCACCGACAGTATTTCAGTCATTTGGAGACGATGTCTACTTAATGCAGTTATAGTGCTGCCACACTGCAGTATCACGTCGTAGACATGTGGCATGATACCACACCCAGTCACATTATCCTGATACCGGGCCAACCAGTCCTGCAACTACCCTTATATTAAGTGTCAAGCAAGGGAGCTATAACAGTACCATTTTTTACGACTTTGGTATCGAACCCCCCCCCCCGGGGTCTAAACACTCGGCCACCGGGAACGGTAAAAAAAAATTAAGGTGAAAGCGAAAGTAGGATATTTTATGAAAATTTTTACAATTGGCTTTAAATTCGTAATTTTTATGTAACTTCCTTATTTCTTGATCAATTTCAAAACTCTAGGTGCCAAAATAATCGTCTTAAAATTCTCTACATCTCACTTGCTTAATGTAAGAACTTATTTCTAATGATTCTTAAGATATAAGCCGTAAAACTCTGACATGACGGCAGAAATGCAGAAATTCTATATGTTTAAATTCTTATTTTTGATGTAACTTCCTTATACTTTGATCAATTTCAAAACTTAAGGTACAAAAATATTTGTCTTAAAATTCTCTACATCTCATTTGCTTAATATGTTGACTTATTTAATATGGGTTTGAAGATATAAGCCGTGAAACTCTTACATAACGAAAAAAATCGCTGAAATTCTACATGTTTAAATTCTTATTTTTGATGTAACTTCCTTATACTTGGATCAATTTCAAAACATTAGGTACCAAAATAATCGTCTTAAAATTCTCTACATTTCACACGCTTTATCTTTAGGAATATCTTTAATACTTTTTGAGATACAAGCTCTTAAACCTCTTGAAAAATGAAAAAATCACCAAAGCTATATGCACGAATTTCGTTTTTTCCCCATTACTCCATGAATCTTAGGTCAATCATTAAACTTTAAGCATCAAAAGAACTGCCAAACATTGCTCTACAAATAATATTCATCATCATATTTTCAAAAATCAAAGGATTTCGAGATATAAACTGTTAAACACCTTGAGGGTTACCGAATTTTGTTTTTTCCGCCATAACTCAACCGATTGAATCCCGATCATCAAAAACTAAATATCATCTGAAAGGTCTTTCTAAGCACTACAAATTATACGCATAGTGTCTCGATAGAATATTTACCGTTTTTGAGATATTTAAGGCCGAAGAAAAACCCGATAATTGATATATGACCTTGACCTTTGGGATTTTCCGGAAACGGAAGTGACATGGCTCTATAGATTCTAATACTGCATCTTCAGACAAAATTTCAAGTAAATCATGCAAAAAATAAAGCCTACAGGGCTTAAAAACCGTTAAGTTTTAATACGAAAGTTTTAAGAGCATTATGACGTCATGTGACGTCATATCGCGTTCATCTTTTCAGAATGTATAGAAGATCTGGAAACTAATATTCAGCCTAAATCTCAGCTTTCTAGCTTTTCTGGAAGCGATTTTATACGCATTTGAAATTTGACGTCATAGGTTCGAATCTTGGATTCGCCATAAAACATTTGCCTTTTCGAATTTGGAAAAACGGACACCGGGATGCACAACTAGATCCTAACATACACATTCTGTGAAATTTTGATGAAAATCGATCCAGAAATAATGGCTGTAGACCGCGTACAAACTTTTTCACCTGACGTCAAATCTGACGTTATATGACGTCATATGAATATACAATTCATTGCATCCGAAAGCTCATGGTTTGAAATATATGCCATAATATTTTCATTGTTCTGAGTCAATGGCAACACCTCGAAATTAACACAAATATAAGAGGAAGAAAAAAAGAAGAAGAAGAAGAAGAAGCAGAAGAATAATAAAAAAACAGTACAAACCCAATATGACTTTCTGCCTGTAGGCAGAAAGTCCTAATAAAAAAACAGTACAAACCCAATATGACTTTCTGCCTGTAGGCAGAAAGTCCTAATAAAATATGATAATCTGGCAATCTTTATACAAATATATAATATCTGTATCTTTGTTGTTTGTTTTTATAAATAGAAACAAAACAGAGTTATTTCTATTAGATCTTCATTAATGATGTAATGCCCTTTGATTAAAAGAGAACGTTTTTCATTAATCATGACATGGAAATATATAAGTGAAATTGAGTCAAGTCCATGTCATATTTAATGAGTATATTTGTGTAACGAAGGTAACAGATGATTAGATCATATTCGAATCAGTTGTAAAACACTTTGTCAAGGATATACAAAGTTGATTAATATAACATTCTTACAATATCGTCAGTTCAGGAAAATATGAAAATTGTTCACAAACTTACCTTGAGCCGTGCACCCATCAACTTGGAGCGCGCCACAGTTCACGTGCAATTAAAGGAAAGTAACTCTTTTTAGTATAATGTGTATCAGTTGCAGTTGTGTCCCTTATACTATTCCACCCTGTTTTATCATTACAAAGAATTCTAAAGTTTCTTACATATATACAGACAACTAGGCGATAATCTGGATCAACAGATGCCATAGCAACTGAATTTCTGCAAGAAATTAAATTCTTTGAACAATTTTGAAAGCAAAATACCCCAAAGGACATCCATGCATTGGCCCTGCAGGCGTTTGAAGTTAACGCCGGCCATTCACCATAGCTCACTTTTGAGATAAAATATTCGCAATGAAAAGAAAAAAAAATCAACAATGGTGGCGTTGATACCCTGAAAAGTTGATAAATTTGTATACCAATATTGTATGTATATTTTAATTTGCATGAAAATACATGTTGAAGCAAACCTGCCAATACATTACATATGATTAATGTAACCCGGGTTCGACCCCCTGTCAGTCTGATGTTATATGTGAAAGAGTATGGATCGTTGGTTTACTCCGCGTCCTCCGGTTTTTTCGGGTCCTCCGGTTTCCTCCCACACCAAGGACTACGTGAGCACCACGAGCAGTGTCAACTAGAAGATTTCCATAAGTGATGCCGCTCTCTATCCGATTGTTGTAAAATAATCTCTCTTCTGAGATTACACTTCTGTAGAATCATCATTTTTCATTAACCTTGAATTATAAGGGAATGTCGTAAGTACATTTATTCATGGCTTCATGTCCTACAAAACGTTCGTGGTCTATTATATGAACAGTGTTCGTGGGAGTATAAATACAGTCATGGATAGAACCCTCCGACATATACGGTTTCACATTATCTCTCCATATAATGTTATGTACTTTTGTGATATTAATGTCATTTGCACTAATTATTCCAGTAGGTCAAGTTCCTGTTTGTAATCAGAAAGGAGATAAGCAGTTTCCGTGTCCAGTTCATATCTCAAAGACTGCCTACATACAGAACACACAAACTATGCTGCCATTCCTTATACTGGCCATTACGATTGGCGCAGTTTTAGGTATGTCGGTTTCTCTCTGTAATCCAGAACGTATTTGTCATGCATCCGGTACTCCTTTTTTTCTGTTAATTTATATTGTTTAATAAACTTTATGAACCTATAATTCTAGAACGAACTGTATGCAAATTCATGCATAATCAAAATACACGTGTCTACTGGACGGGATTGTAACAAGGCATATGGATCTAGCAGGAGACACTGAATTCCATTCCTGATGTAAAATATAATTATGATTGGCCCTAAATTACTAAATTACAAAATTAAATGATCGGACAATTCAATCGCGTACAAAAATATCCCCATCATTTCATCAACTATTCCAGAAAAATTCATTATTTATGGTGTCTTTTCCTCCCCTATCAATTTTATGGTTGTTTTTATTCTTATTGTTGAGTGGGAAGAACTCGAAAGTTGGTCGTTCTTTAATCGGGCTTGAATTCCACCAACAATACTTAGCGCTAAGCAATACATGTACTTAAATTCTTAAACTAGGTAGATACACATTCCACCATTACTATTTTATGAAATATCAAAGTACATGACAAAGCTGAAATGAAATATTACCTAAATAACTAGAATTAATTGTTAAGAAATGAAATATATGGGTATTTTATTAGAGAAACGAGATTAATGAAATTCGCCCTTTAGTATTTAAGTTTTACTTAGCGCTAAGAATTGTTGGCGGAATTCGACCAGGGCCTACATAGATCATCAAATCTAAAATATTATTTAAATATATCATTAAAAAGCATTGCCAAACCGCCCATGTTCCCTCTTCATTATTAATCACTAATCAAAATGTAAACTTATTTATTTTAAGTCGATTCGTAAACAAGTTATTACAACTTCTTCTAACTCCTCTCAACGGTTTCTGGGATGTAATTTTGCGCCTGGAAAGGCCAAGAAATATCTAGGCCCTAATTACGGCCAGTTGCGTTAATACTGGGTCACGGTGCAATTAATGGTATATATGACACAGAATATAATGTATAAATGTATTTTTTATGTAAATTGCAACATAGTGCTTACAGTAACATGTCACTTAAAATGCAAATCCATAATATATTTCCGTCAGTTAGCCAATATTTATTATGCTACTTAAAACTAAGTTTTTGACACATTTGACTCAAATATAACTTAAAATGCAACTTAATCAATTATAATTATATATTCTTAATCATAAATCCTTGTGTAACATCTACAAGTGCCTGGTGCCTGGATAACTAAGTGATAACGCGCCTCGCTTCTCACCAATGTGTACCGGGTTCGATTCCTGGTCACGTACGTGAGAGGGTACAGTGGTCGCCCATCAAGGCACGTAGGTTTTCTTTGGGCTCTCCGGTTTCCTCCCACAATAATGACCACATACGCCGCCACCAGAGCCATCGAGAGTGATTAATATAAGTTGTGATAGCTTGTTTCGTAATCGATGCAAACTAAATAAAGTTTAATCTTAAAAACTCTCTTGTAATATCTACAAAGTTAAATTGATGGAAATACAAACAATACTTACAAATGTATTGCCTGACTATATTGCTGGTCACCTCTAGGTGTTCCGGGTTGTCCCCCCAAATACCATCTGCATGGGGAGAGCTGTATCTACTTGTCTCCCAAGGAGGGCACGTGGGCCGAGGGGATGGTAAGTAAACAATGATTAGTGACTTAGGGACAGAACGTCCACACGAAGAGGTCACGGGTTTGTTTACAGGCATTGTTAAACTAGAAATATCACTGAAGGTGATTAATACCCCTCTACCCTACCCTGCTATTAGTCAGTCAATAACATATTAATGTTATTTACCAGTTGACATTCCCATCAAAATCTGTGGCAAAAATATGGTCCTGGCATGCAGGAAGAATGTAGCCTGTAAACTTTGTCACATAAGTTTGATCATTTTAGAGGTTTTCTGAATTTTAAGAGTCAGTAAGTTAACAATAGTTAATTATAATTCTTCTATGAAATGAACATTATGAGGGTCTTTAATTTATTTTAAGACGATGGAAAGAAAATGAGCGATACAGCCCAGACAAGCATATTGGTATTGATTTTCTATTGTTGACCTCTAACTCTAAATATGACCTTGACCTTTGAGCTAGCAATCTGGTTCTTTTGCGCGAGGCAACGTCTTAATACGGTAAACATTTTGCCAAACCATTTGTATTCCAGCGATCCTTTGTCAAGTTACAGCCCGGACAAGCATATTGGCATCGATTTTCTATTGTTAAGAGTCATATTTTGCCTTTGATTGTACCTTATACTTTAGCCATTTAAATAACTTCAATATTCAAATTACGAAAATCGACTACACATTTATAGCTTTCATTTCAAATGTGGGAAATCGTTTATTGTTTGTTTATTGGAGTAGTAATTTACGCCTAGATTTTATCAGATTCTTGTAATACAGATTACTAAATTGCAAATTTACATAATTTAAAAATTCAATAAGCGTTGTTCCCTGACAGCGAGACTGCAAGTCCGTGGGCGGGCGGCTGCTGTTTATAGGGGATGCAGACACACAGCAGTTCCTGGAAACCTTTGTGTCGACAAATAATAAAGGTACAACTCATATATTTGGTATTCTTAATATAAATTGATGATAAGGATGCGTTTGAGGTGACTTTCGGTTGGTCGTGTATTTCACCGCCTGGACATTTACTGTGCTGCGACGGGAAACTCAAAAACAAAAGAACACCTTCATCAGTTTAGACCCAATGAGCCGCTGATTTAAATAACCAATCAGTGGCTGGGGAAATTTTGAAACGTATGTTTACAACAACATCTATGTATAGGTTAGTTCATAGGAGCTCAAGTGATTATGTCGTGTAGTTGAAGGCAACTATGAACTAACCTATTTAGCATATGGTATTTTCCGTCCACTAGCGACAAAACGTCACAAAAGTTGAGTTATTTGGTGGCATAGTTCACACTTATTGATTTTTTACAAAAGTGTGGACTACGCGTTTTAGTCCATGGTGACTATGAGCAAATACTGGCATCTGATTGGACGAGAGGAAAATGCCATGTGCTAAACATAAGTTGTTCGGGAAAGTGCTCGCTGATTTACGTAGGTTTACGTCTCATTTCGGAGTGAAATGGTCTGTTGTCACCCCTCTGCATAGGGTATATCGCCAATCCGAAAGTAGAACGATATCACAAATTACAGATACACAGATATGGACAACATTAAAGTATGACTAAAATTTCCACAATCTGACTACAGTACGCCCCTTCTGTACACTACGCTATACACTAGGAAGCGATAGTCATTCTAGCACGTGGCGTAGCCTGATGATGTGACGTCTTTCATCTCCTAGAGACATCTGGCGGACACAGTTTATACATGTACGTCTCCATTGTGTACATTGCTTATTACGATTGTATTCTATTCTGTTGTTACCAGGATCCACTGTAACGCTCAACACCGGGAATGACTATCACTACCACTATCTTCATGATCTTGGTGTCGATATCACCGGTCGATCGTCAATCACATTCAAAGTTCAGGTTGGTCTGATATCTCTCCCTCTAGATAAGGATAGCGAGCCTGTGAATGCAATGCCAGTCAAAGACCTCTGTCTCAGGCTCACAACATTAGATTCCCTGTAGTGGTTCCGCTACATTTCGGACCTCATGGCCTTTCACGGAGTTAACCAAGGTTTCCTAATGTTTCATTAGGGTACTTGGTTATCTTGGTAGAGGTTAAGTGGTCCATGACAAAGCGGAATCATTACAGGGACTTTACCTTAAAAAGTCAATGTGACGAAGTTGAATCTGATGTATTTGAACACCATCAAGTTTGACAACTCCCAAATAAATGTTATCTCGTGTATAAACACTGTTTTAACAATCATTAGAACTATCAAGATTTCTCTGTGGTTAAGTACCTCGAGAATTAAACTTAACATACTTTTCTCAAGCAGTTATTTTGGTGGAAATATAGAAAGAAGCCTTGTAGGCAAAATAGCCGAGAACAGTTATTGAATAAATGTTTTTTTTCCTGGTATATGATGACTTTGTTATATTTAGATAACTATTAACACAGCCGTGTGTTCAGTTAAGGCGACCGTTATCTAACTAAAAGCTTAAAATTGCGATTGGTACCCTGCTTACATTCTATACACTGCGATAAAGCAGGGGTGCAAGCGACAGCCACCTTCACTGAACGCGACAGGTTAACGAGTTAACGTGATGAAAACGCGAACATTTCAGTTTACCTATGTTCGAGATAGCGAGATTTTTTGTAAATACCTTGCAGGCGTGTAACGATGCTCACATCGCGCTCTCCAGTGTGAAGGGACTTGACTCTAGTGAGACTTACGAGATAGTGATTGGAGGCTGGTCAGACTCCAAGTCCGTCATCCGGGACTGCAAACAGTGTACAAACATGGACACTGCCAATCATGCGTGAGAGATACTCTATTCCCATATTCTTTCCTTCTTTTTATTTAATTTATGTGTTTATTATATTCTTTTCTTATTGATATTAATATCAGATCCGTAATTTTGAGGGGTTATTTTTTATTTTTTCCTATAGTGATTATGATTACTTCAATGCTTAAAAAATGCGTTTCATTTTAGACATGACATCTTAGATAAGCCGTTGTTTATGAGGGGAAAATGAAACAGTAACAGGTGCACCGCATGCGGATGCCAACGGTCGTCTGTTACGTTTTTGTAAAAAAGGGGGATATAAATTGAGTGAAAATGGACCTTGATGAGAATATAGCCCTTGTGATAGTGAACAAGTATTTAAAGTCTGATGACAGACAGTTCAATAGTTTAGAAATCATGGCTAAGGTTATTTTTTTCACTGTATTTTCTTTTAAAGGGAGATAAATTTGGACCCAAGATTTTTAACCTTTGTGGGAATGTAGCCCTTGTGATAGTGAACATGTACATGTATATGAATTTGATGACAGAAACTTTAATAGTTTAGAAGTTATGGCCAAGGTTAAAGTTTATCGCTATGTTTGTTTTAAAGGGAGGTAAATTTGGTCAGAATTGATCCATGAGATAGGCCCTTGACGGGATGCAGCTCTTGTAATAGTAAACAAGTTTATGAAGTTTGACAAAGGCTTTAATATTTAGAAGTTATGGCGAAGGTGAAAGATTTCATCTTGGTAGAACATAGCGGATCAACATGGAAAAATGGAATAAATATAAATAAAGTTTAACAGTTCCAGTTGGCAGAGATGACATGTAGAATTGAGTAACGATGGTTACGCAATGGAATCAATGGACAATTAGTACAAAATAGGACAGGAAGCTTTGATCCGAAACTGTTCTTATATAAAAATGAATTAGGAAACTGCTACCTATACATGCCAGCAGGTGGTGCTATTTAGTTTTCAACATATTATCTGAATGACTTAATATAAGACAAGTACAAGCTAAATAAAATATCATCATCATTATTATTACACCATTTCAGACAAATAGCGGGATTTTATATTTCTTTACAAGCAGACAATATATATTATTTACACAATTTTTACGGAATAGCTCCTCTTTATCAGAAGTGTTTTTCAATCAGAAATGGTTTAAAGAATTATTTAAATCCAGATAAACACACATATACGAGATACGTGTAGACGGGTCAATATTTTTATTGTTCACAATTAATGAGTATAGGCTTTGAAAATGCATATTGAATTAAAATTAAAACCCTTAAACAGGTCAACTGGAAAATTCTTAATGTAAGATCCGTCTTTTCAATTTACAATGGTCTTACACGTATTTTAATAAATAAATCAATTACTCGACTTGACTATTTGAGCTGGAAGGCTTCCTCACATGAAAATCCGAATGACCCTGCCGGGATTCGAACCCACGCGGTGAAGGGCTGAGTGAGTGTTAAACGGAGGCCCCCTATATTGATTTCTTACTTACTCTGACCATGTCTGCAGCTCACACCCCCTCAGCTGTTCCGAGGCACACCCATTCTGGATCAGCTGGGGAGATAACTATATCCGGGTCGGGTCAGGTGAGGTCGTTGGAGTGCACGAGTTCATGTCTTGGAACGACACGGACCCACACGCCGTCAACTATATTGCCGTGGCAACGGGATTTGGAAGCACGGGGAAATGGACATTTGACCTACGTATGGGCTGACTTATTTTCTTTAGTTTAAGCATTTTATTCTTTACATTCATACAAACATCAATAATCGGCCCCGGGGCCTACCCCGCAACATTTGGGTCATGGGTTCGATCCGCGGTCGGGACATACCAACGTCGTTAAAATGGTATAGGTATAACTATCTCTATTGTGCTTGGCGCTCAGTACATAATATGGATTGTTTCAAGACTGGTTGGTCCAATGGCTGGATAATGTGACTTGTTGTGGTATCATGCCACATGTCTCGTGTTTCATGTTCACCAAGACCTGCATTGACTGAAATACAGACGGTGGGACCAAATTAAACAAACAAACACATGTGACTTTTAAACAGAGGTCAGTTATTCTCACGAGGGCACAAATCATTGGAGATATACAAATAAAATTTTAACGACTTTGGTGTTGCGACCGGAATCGTACACACTACCTCCTAGTTACAGGATAGCCACTCTGGTAATATCGATGCAAAAAAGAATTTTCCTTTTAAAAGCTCAGTGCCTAAAACACTTCATGTGTGTGCTATATGGATTATATATGTAAGAGAAAACAAATGAAATACATTGCTGTAGTATTTTCATAGTACTGGTCACCTTTATTTCTAGACACCTATATGCCCGGTGAATTCTGGGTCGGCGCCGCTGACATGGCAGCGGAAAACGAATGGCTCTGGCTTCCTTCTCAGACCGATCTCAGTTCTTACACAAACTGGGTACCAGGCCAGCCAGACAACGCCGGTGGGAACCAGCACTGCATGCTGCTGGACATGCACTCCAGCATGATGTGGGAGGACGAGAACTGCGAAGAGAAGCGGAACTACATCTGTGAGGTTCAGGCAAACGACCCGAGCATCATAGGTTAAAGGTCACAGTTTCGAGCGACGGGTGGTATTATTATGTAATTAGCAAATCGCTGAAATGCCATCTTAACCATCACATATGAAGACAATTAGGCAAATGAATGTACATTAAAATGACTGCGTCGTTGTTGTTTTTTTTATTCAATTCCTGCTTCTTCATTACACGTTATAAATTAACTACTAGCCAATATACTCGTGTTTTGTCAGGCAAATAGGTGAAACATCTAAAGGATTTTTATATCGCGTTCACACGCGATAACAACCACTTCGCCATTGTACCGCTACGCTATAACTTATCTGTGCACTTTCGCTCAAAGAATCATGGGATATATACTATTTTCATCATGGCCACTCTCTTAAATCGTTTAATTATTGAAAGATCATTTATGTCGGCCTCATTTATTCCGATTGTCAGGATGACCATAGTGTCAT
>CM037779.1:21124012-21135798 GCA_021229015.1 Solen grandis
ACATCTTAAAGGTGAGTATTATAGTATTTAGATATATTATTTGATATTTCAAAGTATTCATCATTATTAGTGTTTGATTCTATTATTGTTATAATGGATGTTCTAGATATTTAATCATTGATATTATTTTTATTATCATTATTTTATTATTATTATTATTGATAAATCTATTATTAATATATCATTGTCTGAGATCGAATGGAAGTGACCCTCAATTTCCGCGAGTAGATCTCGGATCGAGTATACAAGTCACCTCTGTATACTATTACCAATCAAATGACCACTAATATGGTCGCCGCACATGCGCACTACCCCCAAAACGCTAATATGTAAATTAGATACCTTAAATAAATTCAATATGGCCGCCGCACATGCGCACAACCTTAAACGCTTATATGTAAATGAGTTACTATAAATATAAACAAAATGGCCGCCTATTACGTCATCTTTGTTTAGACGTAAAGCGTCCCCTATACTACTGGTAATCGTGCAAGGAGTTTCGAATTTAATTAAAGACTCTTTTTTGTACCATTCCATATTATTAACCTATTATAATAATATAACAACGAAATACAATTACCAAGATAAGAAACAATGATAATTACAAGAATATTAATGAACTACAATTATATATTATAAATAATGATGATAATAATAATAATAATAATAATATTACATTACAATATATTTTAACAACGCAAAAATATATATTAATTACTGGTAAACAATAACATCTCTCGATTGTGTTAGTTCGAAATAACCGACCCCTTCAGTGTATATGACACAGGTTACGGGGGTTGGTAGTGGATAGGCGAAATTCGCCGATATTCTCACGATCCCTTGTCTAACCAACGTCAGGTAGTCTCTGCCGGTGAATGTCGGCTCAAGATCGAAAGCGTACAACGCGTAGCCTTTAGCAATATCGTCCCAGCTCATCTGAATTCCACGATCTGTCGTCCATTTACTGGCGGTTTTAATAAGCCAATGATAAGCCTCTGTACAGTCAATACCACTATTTGAATCAAAGTTCCGTCCACGGTAACATTTATCTCTGATAAATCGAAAGATTGAAAATTCCAAGGTGATACGTTGTAAGCGCCTGCGAGAGATTGTCCATTCACAAATCCGATCACGATTTTGTTAGGTTTTAGTCCCTGGCACACGTTGTCTATTGTAAAATTTACCTGACCTTGTGAAATGGTTGTCATGCGGACTTCCGTCTTGGTATACGGATATTTGGCGTTCGTAATTTCAAGCGCCTTGCTTTGAGCGAAAATGACAGCTGGGTTGACAAGCACCTTACATATAAATAATGTCATGTCTTCAATCACGATTTTTAAATCGGGTTGGAGCGCATCGCTCATTAAGTAAAATTCCGGCTTGGTGCGATAAAATTTTATATCTAACGATACATTGTTTAAAATGTATCGATTTAGACTGAACAAATCATGGGCTATAGGCGCTACCATTCGAACCGATTTACCTAACGCAAACAGGGAGGCGCGTTTTTTAAATCCATCATTATGGCCAGTTTTTGCGTCATCATCATCCAGATGTCCGGGTGTGTCCATGTAGAACATCTGTGAAGCTAGCTTCGATTCCGATTCTTTTCCATAATGAAGTAAAGTTTGAATCATAGCTTTATATGGATAATGTCCGGTCGCGGAGGTAATGAATTTCCCTTGTATGGTCACATCCACCTGGTCAAAAAGTGCGTGGGCGAGAAGATTTACGGGTCCCGCGTACTCCGTGTCTTTTAAGGCGCTTCCATCTGAGTGAACTATTTTCGCCTTTATGCTCATAAAACTGTTTTTGTATCAATAAATTCCATCCCGTTGTGTCCTCGCACTGAAAACTGGATTGGAGATGCATCGTTGATCTGGCTAATAGGTTGAATTTGATGATAGTATATTTTTTCTACAGCAGTCTGCGTCGCTTCCAAGTCAAATAATGATAGTTCGCTTGGTAAAGCTTCACTAAACAAGAGGGCCAAGATGGCCCTGTGTCGCTCACTTGAGTAAGATGGCTGTGTTAGGCATAATGACAAAAAATCTGGCATCTAAAAGTGTTTTTCTAACATTTGACTAAGTGACCTACATATTGATCCTACCTGAATTTGCACTCAACTGGGAATTCATGCAGTCATCATTCATATTAAGTTTAATGAAGACTGGGAAAAAAGGCCTCTAGAGTGTTCACAAGAAAATTAAACAAAATGGCCTCTAGAGGTTCAAAGTTTTTCTTAGATTTGACCTGGTGACCTAGTTTTTGACCCCACATTACCCATTTTCAAATCATCCAATATATCAATTAGACAAACATCCTGACCATTTTTCTTGAAGATTGGGCTAAAACTGTGGCCTCTAGAGTGTTCACAAGGTTTTTCTAAGATTTTCCCTGGTGACCTAGTTTTTGACCCCACATTACCCATTTTCGAACTCATCGAAGATATCATGTAGACAAACATCCTGACCAAGTTTCATGAAGATTGGGCCAGAATTGTGGCCTGCAGAGTGTTCACAAGGTTTTTCTAAGATTTGACCTGGTGACCGCCAATTTATGAAGATGGGCAAATGTGGCCTCAGAGTGTTCACAAGGTTTTTCAGGATTTGACCTAGTGACCTAGTTTTTGACCCCACATGACCCAATTTCGAACTCATCCAATATATCAATTAGACAAACATCCTGACCAAATCTATTGAAGATTGGGCAAAATGTGGCCTAGGGTTCACAAGGTTTTTCTAAGATTTCCTGGTGACCTAGTTTTTGACCCCACATACCCATTTTGGCCTCTAGAGTGTTCACAAGCAATTGTGTAATGTGTTACAGGGTTTTCTGATGGGGACGCATGAAAATCGATATAAAAGAAAAACACAACATCAATAGTGAACCAGCAATCTGATTTATCCAAAATAACAAAAGAACTCTACCCTCCCACTTAGTTTAGTTTGGACATATTTTATTGCCGTAGATAATAATGATACAACATTGAAGATTTTAGAAAATAAGCAAAAGGGTCTGACCAAAAGTTCTAACAACATTAGTATCGGCCATCTCCTTCGAAGTATTTGTATAATTTCAATGTCTACATATGCTTACATAGAATAGGCAAAATAAAACTAATCACTAGACAAAGCAATTAAGTAAATATCTGATTAAATATTTGAAAATAACAGCACTATTGTTGTAAATGAAAAAAAAAACTGATACATTTTACGAGATGAGATGTGTAATAATATGAAAGAAGAGATTTAAAAAGAATTAACTGAAAAATATAAATAAATAATGAGAAGAGAAGAAAAGAAGGCTAACAAACAAAGGTTACTAAAACGGAAAAAAATAATAATGTCCAATTGCAAATCACAAAATAACATATATATAGGTGCAAATAAATGAACCTTTCTAAACAGTATAATATATATTCATATATATATATATGATATATATATATCTTTCAACACTTTTTTGCCGAAGAGATCAAAGTCGGGGTCCGGTTCAATGCTCATTTTTTCAGCCTCCCCGAGCGTAGCTCTACACAGCTAGAGCAACGCTTGACCTTTACAGCTAAAGCGACCATTGACCTTTGACATAAGACATGCCACGTGATGTAATTCACGCCGGGAACACGTGAATAGGGCGGAGTCACAAAAATCAATACTATATTTGGAATGTGAGACTGCGTTAAGTTGCAAAACATAATTTCAAACACTAAGTAGGCTGCGCCGCGCCAGACCGATTTAATTTCATTAATTAATGCTTTCGATCGCGATTTTACAAAACAGCCGCACTTTGACTTGATATCACAGCCGAGGAGTCTTTTGTGAAGGGGACGGAGTTAATTGGCCACCTGTGGTGTAGATTTTCGGCAGCAGTGGATATCCGATCTCCCCCCCCCCCCCCAGACGACATTCGATTATGTAACACTCGATACCGCGTTCCTTGATATCGCACGCGAGGAGTGGGGATTGGGGAAATGATTTGAACACCTGCGGTATGGACATTGTCATAGGGTATAATGATGATGGATATCAAATGCAACAAATGTAAATTTAGAGATAATCGGATATGATAGTTTCCATTTATATGGTAATAAAACGCTTAATGTTAGAAAAGGCCGTTACAGTGGTGGACTTACTGTTTATTATAAACAATCACTATCAAAACATATTGAGATAGTAGAGTCATTTCAAAATGGCATTATTTGTGTTAAATTTACTAAAGACTTGTTTGATTTTAATGAAGATGTCTATTTTTTAAGTACTTATATACCCCCTATAAATTCTACTGTAATTAACACTGATAATTTTGATTTCTATGATGAACTAGAAACCCTTCTTGAAAAATATAAACTTTTAGGAAAATGTTTTATCGTAGGCGATTTTAACAGCCGATGTGCAAATATTGACGATTTTATTGAATACGACCAATATATAAATTATGACAGCCAGCTGTCAAAGTCTGTTTACATAAACAAACGTGTATCTAAAGATCACGTGACTGACTCACACGGTAAACGCCTGATTGAACTGTGTCAATCCACATCTTTTATTATTGGTAACGGGCGACTTCATGATGATCGTGATATTGGTGACTTTACATTTCATTCTAGCCAGGGTTCAAGTGTAGTTGATTATTTATTGTTAAACCCACTTGATATGAGTGAAATCACTAGTTTTAATATACAAAATATTACAGAATTTTCCGACCATTGTGGTATTACATTCTCCTTGAAAATGAAAAGTAAAGAAAATACAAATGAGGTGAATAATACAGAAAAATTCTACATCTCATTTGATGAAAACAAAGTAAATGAATTTCAACATTTATTATCTGCAAAAAACAGTGAACTTTTATCTCTGAACAAATTAAAGTGTTGATAATATTGACAAGTTAACAAATGATTTTATCTCAATTTTACAAGAATGTTCTTTTAAAACATTTAGTCAAGAAAAATACTCATCACAAACCAAAAAAGTCAATTCAAACAAAAAGCCGTGGTTTAATGACGATTGTTATACAGCCAGGAAACAGTTCACGAAAGCAAGGAATGCATTTAACAGGGATAAAAACAATGGTAATTTAAAAAAAGAATTTCTCAAAAGAAAAAAACATTATAATCAAACCAAACACAAAAATAAACATTTATTCATGAACAAGGAAAAACACGAATTAACTAAACTAAGTAAATCCAATCCGAGAAAGTTTTGGAAAAAGATAAGACAACAATATGCAAAAAACAAAACACAAGCTGAAAATCTCAGTACATCAGACCTATATGAACACTTCAAAATACTGTACAGCAGTAGGGTAAAAACCAGAGGTCAAAACTCCTCCGGAGGAACATCAAATAGCGACCAGAGATCAAAACTCCTCCGAGGTTGAATGCAATAGAGCAATCAGGTATGAAGGTTCCTCGCATGAGTAACCACTGGTAGGTTCAGGAGAACCCTCCCCAGGGTTAGAGGTTAAAGTTTCTCCGGGGAGGAATAACTGTCTCGAGCGGTTATTGGAGGCAACTCGTATTGAATCAATGTGAGAAGTCCTTACTGACTTATCTCTCTTTTATCTCTCTTCGTGAATAGTCGTTAGTAGCGAGTGGCACTTTTGTTTTTAAGATGGAAGTAGAAGTAGAAATTATTGTTCGTGGGGCATTTATTTGCAGAGTACACAGTACCATCATTAAGTTACTATTGCATTGCTGACGTAGTGCTGCGATACTGTCATATCAAGCCGTAGACATGATACCACAACCAGCCCTGCAAACACCCTTAATTGTTGAAGTTTTAATTGTGTGAATTGATGTGGAGTAAACCTGACTGTGAAGACTGATTTAAGAAGCGATACTGTATAATTACATGATGTAAAATGTCAATGAAATGTAAAATGATAGTGAAATGTAAAGTGCCAGTTAAATTAATGTGTCAGTTAAATTAAAAATGTCGGTTGATTTTAAACTTTAATATCAAGTCGTAAGTGATATGATCAGATCTGGTATTAATTGCTTTTTTACATTTATTAATGTGAGCAGCTTAATCTCTATTTAAGCAGATGATACTGCTACAGCATCCGCAAAACCGTATTGTAATTGTTGTGTGTAACATCTCGAAAAAACATGGTTACAGCAGAAATTCTAAGTATCATTTCTTCACTGGTATAGCTGATAAATTTTCAGCAAAGATATCATGTAGATGTGGTGGATGATTTTCATGGCATGTTAAAACATGAACTGAGAATGGAGAGAAGGCAAAAGAAGGAAAGATGTGCATGTAGCTGTACCAGCAACACCAGAGCTGCTACCAGCAACGCAAGCGCCAACGTCGGCACCACCAGCAACGTCGGCGCCGGCACCAGCAGCATCGCCGGTACCAGTACCAATGTTGGCGAAGGGTGCGTCACTTCCAGAGAAGTAGATCGCACTATTCACCTGTTAAGGGAGAAGTTGCAGACACTCGAGCAACTAAGAAATGCGGTAAGGGATGTAGAAAACCATCTAAATTCCTTACCGGATAATGCCTCGGAACTATGACGAAAGGGAGACAGATGGGGAGAACGTGCAATCCGATGAGGACGTTTTTCTCCTCAGCGAACCGCCAGCAAAGAAAAAAAGGTATCTATATATACATATTAATTTCCTAGTCATCCATTGAATCATTTAGTGTAATCAAGGAGAGCTGTTCTCTCAAGAGTCATGTTGAGTTTTCCACCGCTGCAGCAGTATTTCAGTCATATAGCGACGTCTAGCTAATTACAGGAGGAGTAAGACCCCGGATGCATAGAGACACTCGAGTAGAACCACCGACCTACCACAAGCCAGCTGGAAGGCTTCCTCGCTTGAAAATCCGAATGACACTACAGGGATCAAGAGTCATGTACCTTTCTAAGTCTTCTGTGACCAGCTCTCTGCTTTACACTCTGAATTAATAGTGTAGTACAAAAACTGGTTTAACGATAATTTAAGCAAAACAAAACTGCTCTGCAAAAAGGTTTTATTTGTTACTGTAAAATGTAAAACAACATAAAACAAAATTACAACAGTGTATAAATTTGTATATTTCGAGGTACTTGCATAAATTCCGAGGTACCTGCATAAATTTCAAGGTACTTGCATAATGAAGAAAATCCATATCAGCTCTACTGAGTATTTGTATAAAGAATCAATAAAAATATTAATTTTCTAGAGTATCTTTTCTATGAAAAAGTAACATATGAACTATGAACTTTAAAAAATGTATTATTATTATTGCACATCAGAGTAACTATAGAAAAAAGATATGAAATGAAAAAAAAAAAATATTTTATTTTTTAAAATTTTTTGAAAATTAAAATAAAAATATTAAAAAATATATTCTGTTATACATATATATGTTTAAACACTAAACTGTAGTGCTTTGGTTTTCATTTGCATATACTTTGTTTTACAGAAGGATCTCCCCCAACAAACATCAATAAATGGGCAACCCAAATTGGACTGGACATGTTCTACAATCAACGCATATAATCAAACCAAAATATAAATAGCATCTTGGCACACAACATTTAATAATATTCTTATATTTTTAATCTAGTATATGAGTATTATTTCCAATTTCTAATATGTGTCTTATTTATCTGAAACTATTACACAATTATAATTTTACTTGTTATATTTGTCTCAAAATAAAAAAGTTCTTTATTATTCAAATAATATATAAAAGGAAAAAATGTCATATATCTCAATTATGGTTTTACATATCAAAGAAATTGAGAAAAAGAAGTTATGACATACATGCATATTATTTTAATAAAAAAATGTGCTGATGCATATTATTTTAATAAAAAAATGTGCTGTTGAACTGTTATCTATGTCAAAATAATGAATTTTATATATCACAAAAATATGTTATATATCACAAAAATATGTTATAAAAATATTGAATTTCACAAAAATAAAATGGATTTTGATGTATAAACTCAACTTTTTTGTTTTTCCCATACCTTATATAAAAAATATGAAATCAATACTAGTGTTAAGAGAAATTGAGTTGATATGTGTTTAAAAAATATTCAAACAGACCTGCAACAATGTTCAGCTCATTACACAAAGCGTCTGCATAGAACAACCAATCGACCACTCTGTTCTGTGTGAAATTCAAACAAACAGTTTCTGTGTGGTGGTGGTGAGCTGAGTAACATTGAGTAAAACCCCAACTCATGGGTCTGCAAGGTTATTTGCAAATGACACCAATATAGCTTAACAAAATTAATCATAAACAAATTTGCATATTCAACAATTTAGCACAAGCAAATTGTTCAAAATCTGTAACATAACTCAAAATCTGTAACTCAAAATCTGTAACATAACTCAAAAGAAACTGTCAAAAAAAGCAGCACGTCATTGCAATACTGTTCACTTATATTTTTACAATCATTACCAAATGATAAAAACTGATAAAACTATAATAAAACTATGATCAACTACAATAAAACTATGATCAGCTACAATAAAACTATGATAAAATTAGGCCAAAAATAATGTAGATAGTGACATGAAATGAGATTTTATGAAAAATGTTGACTAGTAATGATAAATGTACAGAAAAAAAGGTAAAAATAATGCTATAATGAAATATGATGATGTTGAAATGAGGGTTTATGAAAATGTTGACTAGTAATAATAAATGAACAGGAATAACATCTCAGAGCTCCATATAAGGGGAAGAAACCTTGATTTAGAACATCAATATATCCCATAATTCTCAGTCAAACCCTACAATGTTGATACTCAATAAACTTGTCAGAGTTAGGCAATTCTATTGAGTACCAGCAACATATGGTTTGGATGCAAAGAGAAATATTTAGCACAAGAAATACTCCCTTTACTTTATCTGGACCTATGCATTTGAGACAACAAAAGTAAAACAAAAGTAAAACAAAATTTTAACTACAGCTAATTTTCAATAAGAATGATGGTATGGAGTTCCACTCAGCATAGCACAGTTTGTTTTTTAACACATTTTGTTTTTAAATGTGTAATGACTACTCCATCTATTTTTATGCATAACATAAAACTCTAATTATAAATGAAAAAACTTTAATCACAACCAATCTGCCTAAATAAAATGTTATATTTCTTTAGAAAACTGATTGTCAGGTATAAAAAACACATGTCACAACCTGCAATACAAAGAGCAGGGCATTTGTGTTCAACACAACACCACGACTTTTCGTTATATTAATGAAAATGGTACATTATAATATAGGAATGTGAACTGGAAGGAATGAGAAATGGAAGGAATGTTAGAATATTTTAGCACCATGACAAATACAACTAATTGAAGTAACAAATATACTACTCAAAGTTTACTATGCACTCTATTCCCATACGTTTTTATATTAAACTTAAGTAACAAAAATATGTCTCTCATATTCTCAAAACTGAATGTTTGCTAAAAATAAAACCAACAAATTTGTTTGTTTGTTTGTTGGGTTTAAAGTGTAATATTCAGCTAACTTTATTTCTACATGAAATATTATTTTCTGCTTGGAATATTATTTTATGTTGAACACAAGATTAAAATGTCATCATTGTAAAAAAAAAAAAAAAAAAAGTTTATGGATTGTTCCTCAGAGACTAACGCGTTTCATATTTGTGTTTTCGCAATGGTGTATCAAAAAGGATAGGGGCAGTGCTTGCAGGAGTCAGAATTGAATCTGACAGGGAGCGAGCGAGTCTGCTGCTCGACTTTGGTGTCACAATAGTAGGGGCATCCGTCAGGAAGTGAGTGTGTCTGCTGCTGCCGCTGCTTGGTGTAGATGACACAGGAGGATGAAATTCAACGTTCACCCCAAATGCTGATAGTCTCCTTAGTTTGATCCTGCCTTTAATGTTGCAGTAGATCAGTAGGATGATTATTGCCAATGCAGCACATACTCCAAAACCCAGGGGAATCACTAAAAAGGGAAAGGAAGGATAGAGTAAATATGATTGCAGATTATAGTTTGTAACACATATGTAAGACTCAGGATAAAGGGAAGGGAAGAGTAAATATGATTGCAGGTTATAGCTTTGTAACACATATGTAAGGTTCAGGATTGTGAGAAGGAGAGTAGTAATCTCTAGACATGTTCTGTTCATTATTGGAGATAACTTGCAAAGGTATCATATAACCACCTGAATCTTGACCTTGAAATAAACTGTGCGAGTCTTGAATGGTAGAGGAATTTTGGTATGTGTTATCTAGATTTAAAAGAGAAATTTCTTCACTAATTTCAAAATCTGACAATCGCACATTGTTTCCAAGTTGGCGCAGTTTTCTGTATATTTTCACATTTGTGATGATAACCAGACACAATAAAAAAAAAAAAGAATACAGAGCAATGTAATGAGGGAAAGACAAACCTGTGGAAAGAAATGTTGTACTGTTGATGTCAGGCATGTGTAATGTTCAATGGCAACACATATTTTTCCCATCTTTCAAGTACATCATTTTCATCCACTAATTTTAAAATGCGATCAAAAAAATATTCCAAACGGTGACGATTCGCTACATCTAAACACATATGATCCTTTTGCGAAAGCCGCCCATTCTGACAACCCTCACACTCAGTCCTGTACACAGAGGATATCTTCTGAATCACTTCCTCAGCATAGGAAAAAGTCCAAAAACTTTCAAGTAAAGCCGTTGCTTTGACATTATCCATTTTTCTTTTTATCAAACAACGTCTCACAACTGAATTAGATCGAATTCAACTGAAATTGAATCGTAACTATCCTTTTCAATTTGAACATCCAACGTGTTATCGCTCCACCCGATCATCTTTAGGAAAATACAGTCTTTGGACAGTCGGACTCCAAAAGCAAAACAACGACAAATGTCTCCCACTCCGGTATAAAAGAATAGAATAGAATATTGATTTAAAGACACAGCAACAGTCGAAAGACGTCATATGGTGTCTAAAAACGCTTAAAATTACGATAAGTCACAAAACTATAAGTCACAAAACTATAAACAAGTGAATCCCGCACAGCAGGAGAGTAAACCTGCTTGACTCAGTTGAAACTCTGAAGGATGCATTTGTCTGGGCCATGTCTTAAATGTTGATAAACGATTTTTGTACATCATGTAATCTCTGCAAATGAATGTTTCTTCAACACTTCTATTTTCTTCCATCTTGAAAACAAAAGTGACACTCCCTATTAACGAAGTAAAGAAATAGTCCAATATACAAAAACGTCTCGAGAAGGGAGATCATCCAGTAAAGACTTTGACCTGTTGGGTGGGGGGGGGGGGGGTCTCCTGAACCTACCAGTGGTTACTCATGCGAGGAACCTTCATACGTGATTGCTCTATTGCATTCAACCTCGGAGGAGTTTTGATCTCTGGTCGCTATTTGATGTTCCTCCGGAGGAGTTTTGACCTCTGGTTTTTACCCTACTTACAGCACAGATAATGATAGCGAAACCAGCTTAAGACAAAATGATGATGATGATGATGATGATGATGATTTTGATGAAGTATATGATGATGATCTAGATGCAGAAATTACAATATCTGAATTAAAGTATGCAATTTTCTCACAAAAGAATAATAAAAGCTCAGGATTAGACCAAATAAGCGCAGAAATGTATAAACATTCATTTAATGATACGTCACAGTTTATTCTTAATTTATTTAACCGACTTTTTAAAAATGGTGAATATCCTACATGTTTTGGAGAAGGAATAATATATCCTATCTTTAAAGGTGGAAAAATAGACGAAGCCAAAAATTATAGAGGAATAACACTCATTAACATTTTATCTAAAA
>CM037779.1:21135898-21185898 GCA_021229015.1 Solen grandis
CCCAGTGGTGGAACAAGGAGTCCTTCAAGTGAGTGATCAGTCACCATATTAAAAAAACATCTTATTAAAGCTAAATTTTCTCTGAAGTACAAAATCAGTAATTTTTTAAGGAGGGTAATTCAGCTCTTAGTTTCCTAAAGTAATATTCACTGGTGAAAATTTGTAGACATATGTGCCCTATATCATGAGAATTGGGCTAAAAAAATATATATTACAGAAAATTTAACTATTTGTAATAAATGAAAAACAAGGAAGATATGCACCTTGTTTATAAAATGAGATATGTTTCTACATTTGATTTCCTTGATTACATGTTATTACTTTCATCTTTTTTTGGTTATAAATCTAAAAATATACAAGTCTGACCTGGCTTTTCCAGAGGTCTAAAATATTGGAATAATAAAGCTTTAACGTTACTTACCATACTCATCCATTTCCAGGTCAACTGGATTTATTCTGGAGGGTTTCCCACGGACGCCAGAGGAGGCACGGTACCTGGCAGAGGCGGGTTTGTTCCCCGATGCAGCCGTCATCCTGACAGTTGAGGACACAGATGTGATCGCTAGACTTCTGCCTCCCAAATTGGATAAATGGAGGGTGAAGAGGGACAAACGTCTGGAGAGGAAACGTAAGAAGAAGGAAAAAGCGCAGAAGAAAAGGGTAATTTTTGTCCTTTAGATTTGTATCATTTTGGTCAGCTTTCCAAATCTTGTGGGTTTTTTTTTTGGTCAGAATTACACAGCAGATTTTGATGATTCAGTTTGATTGAAAGTAAGTTTCGTCTTTAGTAATGTTTGTTTTCTGGTCATAAACAGAATAGACTTTTATCATTGTTGAAGCAATGTTATTCAAATAAAATATTGTGAAAATATCTGTTTAAAAGAAGTGTTGATATCTTTGATGAAGATGCAAAAACCAAAATCCTTGATCTTTGAGCTTGTACTTATATTAATGCTGTAATTATTTGGAGTTTTAATCACAAAAACACAGCTGTGAATTTGTGGTGGTGTTAGACATTGATTAAAAAAACCCAACAAAACATTAAAAGCTGGGATGAAGCTTATAATATAATTTGCAAAATATCAGTGGAAGTCCTTATTAATGTATATTTACCGTTTGTCATTGTTTGCAGGAGGAGGCAATCCAGAAGAGGCGTGAGGAGCTTCTGAAACAGCAGGAGGAGAGAAAGAAGGAGAAAGCTGCCCAGAAGGCAGCTGAAAAGGCAGATAATGAAGATGAAGAGGAGGAGGAGGAAGAAGAAGAAGAGGAAGAAGAGGAGGAGGAGGACATTGAGGCTATTCTTGCTGAAGAATTTGAAGTAACTGAATCAGTTTGTTGCGTGCATATAAATTTTATGTATAATTTTTTCATATTTACAGCTTTTTTCTACCAATCTAAGTATACAAATAATAGAAAAATAATAAAAGGAGGCAGTAGGTAGTGTTTTTTTTCCCCTTCATATTTCATATTTGAATTTTCTATCTCCATAATATTAGAGAAATTTCTGGACTTAATACAACTCTTTACAAGTTTAGAATACAATTATAAATTAAGTTCAAATTGATAGAAAATTCAAATGGTGAAAAAAATAAAGGTTTGCAAAAAATGCAGTATCAGTCAAACTTCAGATCACAATCTTTTACATGTATCCCTATTATAACTAGGGTTATTGCAGATACTCTCCTGATCCAGATTACTTTCCTTTCAATAGCATCATATACTGACGTCAAGAAAGACTAAATAATAAAATATTTATTGGCGACTGGAGGCTACTGCTAACTGCTACTGCTAACAGTTTGTGTTAGTTGTTAGATGATTTAGTGTTTGTCCAGATCGTTTTTAAGATGATGGTAACTTTTTTTTACTTATGTATGCTATACATGTTTATGACTAAAGGAAGGCCGACCATAAAAGGTATCAAGTTGGTACCAGTAAATGATGTCTGCTTATTTACGTAAACATTCCTTATGTTGTCCGTTGATCCAGTGAAAAATAGATAACATTTGTACAATAAATGTTAATTATCAATTGTTTTTTTCATTTACATTCTGATATCATCATTACATAGTAAATGGTAATATATTGTATATTTAGAAGTGGGTGGGGTAGGCTCTTATTTTAATGATCGTCTTGATATGGGATATTCAATCATGCTTTATTCAAAATAAAACGTTGGTCCACATAATTTTTAATAACTGGGATACAACTGTCTTACATCCAATAAATTGCAGATTTTCAATTAATTTTGGTAACATTTTGTTTAAACTTAAAGCAGCTCGTTCATAGATGGTCATTGACTGAGAACTGAATTTTAACTTTGTGTATTATGTCTACTAATACCCATCTACAGACATACGGTCTTCCAATGCAACCATCTGTGATTGTTAAAAGAAAATGGGTGGTTTCCCCATCATGGGCAATACTGTCACAGACGGTATTGAAACTATATTTAGAATTATAAACCTATATTTATATTTTCTATTTTCATTTGCTATCACTTGGCTGTCCAGATCACATTTACTTCTAACACATGCGCTAACTTTATTGGGTGAACTTACAAAATTTCTGCCCTGAACAGGTGAAGATGCCATGTTGTGGAACATGTCACATGGTACTGCAAGCACCTACTTCATGATACCGTATATTATATCTAACCAATTTTGCAGAAGTTGTGTTTACGAAAATAGCGTTTTTTTTCTCTGTAATCTGACCTACACTTGCCAAGTTAATTTGTCAGGAAACAAAGACTTCACCAACAATAAGGAGGGAGAGTAGAAAATTATAATTATTTTTTTTTTTTTTAATTTTTACTGATCATTTGTGAATGAGCTGCTTTAAAGAAATGCATTTTTTTCCTCTCAAAAGTCTCAAAAAGATCAGACCAGGCAGTGACATGTTAATTTCATTAACCAGAGGACTTTGTATAAGATACCTTTAAATGTCTTAAATGTTGGAGGGTACATTTTGTTGCAATGTCTTCCAGGAGGAGGAGGAAGAGGAAGAAGAGGATGAAGAGCTTGAAGATGATGCAACGGACAGGATGAGGAATGAAATCAATGATGTGTATGATAATGACACAAACAAGCTTGCTGCTGTCACAGTATGTTTCTTCCATTTATATATTTATTATACATTTATTATTTTTATCTATAATTTGTAATGTTTGTGGATGTTTTTTTGGGTTTTTTTCACCATACATTTTAATTGCCTGTTGGATAACAAGGCATACTTATATGGATTCACTGACTTAAATTCATCCACTTAAATTGTCCACTCTCTCACTCCAACAAAAATGAACTGATCTTTACCATACTTGGTTGCAATGTGTATTGGCACAAAATCTCGACCAAGATTTATAACCTGCCAGAAAGTACCACACACTCCAGAACAATGGTCCTTGAACCGGTAAAATTTACAGAATGGGCATATATTGCAATAACTAGCACTCTTGTTACATAGCTCTGACTATGGGGTTCCTTTTAAAAGAAAAAGAAAGAAAAAAAAACGAAAAAAAAAACTGATTACAGTTCAAGCTCAAAGTGCAAATTTGCTTTAGGTTCATACATATTTGCCATTCAATCTGAGATTTTAACAAAAAGATTAGTTTAGCTAAATATTTTGGTCTGTATTTATAAACAATTCAGTTATATACTCTTGGTAAACACATTGCCTTTTCACCATTGCAACTCAAGCTCAGTTCAAGTATATTCTTGTAATTATGCAAGGATATTTGGTCTCAAATTTGTATATATGGCTTTCAGGTTTGTTTGTTTTTTCAGTTGTTTTTTATGGCCAGTATTCAGCTGTATTCCCAATGCCAGAAAGTATATATTTTTGTGTTGCTTGCGTAGCATGGCAGACTCGGAGGGATCACTTTGTTGTCAGTGTCAGTGGCGTCAATGTCATACTTTCTTATCCGGAGCATAACTTTAACACTATTGCATGGATTTAATCCTAACTTGGAACATGAGTACCTTATGAAGTGTAGAAGTGCAGTGCACAAGAACTGTAAATCTAGCTCATCTCATTCTTGAATTATCCCCCATAGTTGATTTTGTTTTAAAAAAAAAATGTCTGGAGCATAACTTCAACACTATTTCATGGATTCACTCGAAACTTAGATCATGGATACCTTATGGGGTGTTGAAATGCAATACATAGGAGTCCAAAATCTTGATTGTTGTGCCCCCAGCATAACATGGCAAACAGATAGAGATCACTTTTATATGTTGGTGCTGGGGTCAAATGGTAGGACCTTGTTCATTTCATAAATTTTTCTCAGTTGATGCTCACCCTATCTGTGACAGCTGCTGGAATGTAGGCAACACAAGCGTTCTGAGGAACACCCATCTAGTTTCCCAATGTAAAATTTTCCAGTGAATACTTATACTAAGTTTTACCAATACGTTTCCATACAGACAGTTTATAGACAGAAATTGTTGATTAACTAATCAATATTTTCTTTACTTCCATTTGCTTGATTGCCATAATATTTTTACCATTTATCCATATTTCTAAAATCTTTGAATAAATATTCCCAATTTGAATAATATTGATCAATTTTCAGAAAAGGAAAAGAAAAAATTCCTTGGATACTCAAGTTTTTTTCCACATCTAGGACCCCACAAACTTCATCATTAACAGTATTGTTTTTTGTCAAATAACTGTAAAATAATCAATATCTTAACTGTTTTTTTTACAGGACACATTTGAGGAATTGCTGATCCAGAAGATTGATGTGGACAGCACTCGGAAGCCGCACATTGTTCGCTACATCATGAACAAAAAACTGAAGCCCATTGTTGAAGCCAGACAGAGCGTGTTTGAGAGAGTCTACCCAATAAATGAGAAATTGGCCCGCAAGATGCTCCTCACTGGCTATAAACAACCCAGCAGATTTGGCAGATGGTGTCCAGTAAAGGTAAGTGGAGATGTAGAATTAAATTTTCTGTAGTTAAGTAAAGTAACTTTTAGGAAAAATTATTGTTTTGTACATGTTGCTACACAGGGGAGTTGGGAGAATCCACCTGTTGTAGAATCTTGTTTAGTCAACTTCATGTCATAAAGAAGAACTAACTTTAAAAAATATATTTTTGGTCAAATATTCTGAATTCCAATTTTATTTGTTAATATTTCCATAGTACCAGCTTTCTAACATATACACTGAATAATTTCATTTAGACTTCCAATTTGGAAATAACTTGGAATATATGAAATTTTTGGTAGCTCATTTCTAATGTATGTTATTTTCATTAAAAGAAAGAACTTGTTGTTTTTTCAATGTAAAAAGTAAAAAAGTATAAAAACAAACATGAAGTACAATTTATATGTAAACAGAGAGATAAGAATGTGAAGGTCAAGATATATTGCCTGCATTGGGATGAATCCCGTACTCTGCATGCTCAAATTTCTTTTAGTATGAAAGAACACTGCTGAATATATTTCTATACTACTACTACTACTACTACTACTACTACTACTACTACTACTACTACTACTACTACTACTACTACTACTACTACTACAACAACAACAACAACAACAACAACAACAACAACGTCATGCTGATAGTATATACATGTATAAAAGTAATAATGAAAAAAAAATAAATTAATATTTGTATTAAGGATTGACCAAGGGCATTATGCCTGTATCTTGATTCCAGGTGAAGGATGGAGACTGTATCCAGACGATGAGTGGCCCTGGCTACACGATGTACCCGTGTATCTACCGCTCACACATCTACTTCCTGTCGTCTGCTCAAGCAAGGGAAGAGTTCATCAATGACCCGGTCAAGTTCACCAGCCAGCCCACACCCAAACCCGTTGTACCCATCAAGATAGCAGTGATTGGCCCGCCCAAATCTGGAAAAACTACATGTAAGACTGCTTTTCTTATCCTACCAGTACTTATATCCCAACTTCACTGACTGTGGTGGGCTATAAAGGAGGCATGTTAGTCATGTCAGTTCCATCATGTCCCCTCACATCCCATCCTACTCTCACGTAACATGGAGACAAGGGGGAACCATGTGCATGTATCAGTCACCTTTAGTGATAGTTCTAGTTAAAAATTGTCAGAAACTCCTTTGAAAACCCTATAGCGAAGCAAAAAATCTCAGTTATGACCGACGTACTTTTCACATGAATATTTATTTCAGTAGGCTCTTTTGTACAAACATCTTTGGGTGTAGATATAAAAAAAATGTGGATTTGTTAATTGATTCATCTTCTTTATTACGTTTATTGACTGTAGGTTACATTACACCTTTGAGAGGGATGTGCTGGAATCATGCATGCTCTGCCTCATAGCATCACATAAAAACACTTCATGTTCCTTTCTTCTTATCCTTAGTATCATTTCAATATTACCCTTGTTAAGATATTCATATTCCAATGAAACTGGAAAAAAAAATGCATCGTTTCTAATTTTTGATGTATTGAAATAAAATTACGGCCTATATTATAGAACATAGACATTTGACATAAGATACTTAAGCCATATTCATATGTATATACATGTATATATATTGTCACTTTATGATGCCAGTGGCCAATCGATTTGCTGAGGAATACGGTTTATTGCGGCTGTCCATCGGAGAGGCAATGCGGATGGTGATGACGAGCCAACCGAAGAGTTTCCTGACAAAGGAGATGCAGCGCCACCTGGTGAAGGGCCTGACAGTGCCGGATGAACTGGCAGTACAAGCCTTGGAAATGTGCCTCCTAGACATGAGATGTCAGACAAGAGGGTAGGTTGAAACAGGGGCTTTACATCAGTTGAAATAGTTGCAATAATTGATATTAACATTGCTGCTGTAGTTTGCCATATTATTTTAGCTGGCGAAATTATTTTATATGTGAAAAAAAAGATTCTATTTTTTTTTATAAGTTATTAGTTACATAAAGCTATATAATTTAGTACCTAGATCCTAATACAGTGGGTAAAAAAGAAGTTTATATTAAAGTTTTATTATATACACAAAAGTGGGTGCTGTATGGGAATCACACTTGTCCTGTGCTGTCCCATCCTAAACTAACAGACCAGGTGAGATGTGGGGGTATTAATACTTTAGTTATAGTTTTCTTCTGACATCCATTGCTACATGTGACATTATAGCTCAAATGTTAATTTATTATGTTCAAACCTTGGACCTTTTATCTTTAATTTATGAATTGTTACCTAATAACAATATTTACTTTGTGGTATCTAGACTTTGACAATTTAATGGATTTGCACTGTTTATATTCTTGCCCTTTCTTAGCACTTAGTATTCTCTGTTAAGTATTAACATATTTTTCCTAGGAAAAATACTTAGATATTTCATTTTTGTTTCTCTTATAAAGCTTCCCAAATACGTCATTTCTTCATAAATGCTGTTAGTTACTAAGATAATTAAATATGTCATCAAAGTCATGCACTTTTATAATTGGTAAATCAGGACTGGTTGAATACATTGCTATGTAACTTAATATGTAAGTATGACTTAAAGCTAAGTACTGATGGTGGATTCAAGCGTGATCTTATAAATAGCAAAGTGTGAATTCTTAGTCTTTAACTTAAATGGTTGTTGTTAAATGGTTGTTATCTACAGGTATGTGTTGGATGGGTACCCAAACACAAAGCATCAGATTGACCTGATGACCGACCGTAACTTGATCCCGGTCCGAGTGTTTGAACTGGATGTGAAGAGCAAGGAGATCATGGTGCGGGGAACCAAAGACAGGATCTCTGCTTCCAGGTAAACATACTGGGACTATTTTCATCTTTCTGAACGACCATTAATCAAATACAGTTGTCATGTTATTCCCTAGTGGGCCAATTCATTGAAATCTGCCGATGACAAGTTCATTTCCTTGAATTAACTCTTCTTAAATTTAAGGGTGATTCTTTAAGAATGCAATTTCGATTTTTCAAGTTCTGTGTCTGGTCATACTTTTATTATATCCTAAATTTGTGTAAAGAAAACAAAATAAAGATTTTTATAATTTTCATCTCTTGAGTTTCTTAACTTATAAATATGAGGACCCTTGATCAAATGGTTGTGTGTTCAGTCTATTTTTGCGGCAAAATTCTAAGATTTCTATGCAGTCTCTTCAGATGCAAAGTACTGACTTTACATAGAAGTTACCAAGATTTGGCGTGAAATTATACCAGTTTCTAAATCAATTTACTATAAAAAATAAAACTAAGGAGTATCAATATGAAATACATATACACAAGAAGTTAAAAGAGTTGAGAGTTTTTCTAAAGAAAATAACTGGTAATATAATGCTCAAAAACAGTGATTTTTTCTGCTCTTCATTTTCATTCTTTTTAGCTCACCTGAGCACAAAGTGCTCAAGGTGAGCTTTTGTGATCGCCCTTCGTCCTGTCCGTCGTCGTCCGTCGTCCGTCGTCAACAATTTGCTTTAAACGACATCTCCTCTGAAACTGCTGGAATTTTATACACCTTGGGTGAGGCTCTACAAAAGTTGCTAAAATAAAGTTGATCCATGAAGAACTCTGGTTGCCATGGCAACAAAAAGAAAAATAATTTGAAAACTTTAAAAATCATCTCCTTCAAAACTACTGGCCAGATTTCAAAATAATTTGGTACAGATGTTCCTTGGGTCAACCTCTACCAAAGTTGCTAAAATTATTCCGATCCGTAAAAAAACATGGCCGCCAGGGGCGGGGCTTATTTGCCTTATATGTATATAGGGAAAACTTTAAACAACATCTCCTCTGAAACCACTGGACAGAATTTGATTAAACTTGGCAGGAATGATCCTTGGGTCAACCTTCACAAAAGTTGCTAAAATAAACTTGATCCATGTAGAACTCTGGTTGCCATGGCAACAAAAAGAAAAAAAAATGAAAACTTTAAAAATCATCTTCTTCAAAACTACTGGCCAGATTTTAAAATAAATTGGTACAGATGTTCCTTGGGTCAACTTCTACCAAAGTTGCTAAAATTATTCCGATCCGTAAAAAAACATGGCCGCCAGTGGCGGGGCTTATTTGCCTTATATGTATTTAGAGAAACCTTTAAACAACATCTCCTCTGAAACCACTGGACAGATTTAGATTAAACTTGGCAGGGATGATCCTTGGGTCAACCTTCACAAAAGTTGCTAAAATAAACTTGATCCATGTAGAACTCTGGTTGCCATGGCAACAAAAAGAAAAAAAAATGAAAACTTTAAAAATCATCTTCTTCAAAACTACTGGCCAGATTTTAAAATAAATTGGTACAGATGTTCCTTGGGTCAACCTATTTATCTCAGGTGAGCGATTTAGGGCCATCATGGGCCTCTTGTTTATTCAAGCCATCAAATATATCCAGTTTATGTAAAGTTTTGTCTCAATGTTTGCTAAAGCTATGATGGCTACTATTTTCTTCCCTACTGGTAATTGGTTTTTGTTAATTATGTTCTTCTCAAACCTTTACCTCATAAAGACGTGTTTTGATGCCTTGGCAATAGGGCTGGAACGAACACACGGGTACCCATGTGTTGGGTAGAAAATTGCCGGTACCCTTGTACAGCCCTACTTGGCAGACAGAAAAGACCTAGATCAGACAGCCCCTAGAAGGGTCTCTCTCCTCTGATTGCTCATGTGATATTGAAACTCAGATTATACACCGTCTATTCGCCAAAGAAAAATCCATATGCTATTTAAAGATCAATAAATTAATATTCATCAAGTCATAATTGTACATGAATATTCATGAGGTAAAGGATTGATATGCTTGAGAGTGGGTTTTATTTTTTGTTGTTCTGGTGTTAGTTACTAAGTTATTTGTTGAATTTTGTTAATCTTTTTCTTTTTAGCTCACCTGAGCACAAAGTGCTCAAGGTGAGCTTTTGTGATCGCCCTTCGTAACGGCGTCCGTCGTCGTGAGTCGTCCGTCGTGCGTCGTCCGTCGTCAACAATTTGCTTTAAACGACATCTCCTCTGAAACCGCTGGACAGAATTTAATGAAACTTGGCAGGAATGTTCCTTGGGTGAGGCTCTACAAAAACTGCTAAAATAAAGTTGATCCATGAAGAACTCTGGTTGCCATGGCTACAAAAAGAAAAATAATTTGAAAACTTTAAAAATCATCTCCTTCAAAACTACTGGCCAGATTTTAAAATTATTTGGTACAGATGTTCCTTGGGTCAACCTCTACCAAAGTTGCTAAAATTATTCCGATCCGTAAAAAAACATGGCCGCCAGGGGCGGGGCTTATTTGCCTTATATGTATATAGAGAAACCTTTAAACAACATCTCCTCTGAAACCACTGGACAGAATTTGATTAAACTTGGCAGGGATGATCCTTTGGTCAACCTTCACAAAAGTTGCTAAAATAAACTTGATCCATGTAGAACTCTGGTTGCCATGGCAACAAAAAAAAAAAAAAAAAAAAACTTTAAAAATCATCTTCTTCAAAACTACTGGCCAGATTTTAAAATAAATTGGTACAGATGTTCCTTGGGTCAACCTCTACCAAAGTTGCTAAAATTATTCCAATCCGTAAAAAAACATGGCCGCCAGGGGCGGGGCTTATTTGCCTTATATGTATATAGAGAAACCTTTAAACAACATCTCCTCTGAAACCACTGGACAGAATTTGATTAAACTTGGCAGGGATGATCCTTGGGTCAACCTTCACAAAAGTTGCTAATATAAACTTGATCCATGCAGAACTCTGGTTGCCATGGCAACAAAAAAAAAAAAAAATGAAAACTTTAAAAATCATCTTCTTCAAAACTACTGGCCAGATTTTAAAATAAATTGGTACAGATGTTCCTTGGGTCAACCTCTACCAAAGTTGCTAAAATTATTCCGATCCGTAAAAAAACATGGCCGCCAGGGGCGGGGCTTATTTGCCTTATATGTATATAGAGAAACCTTTAAACAACATCTCCTCTGAAACCACTGGACAGAATTTGATTAAACTTGGCAGGGATGATCCTTTGGTCAACCTTCACAAAAGTTGCTAAAATAAACTTGATCCATGTAGAACTCTGGTTGCCATGGCAACAAAAAAAAAAAAAAAAAAAAAACTTTAAAAATCATCTTCTTCAAAACTACTGGCCAGATTTTAAAATAAATTGGTACAGATGTTCCTTGGGTCAACCTCTACCAAAGTTGCTAAAATTATTCCAATCCGTAAAAAAACATGGCCGCCAGGGGCGGGGCTTATTTGCCTTATATGTATATAGAGAAACCTTTAAACAACATCTCCTCTGAAACCACTGGACAGAATTTGATTAAACTTGGCAGGGATGATCCTTGGGTCAACCTTCACAAAAGTTGCTAATATAAACTTGATCCATGCAGAACTCTGGTTGCCATGGCAACAAAAAGAAAAAAAAAATGAAAACTTTAAAAATCATCTTCTTCAAAACTACTGGCCAGATTTTAAAATAAATTGGTACAGATGTTCCTTGGGTCAACCTCTACCAAAGTTGCTAAAATTATTCCAATCCGTAAAAAAACATGGCCGCCAGGGGCGGGGCTTATTTGCCTTTTATGTATATAGGGAAAACTTTAATCAACATTTCCTCTGAAACCACTGGACAGAATTTGATTAAACTTGGCAGGAATGATCCTTGGGTCAACCTTCACAAAAGTTCCTATAATAAACTTGATCCATATAGAACTCTGGTTGCCATGGCAACAAAAAGAAAAAAAATATGGTATTTTTAAAAATCATCTTCTTCAAAACTACTGGCCAGATTTTAAAATAAATTGGTACAGATGTTCCTTGGGTCAACCTATTTATCTCAGGTGAGCGATTTAGGGCCATCATGGGCCTCTTGTTTTTCATTTGCGGAACACATCAAAGTTATCACTTGAAGATTTGAATCTTTCGCATTGCCACATTATCATGGTTATTCTATGAATGTAAAAGAAAGCAAGATTAAACTTTTATTTGAGGCTTTTTGGGAAAGACTGACAATTTAACATAGGGGAAAATCAATTTGAAATGGTAAAAAGAGATAAGGGGCCTCCGTTGCCGAGAGGGTAAAAGTTGCTGACTTTAACACTCACTCAGCCCCTCACCGCGTGGGTTCGAATCCCAGCAGGGTCATTCGAATTTTTATGTGACGAAGCCTTCCAGCTGGCTTGTGGTAGGTCAGTGGTTCTACCCGGATGCCTCCGTGCAGTTGGGGTTTTCCTCCACCTGTAATTAGCTGAATGTCGCTATATGACTGAAATACTGTCGAAGCGATGGTAAACAGAAATAGTCAAGTTAAAAAGAAATAACATTATCTATAGGGAAGCTACGTTTACCCATAATGATGAAAACAAACACACAAAAAAGCTTTAAATAAAAAGATTATTTTGTTGTATTTTCTTTTACTTTTAAATATTTTGTCTGTTACCATAAATGAAAGAAAATGCCATGTTATATTAAAATAAACAAATATCTGATCAGAAATGATTTCATGGAATATAACTTGGAACATTTGTTCATCATTACAGAAACAAATACATACACATGCATAAAGTGGCAACTCGAGAATGAATACAAAAGGTCAAAAATACATAAAAAGGTGTCAGTCTGATACATATATGTATACATTTCTAGTTCATTATCCGAAATATGAGTCAGATAAGTTAATATTTTTTTTACTCAAGTTTTACAAAACATAGCAAGCTTGTACAATAGTTTTACATTACTAGTGCTGATCGTTTCAGTGAATTTAAACATCGATATTTCATTAAAATATTTAAGTAAATATATAATTCTTGAATTGTAAGCTGAACAAAGAATAACAAAATGGTAACATCATTACATTTGACATGGGTTAGCTGAAGACTTTGATAATGTAGAAAAGTTATGAAAATACTTCCGATGCTTAACCCTTTCCCTCATAGAGGAAACCATGAAAAGACCTATGCGAACAACATAAAACCAGATCAGCCTGCGAGTAACTCGCAGGCTGATCAGGTTTTATGCTGTTCACTGCTCCTCAGTGGTCTGGAAATGAGGACTTTATAATTAAATTTGGTAAGGTTTAACTGTGGTTTTCTGCAGATCAGGCTTTATGTGGTACCTATTGAGTGAGTCAAAATGAGTCTATATGAGGGAAAGGGTTAATACTGCATCCCTTTCTCCAGGACACAGCCAGTTCATGACAGTGCCCAGATTCTGGCTATCAAGCTTGGAGCCTATAGCAAGCACGTGGGAGAGGTTCGGGACTGGTACCAGAAGGAACACATGAATCATCGCATCATTGACGGGGAGCGTTCAAAATGGTGGGTGTGGGACACGACACTCAATATGTCACGGGAGAGTGTAAGGCAGATACAGACTTACCTTCAGCGAATCTCCGATGGTAAGTGGGGATCACTAAGGATATTCATGATCAGGCACCTGTATGAGAGAGGTGGATTTATTCGTTTTGGGTGGGTGGGGGGGGGGGAGAATGGTAAAATCAGGGTTATGTTGTAATACTTAACATCAGATAGTGCTATAGTTGATTTAATATTTTGAGAAAAGGGCAGAATTTCATTGTATATCTGTTCAGGAGTAATTAAATGATGATTTGAATTTAAGGTATGTGAATATTTAGAGTTCTATTCAACTGCCTTTTAACTTACATTTGTTTTAGAAATTTTTAAGTATCTTTATGTCAGCAGCATATTCATTTGAAAATACATGTACCGGTATTTTGTAATCTTAACATTTCTTATTAGCTCACCTGAGCACAAAGTGCTCAAGGTGAGCTTTTGTGATCGCCCGTTGTCCGTCGTCCATCGTCCGTGCGTGCATCCGTGCGTCGTCAACTTTTCGTTCAAACGACTTCTCCTCCTAAACCACTTGGCCAATTTCAAAATTATTTTGCAGGAAAGTTCCTTGGCAGACTCTCTACCAAAGTTGTTCAAATGGTTCCAGTCCATTGCATAATTAGGTCACAGGAGCTAAAAATAGATTTTAAAAGTGAAATCTTAAAAAAACTTCTTCTCCAAATCCATAAGGCCAAGAGCTAAGATATTTGGTATGTAGCATTGTCTGATATACCATTACCAAGATTGTTCAAATCATGGCCCTACGGTGATAAATGACCCCACACCAGGGGTCACTTGTTTTACAAAGAGTTATATAGGAAAATCTTTAATAATCTTCTTCTGCAAAACTGCAGGACCTAGAGCTTAGATATTTGGTTTGTAGCATCATCTAATGGCCATTACCAAATGTCAAATCAGCCCTACGATAATGACCACACCAAGTACTTGTTACAAAAGTATATCGAAATTCTTCTAAATCATAAGGCCTAGAGCTTAATATTTGGGGTGCATCTATCATACAATGGTCAATCTAGCCACGTGAAAGCCGCACAGGGTCACTTGTTTTACATAAAGTTATATCGGAAAATCTTCTTCTATGAATCCATAAGGCCTAGAGCTTAGATATTTGGTATGTAGTATCAGCTTATTGGCCATTACCAGGATTTTTTTCAATTCAAAGCCCTACGGCGATATATGACCCCGCACCAGGGGTCACTTGTTCTACATAGAGTTACATAGGAAAAACTTTCAAATATCTTCTCCTATGAATCATGAGGCCTAGAGCTTAGATATTTGGTATGTAGCATCATCAAATGGTTCATTACCTAGATTGTCAAAATCTTGGCCCTGTGGTGATGTCTTCAATGCCTATACATCAAGACCCCTCAGGTGAGTGATATAGGGCCTTACGGCCCTCTTGTTTCAATTTTATGTTAATCAATGTACTGAGTTTAAGCTTCACTTCTGTTTCTTCTCCATACAGGCAAGGCTGCATCCATATCTGACATGTGCATCACGCCGACAGAGTTCCTTCAGCGAGTGGGTGATTTTGACCAGTACTGCCCAGTCAGTCTAGCACTGAGAGGTGAACTAATAGACTGCTCCACCAACCCAACCCTGGAGTTTGCTGTTGAATTCAGAGGTAAACAGAACCAGTCAAGATATTTTTTCTCATTACTATCAGTCTATAATTACAAAAATGTTCCATGTTCCAAAGGATTTGTTCCCTTACTCTGTGTCCAGAGGCTGTGAGTGCTGTAGCTAGCTAGGTAGATAGATTAGATAAATTTATTTCAAAATAATGTCTATGTACATGGCATTAAAACAAATACGCCATGTCAACCAAAATTATATAACAAGGATAACACAAAAAAGAGATCGGAAAAACTCTTACTTACATTGCATTCCTAGGGCACAATTCTTTCTTGGCTTTTACAGTGGTCCAAGACAGTAAATTGACAAAAAGGGACTTGGTATAAATTTTTATCGGTAGATGTAAAAGAAAAAAGAAAGAAGACTGTTAAAAAGGTCTGTTAGTAAAGTTCCAGTCTTCTTTTATATGGGAGGTTTAAAAGTAACCTGTTCCTCTGTTTTTTAGTTTTCCAGTCTCTTAGGTTTGAGTTTATTTATGATATTTCAATTGGGAAACAAGTAATCAAAACTTAAACAAATTTTTCTGAATGGTTCCTGGGTTGGACTAGTACTTTGCACCTATGAAGGTCATGAAAAATCCTTGCTCCCAATGGGGATTGAGCCAACACCATCTTTCCACATGTTACCATGTACCATTGCACCTTCTTAGGTTTGGTTTACTGAAAATGCCAGTAGATATATTCCTTCTTTTAATAGACAAAGGTCAAAACATCATGACATTATACATGTATGATAAAAACTTTGTCTTTAATTATCATCTAGGTTGATATAATTGTTTACCAGTGCCATTTCTCTCTCCTTGAGAAATAAATACATGTGCTTGAAGTACAAATTAAACATAGAAGAGGGCTGACATTTTTGTACCCTTACGTATGTTGCATGACATCACTAAAAATTGATTGACACACAAAAGTACATCTTATGAATTAAAGTACAAAGAGTTTTGAACACTGTTGTTATTCCCTGTAAAATTTCCATACTTTCTATTAAGTTAATTTTGTTGAGCACTTCATTCGTTGGAATTATATAGAGAAAATATACTTTGTGCCGAGATGAAGATAGTTTATCAGTTGTGGCTAATTAATGATACTTATCATATTTCTTGATGGTTGCTGTTTTTGACCAGTGCTTTGCTCTGAGAAAGCTATGAAAAATAAATGCCCCTAACAGGGTTGAACCCATCACCCTCAGCCTTCAGCATTCACAATTATGTCACTGGACCGCAGCACAACAGATTTTATTTTATTTTTTTATCTATGATGTCTCATGTATCTAAAAAACAATTTCTGGTTCTTATCTGGAATCAGACATACAATCTTAACCCTACAACATGCAGGCCTAGCTGCCACATGATGTCGACTACTAATTGAGCCAACTTGTCAACCCAAATAAGGTTGCTTACTCTTTATCTCATAGACATGCACATTTTTAGGCCTTAGCAAACAGAGCAGACCTAGGTCAGGTAGCTCCTGCTTGCTAATGCAGTATTGTATTTAATATTTTAGATAATCTGCACTGCAAAGAAATATCAATTGTCTTATGTATTATTTTAAGTTCAGATAATAGATATTCATCAAGTCATTAATTTTTACATGAATATTCATGGGGTGAATGGTGAATGTATACCTAATCCTATTAGAGCCAACACCATGTTCTTTAATGGGTGTTTGTTAGACTTTTGCTGTTTATAAGAATGTGTAGATGATTGGGAATTGATTGGACCAACCCCCAAATTGGCAAGAGACTCACTGGTCTCTTTCAGTTTTCTCCTTTCTCACTGACACTGTATATATCAAAATGATGTCTTGAATAAGTTGAAGTCATCATAGTCCAGTTGTGTGCAGATCCAAAGGTTACGAGCTCAAACCCTGTAGATGGGCAAGGATTTTTCATAGCTTGTACAGGTTCCAAGTACTGGTTCAACCCAGGATCCTTGAAGAGAGATTAGCATAAATTGTATGAAAATTGTTTCCCATTAGGTATAAAGAAATACATTAATAAAGTCTCAAAACTTTGAGAGCGAAAACAGGCTGTTTCCCTTGAATTTTGTTTGAAAGTTCCTGATTTTCATGCTTGACTGGTGAGCATATAGCTGCCACAAAGTCCTTCCGTCCGTCTGTCTGTCCGTACTTACATATAGATACTTAGGTGGCTATAGAGCAATAGGTATTAGTAAAATTCATTCCATTAGCTGTAATGTGGCTATAACTGGCTCTTATGAGGCTCAAGAAAGCAAAAGTTTAGCCACATATGTATGACCATTTGTCCATACGTCATAATTCTTGTCTGGTCAAGAACTTTGTCATTATGTCCCCCCAAAATTTATATCAAGAGACATCAGTTTTCTACGACAATTCTCTAGTTTATTGATGAATTTTAAATTTTCTTAATACTAATGTTCACCATCATTGGACAATGTTCAGAGCGCAAGACCAGGGTCCGTAGCTCCAAGATCAAGGTTGAATTTCACTCTTAGATTTACTCATAAAGTATAAAAAGTATCAGTTTGAAACATCTTTGGTTGATATACATAATTGATGTGAAGCGTAGTGGGGAATTTTTAGTTATTTCTTAAACTTTTTAATTAACCTTATCCAGAAAATGTTCCATTCTCCAGAACCATCATAGACGTCAGTGTTTATTGTTTTTGTAACAAACAAACATTCATGGAGCATCACTCACAGTTTCACAATTTTGTTAATATGTAAACAATTATACCTTATATGGTTCCTATTGCTACAGTCAGTGTAGCTATTGTTGATTTATTATCAGAAATATCAATGACGTCAGCATCTTCAAGTTTTTTCCAGTTACCACCAGTTTCCTCCAAATCGGTCTAAATGCTTGTCAAAACAAATTATGAAGGTGACAGTAAACAAGCTAGAGAGAAATAAAATGAATTAGTTGTTGGGGTCTGACTTTCAATATTTTTTTTTAAATCAGACTGAAACCTTCTGTTTTAACACAGGTCACTACTATAAGTGTGCTTCTAAGAAGGATCTTGACCAGTTCCTGAAGGAGCCGGAGAAGTATGTTCCACCCCTGGCCCCTCACAAACTGCCTCCTCCTAGTAAGTTACCCAAGCGTCGAACACCTGACAAGGTCAGCGCTTCGGCCACCATAGAGCTCAATGGTTATTGTCCAGTCTCATACCTGGATGGAAAGTGCAGGTGAGATTTCTTTCTGAAAAAAGTTTCAACTGTACTTTGGAAAATAATTATGTCATTGTAGTTCCTTCAGGTAGGGGTACAATCAATGCTTTTATGGGTTTTTACACAGCCTATGCAATAAATTAATTGCAAGTATATAATTATTATCTTAATTTGAATTTTGTTATCTTTGTTAATAAGAAAGCAAATGATTGAGATTTTATAGGTGCTATATTTTGATAATTATATTTAACCCTTTCCCTCATAGAGGACACCATGAAAAGACCTATGCGAACAACATAAAACCAGATCAGCCTGCGAGTAACTCGCAGGCTGATCAGGTTTTATGCTGTTCGCTGCTCCTCAGTGGTCTGGAAATGAGGACTTTATAATTAAATTTGGTAAGGTTTAACTGTGGTTTTCTGCAGATCAGGCTTTATGTGGTACCTATTGAGTGCTTCAAAATGAGTCTATATGAGGGAAAGGGTTAAATGCACAGCAGGATTGGAAAGAACCTCAATAAAAAAAAAACTTGATGTGAAAAAATATTATGTCTGTTGCAAACTTTCTACCGTGTTGTTTTTAAAGTATCTGAGTTAAAGTGCATGATCATAAGTTGAAATATAGAGATTGGCGTATCTTAGTAATATATTAGGAATTGAGTGTATATTACAGAATAATGCATGATTTCAAGTTCAGATAAGTAGTAATCTAATCACAAAGAGTGATTCATTACAAAAGTTCTGAACACAACACTGCATTCTGTGATATAGCATGAAAAACGGAACTCCATTTCCATTTTGTTACAAATTTGTTGGTTCATTTTATCAGCTTTACTTAAGGAGTCACATGACATCATATAATTAAGTTATTTTTGAACCGTGCATATATCTGAAAATAACACATGCCACATGCCTTATATGTTTATATAGCATATTTTGTTGATCTTGTTATATTTTGATATTTTCTAAAAGACTTGGAAGAACACTGCCCGGTGTAATGGTCACTTATTTTTCTGAGAGGATTATGTTTTGATTGTTTGAACACCAATCTGACCTCCCCATCTCGTCTTATCCTGCAGATACGAGGCTATTATACCCGGCAATCCAGACTTTATTGTGGAGTACACAGCTAAGTACTGGTACTGTGAAACCGAGGAGAAACTACTCAAGTTCATGAAGTAAGTCTCTTTCTTTGTATC
This sequence comes from Solen grandis, assembly GCA_021229015.1. Taxonomy (NCBI): domain Eukaryota; kingdom Metazoa; phylum Mollusca; class Bivalvia; order Adapedonta; family Solenidae; genus Solen; species Solen grandis. The sequence goes on from CM037779.1 coordinate 21,155,172, forward strand.
TCTACATTACAGTTTTATGAATTGTGTGGTTGTCCTGTCTTATTCCCCCCCCCCCCCCCCAAAAAAAAATCTTTTTATATTGTTGAGTCAAGTTAGTGTTGCAGGAATATTTATCACCTTCAGGGATAGCTCTAGTTAATGATATGCTGCATACAAAAATGTCCCATTTGATTTTACATACAGTTTTAAATGCATGAAAAGTATGAAACATATTGATCTGTTGTATTGAATAATTGAATGTTACTGAAAGTTTTCCTCAGTTTGGATTAAGTACAAGTAAAACCTCTCATAACTGTACCTCTAAGCAACAGCTACCTCTAAGCAACAACAGTTTAGATTTACTTAAGGTAATCCATCCATCATTAAAGTGTGATCATGGTCCATCAAGTTATCGTGGGAATTATAGTGAATGCAATCTTAGACTTAGAGCAAAAGGGTCTATAACTCTAAGTCATTGGATGCTTGCATTTGCACTGAAGTCTTGTTAAGCATTTTATAACTCTAAGTCATTGGATGCTTGCATTTACACTGAAGTCTTGTTAAGCATTTGAGGGACCATGATTATGATTTAATGATGGAAGGATTACTTTAAGCACCTGTTGAGACTCAGGAGAGTAAGCAACACTATACTGTGACTCAGGCAAATGTTACACCGTACATTTTTTTTATCGTTTCATCAGAATTTTATGTCTCTCAGTAGCCAACTGTGCTAAAGTAGGATAATAATCTGAGAGTCCCTTGTCCAAAACTTCTGAAATCTTTTATTTCTGATTTAAGCAAAAAAGCTGTTATTTGTGTGTCATTCATTATAACACACCTTTAGAGTCTTATTGCACAGAGGGTGTGAATAATTACCATGATCAAATGACTGAATTAGTCAAAAATGGCTGTTAGTCCTAGTACAATAAATCAACCAGTTATCCCCTTTTTGAACATGTCTACAAGCCCCTGTGGTTATTATTCCTTAGTATGTTCTAAACATGTGTCCCTGTGGTTCCAGACTGCCAGAGCAGTACGCCAGCCTACAGCTTCCCCATAAGCTGCCGCCAGCTAAGGACGCGCTGCCGGTCACCAGCCTTCCCATGCTGGGCTACATGGAACAGAGTGTGGCCAGCTCCCTCATAAAGGCTCTGACCGCCTGTGGCAACGTAAAGCCCAAGTACCCCTTCCTTAGCTCCAGCAGATCAGCCCTCTTCTACATTGCTTATCACTTGAAAGGTCAGTAGGTCAAGGGTCTTTGATATTTCTGCTTCCCAATTATTGTAAATAAATTGATTCAAAAACCACCAACCTAGTTATTTCAGAACCCTTTTATGATCATTTATTTTTTAGTTAGTATATAAATAATGAATAGCAAATATTTTTTGGTAGTGAAACTACCACTTTCCAAGTCATTTTAATAAAATCATTTTAGGGGAGCAGGAAAACTATTTAATTAAATATGTGGTTTTCCAGAGATAAATAATTAAATAAACAATTAAAGTCACTCTATACCAATAATTCAGCAAAACTTGCCTTTGTCAAGGAAAAAACATAAATTTCAAAGCTACTATATAGTAAATATTTGTACTATTTAGCTGTCAGCAATAACAGTATGGCTGCTGTACTAATGTTTACTATATAATGGCTTTAAAATTCAAATTTTTTCCTCGACACAGGAATGTTTTGCTGAAATATTGGTAGAGAGTGACTTTAATTGTCAGGAAACTATTATTTTCTTATTTAACATGTGAGGAGTACATCTTTCTTCATGCAGACTATGGAAAGCAAAATATGCCTTTTCTCATATGTGGAAATATGTTCCTTTCAGCATTCAACCCCAAGAGTTCAGAATATGTTAGAAAGAAGTACAAGAAGAAACTTCAGAGGTTTGAGGAAACATGTCAACTCATCCAGTACCTTGGCAACACAATGACAGTGCGATACAAGGAGCCAGGGGAGAGGCCGCAAGACTTCGACACTAAGCTACAAACATTTTTTGCACTAAGAGGCATAGAACCCACACCTACTTGGATCTCATAGCCAATCTGCTGATAAACAGCATTTAAAAAACTGGTAAACTATGAGAAAAACATGTATATGCGAGTAAGTGGGTGTATGAAATTTGAACACAAAAGAACATTGAACTTTCAAGAAAGCAAAAGCAGGTATTACGGTTTTAATGACAGCTTGATGATATGAATGTTACCGGGTATGGATCATAATTTTTTATTCCATTTGTTTAAATATTATTGTAGGGAGAAGAGAGATATATTGTGATACTGTGTATATAATAATTTATATGTTTACTGATTGTGTAAAGTATTAAGATTCTAAATAAATCTGTGATATTTCCGTGTTTGTTGATGTTTTTTTTTTTACTTCAAATCTGTTGTGCTTTTGAATATCAGCATTTGTCTCTGTTTCAAATAATTTTTTCCAGATATTTCATTTCTTCACTAGCATTGCCTAATCTTGAAGTACAAAAACAGGTATTTACTCCCTCTGATTCAGTTCAAAAGTAAAGAGAGATTTACAAATGATACATTATCATGATCTTTGTTTATTCTTCAATGATTCAGTTTCACATATTTATTTCCAAAGTTTTCACAGTGTACATTTTGAAATGCTTTGTCAATATAATATGAATACTAAATGGTTTAAATTGTTTGTTTCTTCCTCTTTAAAATGATATTGAACAAGAAGACCATGTGTATATATTATTTATAATTATCTATTTGGTACTGACCATACAGTACAAAACCCAGTAATTGATTTGTTTCATTCCACTTTTCTTAGTCCTATATTTGTAATTTTTCCTCATTTTAAAGATGTATAATGCTCTACCCACCCCATATGGAAGTAGATAGGGTCACTGCATGACTACGACTTGACCAACTAAAACGCAAGGAAACAAACAAACATCCTTCTTTACTGAGTAGTCAACTTCAGTTTGTTGCATGAGTCATCCTCTCAGCTACTGGTATTGTTCATATAGGTTTCCACAATGTTTGAGAATGGTAAATGAAAGTATAGCTCTGATGGAAACATGCAGAAAACTCTGAAATCCATCTTCATAGAAATGTCGTCCGTCTGTTGCATTTAAGGCATGCTGTCCATTCTTTACCTTGTCATTACTCTTTGTTGCCCAAATAAATTGAACAGAATTGTCAGAAAACAGAAGATAGATGTTCTGTTCTGCTCTAAATCTTAACATTAAACAGTATATCAATACAGTGAACTCTGGCTTAGAAGAAATCCTTGGGGACTAGGTGTATACACCATTTCACCATAGACCTATTCACCAGACATATGCTGCATATGTCTGTGATTTCACTAAGGGTTTGTCAATACTCGGTATAATTCGCTGTTTTAAACTGACAAATCAATGACTGGGGAAAAATCTAATATGTACCGGTATATTTATTTCCCATTAAACAATGTGTGGAATTAAATACCAGCATGTAGATTAGGTGTTCAGTGAGTGCTCGTGATTTATGTAGGTTTACGTCTCATTTCTGAGTGAAATGTTCTATAGGGTGGAAAAATGTTTGATATTTCCAAGAGTTTGATATATCCAGGTACGTAATATTAGGAGTTTTTTGTACGTGTATGTTCAAAACAATAGATAAAAAAGAAACTCCTTACGTAAAATTTTAATTTGTTATACATGTAACAATTGATGTTCATTGTATAAGGAATGTATGCATAAGAAACAGTAGAGTATTCTAATGCCTGTCTGATGATGTACTAATATTGCATTTTTAGAAACATTAAACATGTTAAAACAAGATGGATTTATATTTTTCTTTGAATGTCAGATGAATAATTAGACAAATCTTCACGTAAGGAAGGAATGTCAAAATTCTGCAATCCATTGAAATATGATATGTTAGAGAAATAATTATGTCTCCCCTTCAACAAAGTATATAAAATAAAGCGCGCAATGCGCTGAAAGACGGTGGCGAGATTAACATGAAATATCTATGATTCTAAACCCAGCGTTTCAGTAGTGATTGTGGGGGCCGCCGTGGCCGAGCGGTTACAGTCGTGGACTACAAATCTCTCAGCCCCTCACCGCTGTGGGTTAGAATCCCGGTAGGGACTTCGGATTTTTCATGTGAGGAAGCCTTCCAGCTGGCTTGCGGTAGGTCAGTGGTTCTACCCGGGTACCTCTGTGTACTTGGGGTCTTCCTCCACCTGTAATTAGCTGGACGTCGCTATATGATTGAAATACTATCGCAGCGACGGTAAACCCCATTACAACAAATTCAGTAGTGATTGAAGCAACAGAGGCCAAGGGTATATGACGGCAAAAACCCCACACGATAGTTACTAGTGAGTCAAGTTGAACTTGCTCTCTGTTTGTCATAATAATCCAGAGTAAGGGTCATGAACTTGATTTCATTCATAAGTTGCATACCTTAGTAGGTCATTCCCTTTCTTCAGTACTAGTGAACCTGATGTATCCATCCTATCTGTTGTTTAGTATGTGTTGAAATTGACCAAGTATATGATTATTTAAGATATTTGTATGTTTTCCTTTTTGAATCAAGGTTAAGAAATTCTCTGGGAGGAACCTAACTCGCCATTATGCAAAATATGTGTGAACTACTTGAGGTAAATTACATGCAAAGCGCTTTTTTTTCTTTTTACTGGTGAAGATCTTCAAATATGTAAAATGGGTCCTGTTCTAATTAATAAATGTCACGGATATTTTGTTCGCGCTTAAAATGGATGTTTCCAGTGCAGTATAATGATAAAAGAAAACATGTTAACAAACAATAACACATTTAAAGCAGTTAAATTGAATAAGCAATTCAGCAAGGTCAGCAAGGCCTGTTATGGATTTCCAGCTACTGAAGACGGCGGGTCTCCGCCGTCTAAATAAACAATCAATTGTAGATGGGTATGCACACATATATTTAATCCAAGCCCTCAATGCGCCGAGAGACGGCGGCGGGATTAACATGAAATAGCTATATTTCTAAACCCAGAAATTAAATAGTGATTGAAGCAATTGAGGCAAAGGTCATATGACGCCAAAAACTCCACACGCTTTCTTGCAACTATAGATGCTAGTGAGCCAGTTGAACTATGTGTGAACTACTTTAGGTAAATTACATACATTGGAATTTCTAATTCGAAGCGCTACTTTTTTTCTTTTAACAGAATTAAGTTTTCATGTATGTATATGATTTTTTCTTTGCCATAAAGACAGTGTAGAAACTGAGCTACAATATTGTATGAGCAAGCAGAGAAGACCCTGATCAGACAGCTCCTATAGGATACGTTTAAAAACCAGATCCAAACTCATATTGTCGACTACTGAATGGAAACAAGAAATATCTTTGAAAAAGATATTCGGCGTAGCTAAATAATTTTCAATCGTAACGTGTAAAACAAAACTATTATAAAGTTGGAAACGTTAGCAAAAATGTTTATAAGTCAGGCCCGGATCCAGAATTTTTCTGCTGGGGGGGGGGGGGGGGGGGGGGGGGGGGGCAAAATCCGAATGTGATAGGAGTGGTAGGGGGGATCGGTGGCATGCTCCCCCGGAAAAAAAAAGTTTTTAGTTTTAGTGGGATGGAGATGCATTCTGAAGGGTATCTGGGGATAATAGTGAATGTTTTTGTTGTTGTTGTTGTTTTTGTTTTTAAATCCGATATATTTGAAACTTGAAGGCCTAGGTCCCACTGGGAAAAAAAAATCGATGATGTGGAAATGAACATTTTTTTTCTACCGATGGCTCCCGATGTTTGAGCCCCAAAAAGACTGAGCAGTCCGTTGAAAATTGACAATTATTAGGCTTCGGGATTGGTCCGTTGAACATTCACTGTTGTTTCGGCTATGACACAATAGCCTTGAGTCCCGATCTTCGGATGTTCCGTAGATTAGGGGATCTTGCGAACCATCCTTCGTGTCTCGGGGAAGATTATTGAGAGTATGAAAATTTGATGGTGGAATTAAGCGACAAAGTCAAGAGAAGACTTTTGGGGGGGTTTAAGGGGATGCCCTAAGCAATGTCCAATGGCCTTTTTGACCGTCTCAGTCTAAGACTGGCCAAAACAGAAACTAATTTATGGGTGCGCTTTTCAACCCTTGCCATTATTTTTTTTAAGATCGGAAATGTGTCACAGAAAGGCCGCCTAATATCCCCGAATGCCCCCCCTGATACTTCGGCGAGACATCACAGACGCATCGGGGATTCATCGGAGGAAAAAAAATCGCGGAAGCTCCGTGAATGCTGACCGGAGCTTCTCTGCGGATATTTCCCCGGCTTGTTTTCCCGATAAAACATCGAGAACACATCGGGAAAATTTCAATGAATTCTTTTTGCAGTACACCCGAGGCCTCCCGATGACTCCACATGGCTCGCGACACTATTTCCATCGGAAGTGCGTATGCATCCCATCCCCGAGGCAAAAAAAAATGCCAAGTGGGACCGAGCCTTAAGCATTGAGCGATATAATGTTATCTTTTACCGGCGCAAAGTCATGTTATTGAATAACTGCTGTGCAATCGTAAAACTTTGATTACAATTGCATTTACACGCCCCGATCAAAAATAAACAAGTATTATGAAAGTATTGCTTAGGCAATACTAAGTCCCCTACCGGCAAATGGAAAACTAAGACCCCCAACACACACACAAACACAACCTGTTTATTTCAGTCATATATATATAACAACATCCAGCTAATTACAGGTTGAGGAAGACCTGAGTGCAGAGATACTGCTATTTAAAAAAAAATCTAATTCCAAGGGCCGTAATTCCGTCAAAAATCAATGGACCGGAACGAAACTCAAACTTGATCTGTAACTCGTGGTGATAGACTCACACACCAAAAATTAGATGTATATCTGCAAGTGTTTAGAAAAAAAATCCGGAAAACTGCTATTTTAACGAAATTTTCTAATTCCAAGGGCCGTAATTCCGTCAAAAATCAGTGGACCGGAACAAAACTCAAACTTGATCTGTAAGTCATGGTGGTAGACTCACACACCAAAAATTAAAAAAAAAAAAAAAAAAAAAAAAAAAAAAAAAAAAAAAAAAAAAAAAAAAAAAAAAAAATTAGATGAATATCTGCAAGCGTTTAGAAAAAAAGTCCGGAAAACATGTGTGTGACTGACTGACTGACGGACTGACGGACGGACGGAGTGCAAACCTATAGTCCCCTTCGGCGAAGCCGGTAGGGGACTAATAAAATGAAAATAACGGGGGGGGGGGGGGGGGGGGGGGGGGGGGACACTGATATTACTGAAAGGGCATTACTTCTTCTGGGTAAGAAATACGGGCTTATCTTGTATTTTCATTCACAAACTGGCATAAAATATTTAATATGGGTTTCCTGAACCCCCACAAAAAGTGACTTGTGATCATTAGTTTTTGACTCACAGTGTAAAAGACAGTTTTGTCAAAGACTGAGAAAAAAAATCAATTTTCACGTTAAACATAATCATTTTGTCAAAATTGTGGAAGGGAATAGGTTCGAGTTCGACCATAATGATATTGGCTGTCAAATTGTCGATCTGGAAGCAGTCTTCACACAGAAATTCTCAGAAAAAAAAATCAGGCGCACGTTATAGGGTAGGTGTGGGCCCCTTTTGTGTGTCATTTTTTTTTGTACACTTTTAGTTTTAGTTGAAAAATTTTGGGTTTTCTAAGTGTTTAATCAGTGACAAAACAAACAATAGATGTTCATATTTAATATAAAATCTTTAATATCCGTTTTATTTTGCACATAAATTGTGTATTCTGTGCATTAGTATTCATTGACTTATCAGTAACATTGAACAATAACTGATTACCTGGATTTGATTTGAATTAGTAATCATAATCTACACATACATTGTCCCAAAATATGGCAGTTAACAATTTTCAATTTCTTTCATTTCTTAATTATATTCATAAATCTAAAATACACATTTTTTGTAATAATTATTATTATTATATTGAGAGAGTTAGTTAAGAAGAATTTACCTGCTTCGTTAAAATAATACTTACAAGTTACGTAAAAATAGTATAGCTGATGACATTTAGAAACACAACCCATTCTGAAAACGTTTAATGGCTAGCGATAGGTATGCATCTTCCCCGCAGAATAGCTTTTTAATTTTTTCCAAAACAAAATCGGCAATTTTTCATACCTGGAAGTTCATCAACCTGGCAGTTAAATTGCCCGCTTTTAATTCAAGATTTAAAATTTTATAGATGTAGAGAAAAGTGAATTTAAAATTTCGTTGATTAGATTTAGTCAAAGTTATTTGTTAAATCAATAATTTCTTTGGGCTTTAGTGAAAATATTTCGATAGCAATTACATTTTAATGTCCAACTTAGTTGTTGTTTTTAGTGGCTAATTTTATACTAATCGATTTTTATGCTATTTCCTAAACACCAATTTTCTGATTAAAGTTTTTGTATTCCTTTTTTTATTTCACTAATTTTATTTCTGTTTTACTATTCATGGATGACCCGTATCACTCGACAATAGCCTGTGAATCAGTGAAGGTGTCAATCAATTTGCATACACAGTACCTTAAACACATGCTTATCACTAAGTCATGGATGACTGCCGATTCGGATTACCTACACATAAACAGCAGGGGGCCATAAAACAATAGGTGGTTATGTAGTTGGTTCAGTATGGGGGCCAACAATGGGGATTTCCTCTAGACAGCTCAGACATTATGTAATCAATGGATTTTATAGCCTAGAAAAAAATGTATAACCAGGGCAGCTCGGGGGGGGGGGGGGGGGGGGGGGGGGGGGGGGGGGCAAGGCCTTTTTTAGCAAAATTAGCTGCATCTAACACATTTAATCAAGCTATTCGAGTTCAACACACTAAGCATATATATGTAAAATATGTAAAATACACGCGCGTGACGCGGAGTGATGTAATGCGGCCTACGTGGTAAATGTAAGAAAAAATGAAACGGGAAACAGCTGTTTGAACATAGTGTCATATGATAAAAATTGATATGGAAGTGTTAGATTTTCATTACTGTGTTACCTTTCATGTTTAAACTGAAAAAGAAACCTGTTATATCAAGTAGAAAGATATGTACAACATGGAACTCCCATTTTAAATTGAAATATCCTAAAAATATATATATAAATATTCAAGCCAATTATAGCATTGCATTTACTCTGGCTTCATTTGCATACCAACATTTGATTGGTTGGAGAAGTAGGTCAAAATCAATTTCATACAGCACACCGAGTATTCCAAACAAACTAAAGGCATTTTCAATGAAGAAAACGGAGTAATACAAATGAAATATCATACAAATTGGCTGACTGTGGAAAGAAAGTAAAATGTCAAACATATAAATAAGGCAAATATATATATTCAGTGTCAAAAGTGTACAATGGTGAAATGATATTAGCACTAGAGATGGTACATTCTGTTTATCATAAAACATCTGGATTTCAATCACATCATGCCATATTCTCTTCAGGAAAAGGTAAGTAATGTTCGTTTAACATAAGTTGTTGTTGAAATAAGTTTACTGATTTATGAAAACAATGAAATGAGAGGTTTAACATAGTATAATACAAACATATCATTTACTAGCTTTGTTAATGTATGAAAGTAATGCTTGCCGGCATTACACAAGTATATATATTCTATTACAGTAATTTTTTCAACCAACATGTATATACTTGCATTTCATATGGGTAGCTAATGCCAAGGCGTAATAATATGCACACGCATTAATTATCGCGTGCGTATTGCAATAGCTACTTATGCGCAAAAATAAAGTATTGCGTACGTATAGGACTTCAGCATATCATTTAAAAACAAACTTTTCCTTACTACAATTAAGTATTCTAAAGTTTCGTATGCTTTCCTGTAACTTTAACATATATCTTTGAATGACTTTGTTCGTAAAATTTATATCATGTCTCTATCAATGGCTCCCGAGTTGGACCAGTACTTGCGCATGGGAAGACGGTGAAAAAACTATTTCACTCTTTGTTTCACCCTTCGCCCTTACCAAGTTTTGAATTCGAAATCAAAGTACACTTCTACTAGACCGGAGTGCTTGTAAATGAGTGTACAATGTACAGAGCTCTGATATCCGGATTCCTTTCTGGGGTTAAACGTCCAACTGACTTTATCATTCGAAAATAGTTATGAGCCACTTTACCTGTTAGCACGGACCTTATTCATATCAGAACAAAACAGAAATTTTACTGATATAACTTGAACATATACATTTCATCGCTACATATAACTTAAAAAATACATATACAGTGCGCAAAGACATAGCAGTAAAAATTCCGGATAATCCTAATAATTCTATAGAAAAATTAAATCTGTAAAAATTAAGTATTGCCATTTATGTATTAGTCTCAATTAAAAGCATGTTTACAATTGAATAAGGCTAATTTCTTAAGAACATTTTCATTATCAGAATTCAGCAGTTGAACAAATTTTACCATACTCGGTCTAATATAGAAATGTCTTTTTATATATTTTTTCCTTAAGGCTTCAAATAATAAACATATAAACACAAAATGAAATTCATTCTCTACATCGTTCTTATTACATAAAGTACATTTTCTTTCATTTCTTTCAATATTCAAATGTCTTCCATATTCAATGTATAACATATGCGATGATAATCTAAGTTTAGAAAATATATTTCTTAATTAAATACATTCATAATTACCGCAGTGAAGCGCTGGACTGAGTATAAATCAAAGCGCTGATATCGCTAAGAGATATGGGGTTTTAATGTGACGATTTTTGCATTTCTTTTGTTGATCCAGTTAAATTTAATAAACATGGATCAATTTTTAAGCGATTCCAAGAAACCCAATGTTATAAAGTCGCATTAACCTTGCGTTAACACGGTCGTTACAAGAAAGATGAAGACACCATTTGTTTCAATGGACTCTTAACAACAAGCACTACGTCACTCTCTCCATTTTCTTGCCTACAGTTTATAAGATCTGCAGCTCGTCAAACCCTCTCTCATTGAGATGTACACAAACACAACTTCAGTGTTTTCAGCGCTTTTACTTTTCCTTTTAGCTCACCTGAGCACAACGTGCTCAAGGTGAGCTTTTGTGATCGCCCTTCGTCCGGCGTCCGTCGTGCGTCGTCAACAATTTGGCTTGTTAACACTCTAGAGGCCATATTTTTAGGCCAATCTTCATGAAACTTGGTCGGAATGTTTGTCTCCATAAAATCTTGGACAAGTTCGAATTTGGGACATGTGGGGTCAAAAAGTAGGTCACGAGGTAAAATCTCAGAAAAACCTTGTTAACACTCTAGAGGCCACATTTTTGGCCCAATCTTCATGAAACTTGGTCAGAATGTTTGTTTCCATAATATCTTGGACAAGTTCGAATTTGGACATGGGGGTCAAAAAGACCCGACTGAAAATTGCATATGTCGGGTCTTCCGGATACCTATTAGATACAGTAGAACCTCGTTAAATCGAAGTCCTTGGGACCAAACTGAAAACTTCGAAATAACGATTATTCGGATTAAAAATCCGATGGAAATTTCAGTTTGTGAGCGTGCAAGTCTGCATTTTCATTACCGGTGCATATTGTGGAAATCGTTATGCCGTAAAAACCACCTATTAGGTGTACGTATATACTATTTGCAAGTTATGAAAAGTATTGAAAATATATCATGATCTACTTAGATGCTTCTGCTGAACATAATCATTCTACCATGTCAAACAATGATACATAATTTTACCGTCGATCTGCTACTTCAGGTAGCGTCGCATGCCGATGACGAACGCGATGATATGGAATGTACTAAAGATATGACACCTGGGTTTATTTGCTGGCACGTGCATATTATGCAACCTGTCAGACATTGATTAGCAATAATCAATAAACATTTCCGTTGCCCAACCCAATCTCGAAAAAAAAAAGGTGAGAAAAACTTGCCTGAGCCATCACTCCAGGTGCCTCCGCAAAATAAACTTGGTTACTGACCCGGATACGATCGATTATAAGGCGATAATTAGTTCACGAAAATTTATGAAAATTTGACTACGAGGTTCTACTTTATATGTTCAACATATATATATATATACATTTGTACATTACCGTCATGTTCATATTATGTAATTTTATGTTTGCCGCATGGGTCGAACGACCTTCTGGCTCTTTGAAATAAAACTATCAAACTATCAAACATAAATATATTGACAAATGCCTGTACATAATTGCAGTGATGTAAATATGTAGATTCGTGATAATTATGTTCGTGCACATAAATTATGCCTTTATGCCTTAACTTAATGTCTTTATATGGCAAGTATCAATTCTTAATTTTGTAATAATGAAACAAAATTCTTTTAAGAGCAGTTTATTTAAAGTTTGGTAAAGATAAGTTAAGTCTCTTTAAAGGTAACCGAGAATACCCTCCACTGGCCGAAAATACCCGACATTACTTCAGGAACTGGTTCCCGGCCTTTTACAAAAATATGGAAACCAGCAGTTACAATCAACACATAAACCAACTAACGAATGGTACCAGCATATTATTATTAGTGTTGAACTAAAAACAATCCCATATTTTAAAAACACACGAACTTATGCTTTCACTAAACTTTAGGTACCTGAAAATGCCTGACACCGCTCTACAATACCATAATTATTTAATAGGGTCGAATAAGAACAAACCCATCTTTCACCAGAAACAGTTTTATTTATAAATAAATGTATCATCATTATATACAATGAATAATGGAAAACAACAACAACAACAACAACAACAACAAAATTATGACAGATCATACGGATAAAACTATTCACGAACAATTGTTTTAAAGCACAATTCGTTTTTATTTTTCCTGATTATTTGAGTGATAGCTTTTATAAAATATAATTTACGGTTTCGGCATAAAAGAGTCCCGATGAAGTATACTACTCGGAAATATCTTCACGGATGTTTCTCCACGATGTCCTTGGAAACCGGAAGTGGCACGATGAGAGCGGGATTGTCCAATCCAAAACCTTTTCTGACATGAACACCGGCCCTTTACTTACATATAGTTTCACTCTGGCACTCATCTGAATGACCTCCCTGCATGTTAGACCCGAGAACGAAAGTTCTGCATCTTTAGACGTCTTCTTTCGGACCCTGCCGAGATAGACACGCTTTGATGTGGCTTGTCCTTTGCTGAGAAGTTTAACCGTGGCAAACAGTTTGCAGTTATCTCTGAAGCGACACGGCAAGCGTCCCAATTGCAGAAAGTTAATCCACAACTTCTCGGACACGATCATATATTTGTATTCGCAACCGATCCAGTACGAGTTCCCCGACACAGGTTTGATATTTCTGGATAGGTCTAGCATACACATCTCATGTGATATGTAGTTCTCCGTCAAAATCGGAACATTCAATTTCTTGGTACTGCCAGAAGTTGAAATGATTTGCTGACGGTCTTTTTTCAAGTCAACTGATTGGTAGTGCTTTTCATTGCGATTCCATAGAGGATCATCGGTGTAACGCGCTTGCACGAAAGTGTCGGCATCCTCCTCTCCTTCCTTGTAACATACATCTAGTAGAACATTGTCACTGCCGGTGCTCAAGCGGGGTATGTCTAGTGCTGACAAAACACTAGCGGCAGAACTACATGAAGCGTCGTCTGACTTTCTCGTTTTTCTGACCATCTCAAACTTGAAAGCAGGAATGCCTTTTCCGAAAGTCGGCCTTGAAGCAAACATTGTCAATGTATATTTATTTCTAAGCGGCTCGGACAAATGTATCTGGAATGCTTCAAGTCACCAAGAAAGGCACCTTTTATACCGTGTAGATCTGCCTCCACAGTGCCGCTAATCAGTCGCTAATAGCCAGTATTTTGAACTTTCGAATGACTGAAGAAAACATGGACCACCTTGGACAGTATATGAAGACCGTTTTGTCAGTTTATGTCATACATATTAGCAAAAAAAAAAAAAAAAAAAAAAAAAAAAAAAAAAAAAAAAAAAACTTTCGCTACTGACATACATGCGGTGTGTCAGTCACGAGAGTTTCAGTTTCTCTATCACTACCATCACTATTCAAATAATATGTTATGGTAATAGTGAGTACTTTTACTCCAATCTTATTTTCAATTAACAGATTGGATGTAAATGAACAGACGGGTGACTACAATTACATCCGTTTACGAGAAAGTAGCAATAAAAATCGCTTTTCCAGGTTAAAAAAGATGTCAAAATGCAGCCAATTGTTTAAACCTTGGTTAAAATTTAACCATTGGTTAAAATCATGTTTTGGTTATAATCATGGTTTAAATCATGGTTAGCGATTGTATAAAAAGTTAAAATTTAACCAACTCTATTTTTGGTTAAAATAACCAACCTCCATAAGGCTGGTTAAGTTTTAACCAGAATCAATATGGACGCTCTGATTTTGACACAGACTCGACGACCTAGACTTACTGGTCACCGACTGGAACGACCGACGAAGAGGAACAATCCTCTGACACATCGACAGCAGATCATGATCGCTCTGCGTTTCTATGCATCTGCAATTTTTTTTACAGGTCATTGGTAATACCGTTGGGGTTGACATTGCGACTGTCTCACGAGTTATTACCGACGTGACAGACGCTCTTTTTGACCTGATGACCGAATTTATCAAATTCCCACAAACCGAAGAAGAACTTCGACAGGCAAAACTGGGATTTTACAAAATAAAAAAAAATTCCCAGGTGTAATCGGTTGTATTGATGGAACGCACATCCGAATCATTTCTCCACCCAAAGATGAGGAAATGTTTTACGCGAATAGAAAAAGATAACATCCAATCCACAGGGGCTCGAAGTTGCATGGGGCGAATCATTTCGTACTCAATTGTAGCATTAAAAATAGGAAGGGAGGACACTGTTTTGAGACCAAATTTGGAAAAACGCGTTTATAACGAAATTCAAAATTGAAAATGGACCAGGTTGTGTTTTAAATGTATAAATTCGGAAAATTCCACACGTAATTGAGGTAGTTTTTCTCTTGTAACTGAATTTATTGTTCCAATCGAGCTTGACAACAGCCAGGGAAACCTATTTCCGGTTTCTTTAGCAGTGAATATAAAGGTAAGTTTTTATTGGTCAATCAAACTGTAAACGAAACTTACATTTCCCGGAAAAACTTCACTGAGTTAGGAGGCCCAGACTAGCATAAACAACGCGATCGAAAATGGGCGCAATGTCATCATTGTCGGACAAGAAGGTATAGAGAAGTCATACCTGCTTACACAATACTTAATTTAAATATATCGACCAATGAACGCTTACATTATATTCATTAACAAAAGAAACCGGAAGTAACCGGTCCTGTCTGTTGTCAAGCTCGATTGAGACAATAAAAACACTTGTTATTCGTTTATAAGAGTAGAAACAAAACGGAAAACGACACGATTCTATATTTCTTTTAATTTCAAATGCATATGAACCATTTTATTGGTCGTTATTTGCCGTAAATGCGATATTCATAGAATAGCCGAAAACAGTGTCCTCCCTTCCTATTTTTAATGTTACCACTAAGTGCGAAATGATTCGCCCCATGCAACTTCGAGTCCCTGTGATTCAATCAACGTTCAAGCTTCTTGTGATCACCTTGGTGAGTTACTTAGCATGACATCCCATTAAATTATACCCAGTAGCTTCCCTTGATTTTAATTTACTGGCGTGAAGGGTGTACTCGTTATTTACCAATTTGTTTCTCTAGTTTCGATCGTTTTGTGATTCTACATTTAAAAATGTTCACAAGTGCATATTTTAAGACCTATACTTTATTTTCCTATAAAAGTCCATCAAAACACTTGTATGATAATAAGAAGCGATATTCTAAAGGAAAAAAAATCATTGGAAATTGCCGGTATTTTTTGCGTTTTTAAAATAATAAAAGTCCTTTTTGTTGCACTTTATTTAAAAAAAAAAAGAATAAAATTATATCATGCGATAACGATTATATTAACAAAATGCATTTTCAAGTTAAAAGATGGTCGTCACATTTATAGTTACAGCGTACATGTTATCAATTTTATTTTTTATTGTCTGTTTCAAAGTCTGATATAATTAAGCGAGAGAGAGAGAGAGTTTAAAATTAAATTTTAATTATATAAAAAAAAAAAAAAAAAAAAAAAAAAAAAAAAACATAAGATATTTGTTCATGTCTTTTTTTTATCATACCGTTTTAATTTGTAATTGATATTTAAAAATATTTATGCAGCAAATTACTATATATGTAGTAATTTCCAAATCATTACTATTTATATCTTTAAAATTTATTGAGTTATTAATTATCCCAAAAGAGGTTTGGAGACTTATTGTTTTTACTCCGTTTACTCTTATTATTATTCGTATTCTTCTTCTTCTTTCTTTCGCCGGCAACTTTGTATGGGCCATATCTTGGAGGTCACACTTATAAATAGTCCTCAGTGAGTAGTGGTGCCTCCCTGATTTTTGTAAATGGGTTGTTCATGGGCCCCACCCCATTCAACAATGGATTTATTGCATAAAAATAGAATAATTGAATAGTACTACTTTGATGTCACCCAGGTATCAGACTCCACCCTATGAATTTTACTTATGACCTTTTTTTTTATTAAAAAATGTTCAGATCCCCACACCTTAACAATACATGTATATATTCTTGTTCCTCATGATGAGATTGACTGAATGGTACTAATTTGGTGTCCCCTGAGGTCACCCAAGGGTCATGCTCCACCTCAATGACATCCTGTGTGATAGTGTCTCTAGCTGGAGGAGGTGGTCCACCGCCGGTCTCCCTCATCAGCTGAGTTTCTTGGGAAAACCCTTGTTTTGCCTTTCGTTGCATATTCCTCCACTTCTCTTTCACCTCCTCCACCGTCCTCAAGCAAACTCCAAAAGCATTCACCACCTCCGTGATCGACTTCCAGCTATCTTCCTGCATACGTTTCGTAACTATACAGTCACCGCCGCTTGAGTGTTTGGCTTTCAGAGCCCAGCCGTGTTCCTTCATCTGTTCAGTGATCACTGTCATTTCACTTACTGAGAAGTTTTTAGATCGGGATCTTTTTTTTCTGTGATAGGTTCCATTTTCTTTTATAGATCGATATATCGCCTGTCTATATACAGTACCGGATGAACGGATTATTGCATGATGGGAAGGTTTAATTGGTTATTTTAA
This sequence comes from Solen grandis, assembly GCA_021229015.1. Taxonomy (NCBI): domain Eukaryota; kingdom Metazoa; phylum Mollusca; class Bivalvia; order Adapedonta; family Solenidae; genus Solen; species Solen grandis. The sequence goes on from CM037779.1 coordinate 21,172,306, forward strand.
CCAAAGTCATGGTTAACTAACCCAGTGGTTATGCTGTTTTATACAAGAGGATAACCAGGGTGGTTAAGTAACCAACTTGGTTAAAAGATAACCATGGGTTAGCTGTTAACATAGGGTTATTTTAACCAAAGTTTATACAATTGGCTGCAGTAGGACAACTCATATAAACAAATGCAGGTTCGAGATCAGTAATATTTGAATACTTAGGATACATTTTAACAGGTTTGCTTCTCTAGTAAATTTGCTTAAATATTTTGATTTTTAAATAATAAATTGATATTAATTGTAAGTGATTAAGGACATAAGTCATGCCATCCTTGTCATGTAAAATACACGTGTTTCGCAAAACCAAAATGATGGAATTCATTTTTGTTAAATACCAATCAGTGATTTACTGGATTTATCACTGAGATAAACTTGATATCGTCACTGTTGTTATTATCACTAGTTTTTCAACCGGATAATATCCCGTTCTCGTGACATGATTTTGATATCAATCCAATGCACTTGATTATCCTGTATCTATCTAAATTAGGCATTACCAAAATATGGTTGGTTGATTTCGAGACCGGATATATTCACAGAATTCACAAATGAAGTTATTAAAGCCTCAAATATTTACTTTCGCGGCTTTTATTTCACCAACTGGCGATATGGATAGTACTAAACTCTACAAAATAAAAACAAATACCCCATATTGAAGTGTGTTTGCTTTAAATAAGATTCAGTTCGAAATTAAACATTTATAAATAGCGTTATTGCGCAAAGTATTTCATGCTTGGGTCACATTCATCTTGAAAACAAACATGACGGGATCAACAAAATCTCTTCATCGGTACCTGTATTATGTCAAAAATAAAGGAAGAAAACCTTTTTTTTCAAAGTTCTTAAGATATGTATTTTTAAAAAGGTTTATGAATAAATAAATGCATGTAACTGTACCACTAATACTGTACTAAATACAATGTACTACAAAACATGTATTAAATCAAGACTATACAAACAAGAATATCATCTGAACACAACATAAAATATCGCTACAACAAAGTCACATATTTAATTTCACTCTTAGAAATAAAACAACTTCAGACTTACTTAGAAGTAGTTTAATTGGGTTTTGGAATGAGCCAGAAAAATTGATCTATTTAATTATCTATTATCTATGAGTCGTAACTGTGATTTCTTATCATCTATGATTTTATGGTTACTATTGTACCTGATTGACATAAATGACACAAACGATTTTTCAAGTATTTGCGTATAAATCATTAAACGTCTCGTTTAGCAGATACAAAGGTCGATATTACAATTGTACTCATAGTTTTTTTTTTATTGAAAATATGGAATTTAACCCAAGCGAGGCGAAGCCGAGCGCAGGGTTAAGTTCTTTATTAAAAAAACAAAAACAAAAAAACTGTAAGTGGCCCAAAATTGTCTTACTTTTATCACGTAGGCCATAGCGGCACCTTTGAAGTCGGCGGTAGCACCACGCGCCTCACGTAACCTTTCAAAACTTATTTTTCACATAAACTGGGCAAAATATGAAAAATATGTAACTTATTTTTTGGACTGAAAAAGAGCTATGCCAATGGCTGAAAATGTGGGACAAACGATGTAAAGAGACACTGGATATACCAATTATCAAGTAATGTGTCTTGCGTGTTTCACATAGTCGAAGTCTTGCTAAGGAATGGTAGGGTGTAAGTGTTGACTCACGTCTTTCCACGTACAGCTATATACACATGTTATACAACGGCGGAAAACACTATTTAAACGACTATAACTATTCAAACAAGGTATGTGTTTCGGCTACCATATACTCTAAACTATAGAAATGGGGATTTGTAATAAAACTCGTACTTTTAGAGGGTAAAAACTCTTGCAACATTTGTCAAAGGCTGCTAAAGCTTGCATATCTATTCAATCTTTTATAACTGTATTTGCTTATTGAGACATAAAAATCAGACGAAAATTCGCTTATCTAATCGTAAAATATTTAGTATTTCGAAATTTTAAATACGCCATTTTTCCGAATGGAAAAAATTTTAACACGTTTCTATATTGTTTTATTTAAACAACATACACGCCTATATTAAATTACCCCCCCCCCCCCCCCCCAAAAAAAAAGAGTAAAAAATGTTCGTTTTTGAGATTAATGCGGAGATCTGAAATCGTCCATCACATCGTCAAAGTGCACAGATGATTGGTAGAAATAAAACAAGAGGGCCAAGATGGCCCTTGGTCGCTCACCTGAGAAAGATGATTGCTTAAGAAATAAAGATGCTTGAGTGTAAAAGTGAAATCTGGCTTTTTTTTATGGTGAAATGGGCATAACTTCTAAATTTACAAGTCAATATCAGTTATAATTGAACCCGATTGTGAGATTACGGGCATAAACATTGTCTTAAAGTTTAAAAATGATTGTTAAAAAAATAAAGTTGGTAGAGAATAAACAAAGTGAAATCTTGCATTTTTTGTATTAAAAGGGGCATAACTCCTAACCTAAATGACCCATCTCAGCCACAATTGAACATAATCGAGACCTTATGGTCATAAACATTGTAATAAAGTTTGAAGATGATTGCTTAAAAGATGAAGATGCTAGAGTGTAAACAACGTGAAATATATTAAAAGGTATCACATACGATCTCAGCATATCAACTAATCGAGACTTTTGGTCATAACATTGTATAAAGTTTGAAGATGATTGCTAAAAGATGAGATGCTAGAGTGTAAACAAAGTGAAATATGGCATTTTTTTCATATTAAAAGGGGCATAACTCCTGACCTAATTGATGAATCTCAGCCATAATCGAACTCAATCGAGACCTTATGGTCATAAGCATTGCCATAAAGTTTGAAGATGATTGCTCAAAAGATGAAGATGCTAGAGTGTAAACAAAGTGAAATATGGCATTTTTTTATATTAAAAGGGGCATAACTCCTGACCTAATGGACGATCTCAGCCATAATCGAACTCAATCGAGACCTTATGGTCAAAAGCATTGTCATAAAGTTTAAAGATGATTGCTCAAAAGATAAAGATGCTAGAGTATAAACAAAGTGATTTCTGGCATTTTTTGAATATTAAAAGGGGCATAACTTCTGAACTAATTGACGGATCTCAGCATATCGAACTCAATCGAGACCTTATGGTCAAAACATTGTATAAAGTTTAAGATGATTGCTAAAAGATAAGATGCTAGAGTTAAACAACGTGAAATCTGGCATTTTTTTATATTAAAAGGGCTTAACTCCGACCTAATCAACTGATCTCAGCCATAATCGAACTCAATCGAGACCTTATGGTCATAAGCATTGCCATAAAGTTTGAAGATAATTGCTCATGAAATGAAGATGCTAGAGTGCAAACAATGTGAAATCTGGCTTTTTTGAATTTTAAAAGGGGCATAACTCCTGACCTAATGTTCCGATATCAGCCATAATAGAACTTGGCCGAGATTTTATGGTTATAAACATTGTTTTAAAGTTTGAAGATAATTGCTCATAAAATGAAGATGCTAGAGTGCAAACAAACAAATTGTGGACGACGGACGACGGACGGACGGACGGACAGACGGACGGACGACGGACATTCATCGATCCTAAAAGCTCATCCTGAGCACACGTGCTCAGGTGAGCTAAAAAAATAAATAGAAATACCTCCCTCGTTAATGTTGGAAAAGTCTTTGTTTCCTGACAAATATACTTAGCAAGTGCAGGTCACATTGCGCAGGAACACGCTATTTTCGCAAAAGCCACTTCTAGGAGATCGGTTAAAATAGAATACGATATCCCGAAACAGATGCTCGTTCACGTGACTCGTTCCGCAAAATAGAAAGTCTAAATATAGATGTTATCATTATAAATTAAGGTTCAATACCGTTCGTGATGCTATTGCCTGTAATGGAGAAACCACTCATTTATTTATTACCATCACGGAATGTTGCATTGGGTGATCATGAATCTGTAGATAGGTATTAATAGGTGTAATACACAAATATAGTAAAATATCAAATTTTTAGGTAATGGCCAGTTGTGAAAGAGCTTTAAACTTTCACAAGGGGAGCATCCAACAATATTGTATTTCAAAAGTGTAAAAGCGGAAAACTTTATGAAAAAATTATACTACATAACGAGCAAACTTGGTCTCCGTCCATCCGTCCGTCCGGACGGACGGACGGACGTCCATCCATCCATCCATCCATCTATCTGATAACGGTTTCAAGGTAAAGTACCTGTGCCTCCGTGGCCGAGAGGGTAAAGTCGCTGACTTTAGAACTCACTCAGCCCCTCACCGCGTGGGTTCGAATCCCGGCAGGGTCATTCGGATTTTCATGTGAAGAAGCCTTCCAGCTGGCTTGCGGTTGGTCGGTGGTTCTACCCGGATGCCTCCGTGCATTCGGGGTCTTCCTCCACCTGTAATTAGCTGGACGTCGCTATAAGACTGAAATACTGTCGAAGCGACGGTAAACTCAAATAGTCAAGTCAAGTGTAATGGTGCCGCTACATTTCGGACCTCATGGCCTTTCCCAGAGATAACCAATGTTTCCCAATGTTTCAGTAGGGTACCTTGGTTATCTTGATAGAGGTTAAGTGGTCCAAGACGTAGCGGAACCATTAAAGGAACTTACCTTAATGCTGCATCCTTCTTTTAAAATAAATAAGATTGAGCGTACATGTTTGTTAATAGTCGAAAAATTAAACTAAAATGTGCACTTCGTTTAAATCATTCAAAGCAAATATCTTATAAATCCAAGTGCATGCCAATCATAGCATTAGAAATGTTTGTTGGAAGGAACTGATACCACGTGTTTAGCGGGATGAGTGTCCTGGATTTGGTCTCAATATCACTATCATTTGATTCTATCGATATGAAATACTTTACGCCGAGCATACTCTGTTGGTTACGGTGGCATATATAGATATTTAATTATTAATTCTAATAAAATATTAACCTGAAAATAGACTAAGCCTTTTGTTTTGGTTTATAACACATCATGTAAGATTTCGTTAAGATGCTATTAGCATGCTATTTCTCACCAAACTGTCGTAAGAGGTTTCTATACTACCAGCAATTTCTACATGTAATTCTCCGAATACATTGCATTTTGCTTGCTTGTGCATTCACTATTTTATTATAATATATCCTACATCAACCATTAAATAATTCCAGATCTGTTTCGATATCCATAATGTAACGTATTTAAATAAACATGTAAATACTTAACAATACTGTAAACACCCGACGTCGCTTTGTGTCAGGATGGCGTTCAGGTGTTTAGACAATTTGGATATAAAGTCTAAGTACTGCTTATAGACCTTAAGTCACTTTATGTGTTGCATACAACACCAGTTAATTGTTGTGTTATATTGAACGTGATTTCGGGATCAGGTGTCTCCATTTCGTACCTATCATGCGATTGAATAGTCTAAGATGAATAAATGATGGAGAGAAGAAAAAAGAAAAAAAAATATAATACACCCCTTTACATTCTATTATATATTCGTTATTTTATATAATCCTATCATGAGGTCCGTGGACGTTTTCTTGTGAAACAAAATCCAATCCCACTTCTGACACCAAAAATTGTAAACACCCGACGTCGCTTTGTGTCAGGATGGCGTTCAGGTGTTTAGACAATTTGGATATAAAGTCTAAGTACTGCTTATAGACCTTAAGTCTAGACTTCTTTCATGTTGGAAAATCTCTGTTATGAATGTAAGAAAAATGTGGATGTCTATATATGTTGTCTTTGTTGTTCTCTGTTGTTGTGATGTGCTGAAGTTGTGCGTCTAGACGGAAGGTTTATAAAACTGGAGTTAAGCGCTTAAAAACTTAACTGACTCCTAACGACGAATGTATTTAAGCTTAAGTTGGACAATTAACGACTGACGAGGAATTGCGGTTGAACTTATTCTTTATTTTTTATAATATACCGCAGTTATCTCATGTATTTACATAAATTAAGGTTTTTAGTGCTAGTGCGTCAGACGTGACCAGTTGCTTGCTATTATATCTTATATTATTGTTTTGTTTACTAAATTTTATCAAAAGATTTTAAAAGTAGAGTTAAAATAAATCTGCCTATTTATAATACTTCATTTCTAAATGTTAATTCTGATACCTTTAGGAATTCTAAAGCCGCCAGGCAGATTACAAGTTGGCAGAAAGTTCATTATTGAGTAATGTTGGAATTTGAAGGTCGCGGGTTGAAAAGTTGCAACTGATGATGATGCTGACGCGCTCTCACTTTTATACTGATTGGATGCTGGCGAAGCTGCTGGCATGCTTTCAGCCAATCAGAAAGTCTCTTTCGAATCCAGCAATGCTGGCAGCTTCAAGTAGGTACTTCGGTTAGGACCAGCATCCAATGAAATCTTACAATAACGTCATCAAAACAAATAAATGCATTCTTTTAAATAATGAGTCATATTCCTTATCAAATAAGAAAAACTTAAACCAAAGTTCATAGAATATCTGTCAATAACACATATAGAAATACAGCTTTAAACTACGTAAGTTTTCTGCCAGCCTTCCACAATTTAAAAATATAATATCTAACAATTAAATAATACATATCTTCATTTAATTGGACAAAAGTTAAAAAATGTATCAATAACAATAAATATTTACCCTAAAGAGATTAAAATTATAAAATTCATAAATTAGTGCGCTATATCCAAAAGTTGCAAATGGCGGCTGCTGTCAAAATGAAAGAAGTGTGCCAGCAAATGCTGGCGATTAAAATAATGGCTTACTGTTAATAAATACGAATGAAACATTAAGCTTGCTGAATTAAGGGAGTTCTATTCTCTATCTCACATATGGGGAAGTGCAGCAAAGTTACGAATGAAATGAAAGGTAAGTCAATTTACAAATGAACTGAACGTCTATCTCTAGATTAAACTGTACCAATTTTCGGATGTAACAGAACTTGGATAACTGGCTATTACAATACTATGTGATATGGCAGAAAACAAAATTTGGACCTATAGTAAAAAGGAGGGAATTTGAAGTTTGTCTAAATATAGCCTCGACATTTTGTCCGATGCAGAAATGTATGTTACCATAGCGTGTTGGCGTGAAAAAAAAATGCAGAGTAACTTTGACTGAAATAGTTCATGACTGATTAAAGAAATTAATAAAAAAAATAACAATCATATATAGGATAGTGTTCGCTAACACACTTATAAACGTTATAACACTATACAGAATGTACACGTTGTACAAATTAGCATGTATTAGATGTGAAAATGTGTTTGCCCGTCTTCGATCTAAAGCCGTGTACTTATGACTCTATCCATATAAATATATCTGGATAACACCTTTATATACACCGTGTTATTTTTTCGCGGTTTTGAACAGTTATGTTATATGATTTACTATTGTTTTTTTTTAGTACCGGGATATAACAGCATCATCAACATATTTTAGATATATTACCTCAGACACCGTAGCCAAAAACTTTCCAAATATCTTTTTCAACTGGAAGATAAACATGCGATACCCAACGAAAAGTATATAATTCTCCATAGACTGCAGGCTTTTGTTTAGTAAAATAAGGAGAAGAGATGCACATGCGAGATAGAAATATGTGCAACAGTAGTAAGGGTGCCGGCACCCTTACTACTTGCAACGATATCATCCACAACCATTTTGTTTGCATACCGAGAGAATTACAGATTACTTCTACGTTCTACTTCCTTGGATAACGTTAAAGTTATTGGGAAAATCTATTCTGCCCTGATATGAAAACTAAGAAAGCCTATTAGGATCAACGACAAAAAATAAATTCATTAATTCGCGATTAAAAAGGCATTATAACGCGGACGAAATGCGTTATTATGCAAAGCAAAAGCGTAATTACGAGAAGTTGAAAGTCGTTATCACTAGGACTGTATATTGCCTGTCCGTTTCCGGTGCGATATATATTGCAATACGGTAATAACAATACGCAATAAAATACAATATACACACTCGCATCTGTGCTTTTACTGCTACATCATTATCTCTTTCGAGTCTTTCTTGTGCAGCGCTCTACAACGTTAAGTCGCGTTTTTTTTTTATCCAGTTGGAGGATGTATTTTTTGTTGTAGATTGCAATGTTTCTTTGCTATTTACAAGTAAACAAATAGAATAAAATATTGATACCATACATAAATAGAAGAATGGAAATAATTGATAAATTTTTTTGTCCATGGCATAATGCAGAAATGAAGAATTACATATATATTTGTTTCTGTCTCTGAAATTCATTCCTTGGGTTTATTTTTTATTCTAGATTTTATAGATTTTATCTATTTTGTGCTTATTATATCTAATATGCGTCCTTTTGTTTTGAAAGTAAGTAAAATCTTATATACTGTAGGAAAGCGAGAAAGAGAGAAAAAAGTGGCAATGCGCTTCTTGTAAGCTGTTAATTAAAACAAATCTAGTATTCATTCTTTCTTGTTACAACCGTGCAAAAACCACGAAAATTGTTGCTTTTAGAAATGACGGAATAATGTCGCAACAGTGTAAGTTGACATTTAAAATTTGTTAATTATTTCACTTAATCCTGGTTTCTTGTTACAAAAGTGTTTACGCAAATAAAAGCGGGTTTATAACATGGAGTTTATCAGAACCGCTTGAAAAGTTTTAATCCTTAATTATCAAATTAACTAAAATATAAAAAAAAACAAATGCGACATCATTACATTAAAAACCCTTTTTTCTCCCAGAGCTATCGGCGCTTTAATTTTTGGACTGTCGACTACATTCTTTAACAGCTGGAAATGAAAAGCAGGTTGTATCATCCCGAATACTTTATCAAAAAGGGTGAGATGAAGGCTACATATACGTTTCAATCATAACAGCTTAATGACTTAAATGTGCTTATTTAAATGAATTTATTTGAAGGTTTTTGCACTGGAAACATCCATTTTACGCGTGAACATTTATGAAACAGAACAGAAACCCCATTTACACACATGAAAGTCTACTACTTGTAGTGCTTCGCATTAGACACACCATAGTATGTAAGTTATCTAAAGTAGTTTACAAGTATTTTGCATGGTTAACAAGTTTAAGTCTTAAGGGGCGCCGTGATTCACGGATCTGAAGGTTTTGGGTTCGAGCCCCGTTGGAGGCAAGAATTCTTCACGACCTTCCCAGGCGCAAAGTACTGGTCCAACCCAGGAACCGTCGAGAGGGATTAGTATAAGTTGTAAGAACTTGTTTCCCCAATCGACGTAAAATAAATAAGTTTAAATTAAATTCAGTTTAAGTCTTCAAAAATCCCCCCATTCCGAGTATTTCTAAATTTTAAAATATTGTTTTGATTATCAAATACATTGTCAAATTTCTACAAGTAATCACAAACATATATAGTCCAAGCAGCGTGCTAAGTACTGAAATAAGGTCATGATCTCTCGATAGGTATGTATCAAGATTCTTGACCCTCACTACTGACCTTCATGAATAGACTAGATAAAATAGATTTGGAGGCAGTCTCTACAACACTTAACGCTGACAAGGTGGCATCCAAGGTATGTGTTGCAGTGGTAAATTATTCAGCCGAATAATTTGCGCTACAACTCCATATTTTTCGTTCATCTCTCTCTTCGTTTATGTTTTATACACAATTCATGTTGACATGTATGAAGTTATGTTATGTCTGTGTCATTTGTATATTTAAATTTTTTTATTTTTATTCGTAATTCCGTTATAACATTTTTATTGGCATCTAGCGGCATGATAAGTTTTGTTAATCCGCTTTGTCAGTTTTATGGCTTTTCAGTGACTCCGCCCACAAAGCCGTGATTGGCATTTCTGTTTATTCTGTAATTTGTTATAATAGTTGTTGATTTTGATGGTAAAAAAAAGGGATTCTAATTTTAAAGTGCAGAAGTCTGTCAGGACAACCATTACGTATTTAATGTCAAATATCGTGCTTTAAATTTATACAGAATACTGTATATCACTAATTGATTGGATATATCTGTGTTGAAATATATTTATTTAACAACACAGAGACTTGTGTATTTTATACACCCTACAAAGTGTATCTATGGAAGAAAAGTTATTACGAACTACCGGATCTCTAAATTTTCCTATTTTCACCGGGTTACCATATGCTTAAAATAGAATTTTAAAAGAGAGGAGTTTTTGTGTCAACAAATGTTATGACTAATAATTTCTGTTTTTGCTTATTTCTCCCCCAAAACTGCTGATTGACCACACGGAAACATGCTCAGAATGCTAGTGTGCTAATAATTCTAAGGTCATTGGCGATTTTTTTCGAATTATACTACAGTCACAAATAAGGAACTGCCACCGTTGTTGGACATCACCCGCCAGACAACACGCAGTTGCAATCGAGAAGTAACAGCTGAACATTTTGCTCATTAGAAGGCGCTTGTAAAGGTATATGTACGTCTAAAAAGTTTTTATTTTCGTAGTCAGGGTGGGCCGGCCACCGTATATTCATCGGGCGGCTTTTGCTACGAGTTTTTTTACTTTAAAAAATCATTCGATTTCAACGGCGACCATGCATGAACATATTAAATTAGACAGTCGCCGCGCAAGGACGCTGAGAACGTCCGATTTTCGCGTGCATGTGCAACTAAAATTTATTGAAAGAGGAATAAAGACCGAAAAAACGGGGACCGCCCTGTGCCTGAACAAGATTCAAGATTCAAGATTCAAATATTTTATTTAGTAACGTAAACATATACATGTTTTTTGTTACATGATCCAATGATATTAATAACAAAACAACAAAAGTCACATGCCATGGTCTACGATGGCAACTATAAAGAGAGAGAGAGAGAGAGAGAGAGAGAGAGAGAGAGAGAGTACATGTATCAAACAACTAAGCAAAAAATATTCAAGTTCTAAATAAATATACATTTGTATGTAGATTACTTAATAAATAATAATTGAGGATGAACAAAATGCTATACAAAAAAATTATAGTATCGTAAATAAGATTTTTTAATCAATTCAAGTATTCGGTATGAACGCACGGCTTACATAATGCTACTGTCTAAATAAAAAAAAGAGAGATGTGCAGAACAAAAATACATAATCTATGTTTCATTTACAGATAAAATGGTATTACGTAAAGTAAAAGCATGTTTAATAAATTTACCTAAATTTATAATATTAATAAATTTATAAAACTAGGTTTAAAAATTAACAGTTTATTAAAATTTAATTTAAAAAATATTCAACTCTATTTGCACCGTACCTACCAGCTTCGACTTGTAAATTATGTGACGAAAGTCTTAACTTTGAAAGAAATATTCGATAAATTCTTGGTAACTTATCCAAATAAAATTCATAATCAAAACATGTTTTAATAGATTTATATGGGCGAAAGGATTCGCCATTAAATATAGTTGTAAACCAAGCCTTTTTTTAAAAAAAAAAAATTTACGATCGATACTATTTGGATTAAGCCAAACATGAGAGAGACCATTTTTGTCCAATAAATCTTTAACCTGAAAGGCCCAATTCCTCTTGCCTCTATTACAGTCATTTAATAAAGAATTATACATTTTATGAATTATTATATTATTACTATCTAAGGTATTCAGCCAATATTTTATTATTCTAACATGTCTATTAATAAATAAAGGAAATCTACCTAGATCACCATAAATCGACATAGTACATGTAGATTGTTTGACACATAATAACCATTTACAAAATTTTAAGTGAATTCTTTCTAATGTTTTACCTTTACCAAATCCAGATATTTCACACCCATAACTTAGGACAGAGCCAACAAATGCGTCAAATAATTGACAAACAGTACTAGGTTTAATCAATTTTGAACTAATATTCATCATCAATGTATTCAGAGCCTTTAAACCTTTACCCGCCAACATTTCCTGGTTGTGTACGAAACTTCCGGTATAATTAAAAATAGTACCAAGATAATTAAAATTATTTACTGTTTCAATCGGTGTATTATCATAAGTCCATTTTCCATTTGCTTTAACGGGCCCTCTTTTTCTAAAAACAACTATTTTACTTTTATCTGGGTTTACTTCTAAACCCCATGAGCTACAATATTCTTTTAACATATTTAAACTATTTTGTAAATCGGCTGGTGACTTATTAACAATAACCATATCATCAGCAAATAATAATAAAACAAATGTAATATCATCAATAGACAATCCTGAATTAATGTTTTCCATTAAAAATAACTCCAAGTCTTCTAAAAATAGAGAAAAAAATAAAGGGGAGATAACCTCGCCTTGCTTTAAGCCAATAGAGCATTCAAAATATTCAGAATAAGACTTGCACCCACGGACACATGATTTGACTTGAGAATACATATCACGAACTATCCTAAGGGTTTTTCCTCTTATACCTAAGCTATACAATTTATACCATAAACCATTTCTATAAACGCTATCAATTGCTTTTTTAAAATCAATGAAAGCACACATAAGACGACCATTTTCATTAAGAATTTTACTGATAATTGCATTTAAAACAAACATAGCATCAACAGTAGAACGCCCTTTTCTAAACCCAAATTGTGCATCACTAATAACATGATTACTTTCTGCCCAATCCGTAATGCGTTTATTTAATACACCTGTAAAAATCTTAGAAAAACAACTCACAAGTGTAATTCCTCTGTAATTATTTACATTGTTGGGATGATTTTTCTTATGTAACGGGACTATTATACCACTCATCCATTCCTCAGGAAAGAAGCCTGAATTTAGAATACCGTTAAAAATATCTACTAAATGAAGCCCTAATATATCAAAAGATTCAATAAAATATTCATTTAATAGGTTATCCCCAGCAACAGATTTATTTCTTTTAAGTTTCTGTATGATATATTCCACTTCACTTAAAGTAATAGGTGCATCTAATTCTTCAAAAATACAATCATTATCATTAAAATTATGACCGTTACAAAAATATTCAGCCTCCACATTTCCAACATCAGGTATATTTGCATTTAAAGATGAAAAAAATTCAAAAAATTCCTCGGTCGTAATATTATTTGACTGACCTTTATTTTTTCTCGAAAAGTGCTTCCAAAAATCTTTAGGACTACTGTGACGTAATTTTTCTATTTTTCTCATTTTCTCCAATTCATATCTCCTTTTCGTCCGTTTAACCAATTTTTATACTCTATTTTTTTAATACACATATCTTCTCTGTTAATATCATTTTTATTGTTATTAAATTTTTCTATAGCATTAAAATATAACTCTTTGGCCTTTAAACATTCATTATTAAACCATTCAGACTGTTTACAAATTAAAGTTTTAACATTAACATTATTTTTAAAAAAATTTTTTAATAGCATTTGTAAATTTGTTAACACATTGATTCATGTCATACTTGTTGCCAAAATTAACATCATGAGTAATATCATTGAATAATGGTAATTGAGATATAATGCTATTTCTAAAATCATTGCGCAAGTCATCATTCCATTTAACTTGAGTGCGTATATATTTATCATTAATACAACTACGTACACAATTGCAATTTATTACAAAAACAATAGGCGAGTGGTCTGACCATTCACAAAATGGTTCAACATTAAAATCAGCAATAGAACTAAAATC
>CM037779.1:21192558-21242558 GCA_021229015.1 Solen grandis
TGTCGTATTTGTTGTTTTGAATCTATGTACAATGTATTCAGATAATTGCCAAGCATCCAATGCTATAAATGCAGCCCTACTTGCTTTCATAGACTATGTCTGATATGCAAAATCACACATATTTGAACCCATATCTTGATGTTTGAATTGTACTCAAGAAATATACAATTTGCAGTCAGTGAAATTGGGTCTGACTGCTACAGAGTTGGCCTATATTTCTTAAGATTTACAAGTATACAAGTATTTGGGTGGTTATCAAAAAAAAGATTTAATGAAACAAGTAATATGTTTTTAGATATGTAATTGTACATTCTTTCAAATCTGTTTTGAGCCAAATTTATATGTGAACTGTATATGTTTATTTTTATTTTCATATAATCAGGGAGATGCAAACGAAGAGGTAAGTTGACAAAATCTTTAAGCAATCCTGCATTTTGATTGGCTGCATGGCAATTATATCAGCAAACTCCTTAGCAGTGATTACCCCTTGCAGTAATTGTAACCACTGCCACCATACATATAATACTACTTTGCTTTCTGTTATGTATACAAGTTCTTATTGGTTCTTTACCACTTATTTACAGTTGTGGAGAAAATGGTATGTTTACCACAAGCATATTTTAAAGTAAACTGTCCAATTTTATTTATCAGTTAAACAATCTTTTTGCTAAACTTCATGATTTTGCTTTTTATCATCTCCTTTAATAGTTATCAAACTTTTTGTTTTGTTTTTTTTGCTACTTAATTTTACAGCTGTATCATATATGATTGTCACATGATAGCTGTGGTGGCAGTGATCTTGCTTGAAAAGAATGGTCAAAGGGAGATCACTGTGAAGGAGTTTGTACTATCAGCTGACTGTGGACTTGGGCGCCCCCTACTTCCTGTCCCGTCATGCTTTAGTTCTTCCTATCATGTGTATTATCTGTGATGTGCACCTTGTTTAACTACTTGTTCACATCATTTTATCTCATATAACATGTAAAACCCATTCATAATTAAAACTAGATAGGAAACATGGATGTCAAGACTTATTTTAAGACTTTGGCAGCTTGATGGCATGTAGAACAATGGTAAAACATACACAAACAGAAGTAGTAACAATAGTTTTGACCAAGCTCTCAATTTTTGCAACATATTCAACAGACATTAATTAAACCCCACTATTTTTTATATAGCAGTAAAAGTGGCGACGAAGGAAAGGTGTTCTACATTTTATTGCTTGAGGTTATTGGATGAGTTACTATAGAATTCTCTTTCTATGCTACACGAAGAAAAAAGAGGGGACATATAGTTTGAACATGTCTGTTAGTCTGTATATTGGTTTACCTTTTCTTGTCTTAGTGATAATTTAAATTTTAATCTGCTTTTAGGTCTCAGTGTTTGTACAGTGGTCACTTAGGTCAGTAACAAATACCTCTATTGATTATCAAGTCTTTGCCACATCAGCTAAAATCACAGTATTGTGTATGTTGATATCTAATGAGCAGTAAGTTTAACCACTGTGGCCTTGTTAAAGAGGTTACTTGTCTTCTAATTGACCTTTGGATTTCAAACTTTATCTTATAAATTGAAAAAGACCTTTATTGATCTCAAAGGTCAAGGTTATGTTAAAATTGTCTTACCTGAGTGATAACTTAAATTAGTTCTAATTGCCCCAAAGGTTTCAAACTTGATTGACAGAACAAAATAGTAGATGGCTTTTTTCTAAATTATCCTTTGACTTTGACATGGTGGGAAAATTGCTTATAGCTTATAGAAAGCTTCTACTGATTTTTTGTTCTAAACAAAAAAGTCCAAGGTCACAAAGTCATGTTGACATACTAAAAATTATGTGGACCAGTGTAAAAAATCATTCAACCATATTTGCATGAATAGCATGAGTACTTTATAGTTACTGTATTACTAATAATAAAATCTTAGACTTATTTGTCAAACTTGGATGCTTTGTATGAATTGCAACATATGGAACTTAACAAATGCATGTAGTACCATGTGTAGTGTTTTAATAAGAAAAGTTTTTTAAAGGTGAAAGCATTATAAATGTTTGGTATATTAAATATTATTTTCTTCAGGAATTAATAAAAGATGTATTGCTGCATCATTGACTTACATGTATTTGAATATGACCTTTTTCTCAATGAACTAAAATTCCAGCAACAATACTTATATTAGGATTAAGCAAGTCTTAAATTATAAAGGTATATATTAGTGGTGAGCTGATTAATCATAAAGTCAACGAATCAGTGACGAGCTACTGGTTGACGTGACGATGACGACGAAAATAATTCGTTGACGAATTATTGACAAAAAAAGGGGGTGTTGTTAATATTTCAACGCGCATCTGACTGGGTAGTTTCATTAATTTGATAAATTGAAACTTGCAAAGTTGCACTTTGCACATCATTGGCCTCTGGTTGTAACCTCTTATACTTTATCTCGGTTCAATGTTTATACATGTATTTGAATATTTGAGAAATTAACATCTATACCTAATACATATCTATATAATCTATATAGTACAGAATACTTTATTTTCATGTTGTACAGTAAGAGAGTTTTAATAGGCATTTACTCCAAACATGGTATATTTGGTATTTAATCATGATTAATCAATTAATCAGTGACTTTTGTCTCTGATTAATCGACAAATATTTTTTCGACTGATTCCAATCACTAGTATATATAAGCATTCCAACATGCCTGTTTTACTAAATATTCCAAGTACATAACTAAGATACCATTGATTGATACCATATCTCTGGATACTTTTATTAGAAAAACAAGATTGCAGATGAAATTTGAGTGTTCAACTATTACTTAGCACTAAGAATAAATGGTAGAATTTTAGCCTTGTATATATGTTAACAATATGACACTATGTTATTATAAGACAACAGGATGTATAGGTAAAAAAAACTTTCATGTGTGCTACATGTGGGCTGGGATAAAAGGCAGTCATTGGGTGACCTGGTTTATACAAAATAACTCATTGGTTTATTTGTAATACTGTTTAACCCTTTCCCTCATAGAGGACACCATGAAAAGACCTATGCAAACAGCATAAAACCAGATCAGCCTGCGAGTAACTCGCAGGCTGATCAGGTTTTATGCTGTTCGCTGCTCCTCAGTGGTCTGGAAATGAGGATTTTGTAATTAAATTTGGTACGGTTTAACTGTGGTCTTCTGCAGATCAGGCTTTATGTGATACCTATTGAGGGCGTCAAAATGAGTATATATGAGGGAAAGGGTTAAAGCAGCTGTGTAAGGGAGACACTTGCTTGGCTTAAGTTTTCATTGCTTACAGTCTGGAAATGTTCATTTTAAAGGTCTACTGTCAGATTGTAAGTAACTTGCATTTTGGTCTTGCTTTTTACTGTTTGATATAAATTGAAGGACCGGTCCTGGTAGACGTGCTGTTAGAGGTGTCCATCCTGGAATTGAGAGTTGTGGGTTAAATCCTCGACTGAGACATACCAAAAGTTTTCAAGATAATGTGACCGGGTGTGGTATCATGCCACGTGTCTATAACATGATGCTGCATTGTGGGAGCACTTTATCTGCCTCAGGTAGACAGCCTCCAAATGACTGAAATACTGTTGATGGGATGTTAAAAAGTCAAATCAAATAAACAAATTGATGGTAAATTGGGGAATAAGGTTACACATTAGAACCTGAAACTTATGAGAACTACAAGTTGGATCTGTCTATTTAACACTGCTTGAAATTATCATAAGCCTACAAACAGGTATAATATGCTCTTAAAACAGGTTGAAATCTTATAAAGTCAATCTTATTGCAAACTTTGTTTCACAATATTGTTATGTACATAAGGATTCCTACTTGTTTATCAAAGATCTTAACCCTTTACTTCATATAGACTCATTTTGACGCATTGGCAAATAGAGCAGACCCAGATCAGAGAGTTCCTATAGGAGCTGTCTGATCAGGGTCTCTGTTTGCTCATGCGATAGTGTAGCTCATTTTCTATACAGTCTGCGTGGCAAAGAAAAATTCATGATTTCATATACGTACATGTACCATTTAAAGTTCAGTCAATAAATATTCATCAGTCATAAATTTGTACATGAATATTCATGAGATAAAGGTTTACGAGATGAAGAAGTATGTGAGGGCTGATCACAAAACTATTCCATCTATTTCTGTTTCTATATGCACTTAGAATAATTTCGTGGTCAGCTCTGAGACAAATTATGTACACATGGTGAAGGGTTTCTGTTGACCACTTTTATAATTTCATCTTCATATCACTGACCACTTGTTAAAGCTAGTTAATGTTGGTTTTGCTCATAATTATCATCAGTATCTCAGAGGCTAATGCACTTATCTCATCGTTTTTTATGAAACTTTGCTAGTTATAATATTTAAGTGTTAATTATGCTGATAGAATGAAAGATGCAACATGTTATTCAGGACAATTGAGTACAGAATTAAGCTATGTGAAGTTGAACTTCATTTAATTGGTTTATTCATGAACATATATTTTCACAGAAACAAACTGCTTTTTATTTTTGTTTTGATTGTCTTTCTCTTTGCCAGCAGGTAATAAATTTTTGCTGTGTCTCCACATCTTGAAAAATGTAATAATATTTCTAAACATCAAATTAAGGTGTCCTGTTGAATGAAAATGCATGAGACATCAGACTGTCTGCAGTTGTTGCTTCCATACCTTATCTTAGTTGTTGTTATACTCCATGCCATGGTTGCCTCCCTTCACTGTTGTTTTGTCCACAATACTGTAAAATTATATCATTTTGTGAATGTTTTACCTGCTATGTGTTTTTCACATCTGATATTCTACATATTTAAAAAAAGAAACAGTTGATTATTTTCAAATACTTATTTTCTCCTTTTCAACTAACATTTCGGCAGATCTGTTCCAAGTATATGTGCTGGGGGAATTATTGTGAAGAAGTTTGCATTAATTGCTGTTATTATTAGATTGAAAGGTCCCGGTGGATTTTTAGAAAGCAAAATATTTTAATCGGAATGATAACTAAGCAAATCAAATAAACTTGCAGGTAATTAGTCCATAAGGGGCTGTAACTTGGTATGGAACCCAAATGTAGTGTTACCTGTCCCGGTTGTCTGTGTGGCTAGAGTGTCCACCCCTGGAATTCGGGGACTGTGGGTTAAATCCCTAGCCACAACATACCAAAGTCATAAAAATGGTACTGGTATAGCTCCCTTGCTTGGCACTCACCATAGAAGGGTAGTTCCAGGACTAGTTGGCCAGGTGTGAGCTAGGATAACGTGACTGGGTGTGGTATTATGCCACATGTCTACGGCATGATACTGCAGTTAGGCAGCACTGTATCTGTCTCAAGTAGACATAGCCTCCAAATGACTGAAATACTGTCAAATTGGGACCCAACAAACATATTCTATACTGTATTAGGATGATATTCTATTGATAAATGACACAAAATGTCATATTACCTGGAAACCTTTTGTCAATTATTATTGACACCAAATATTAAGTGAAATCTCACTCAGATATGATATATAAATCTAATATTCACTTGTTGTAATATATAGAGTTATAAGTTAATATTCGATCACACAATTTCATGTTTTAATTTCCACATAGCTTAAACACACTCCAATATAAGAAGGTATCTCAGCTTGATCCCTGGATACATTGTTACTATATATATGCACTGTACATGTGTTACTTACAATGATTTTAACCTTTTAACTCATATAGACATACTTTGTGGTCTCGACAAACAGATCAGGCTCCTAGCTCTCTGTTTGTTCATTCAACATTTTAACTCATCCATGTTTTATATTTTATATGAAGTTAAGTAATTTAGTATTCATCATGTCATAAGTATGTACATGAATATTCATGAGGTAAAGGGTTATGAAGATTGAGTGTGTATTACAAGGAAGACCCGCCCTTCCCACCAGATGTGAGTGTCAGATGTTGTGTGTTACAGGACAAAGAGAATGAGGAAGCTTTCAAGGGATGGTTAAAGGACAAGAACAACCAGTTTCGGAAGGAGAAGTTGTTAAAGCGGAGACAGGACCAGGAGATGCAGGATGGGTACTACGTCCGCAGTCGCGAGGACTGTGAGAAGGCATTCAAACAGTAAGTCCTGGCACATGGTAACACCATAGTATTCAGTCAGAATGTGTGAATGTTTAGTTAGACTGGGAAATGGTTGGTAGAACATCAGAGCTGTCCTTTGCAACATTAAAACTTAAGTATGGTATTTCTAGTAATCATATTGACTTGTGTAATTCTCAGTAAAGTATTCTTTTGGCTCCTCTGTAATTATGTGTAAACTTTAAGATCATATTTTAGCTATGGAACTGTAACAATTTATAAATATATTGTGAAAATGAAAACTCTGTGTTACATCCATCTGTATCATTTTATCATAGAACAAATAAGTTCTTCACATCTGATTTGTCTAAACTCTTTGGAAGGTTAAGTTTAGGTAAAAGTTTCAGATGCTATCAAGAGTTACATGGTTATCATTTTGATTGCGGTTGATATTTACCATCCTCAGTGGCCAAGTGGTTAGAGTGTCTGCCTCAGGAGCAAGAGGTCATTGGGTTGACCTCAGACCATGACATACCAAAGTTGTTAGCAATGATACTGGTAGCTCCCTTGTTTGGCGCTTGGCATATAAGGGTAGTTCCAGGCCTGGTGTTAGGATAATATCAATGGGTTTTGTATGTCTTTAGCAATATACTGCAGTTTGGCAGCACTATATCTGTCTCAAGTAGACATAGTCTTCAAATGATGGGATTTTAAACCCAACAAATAAACAAACATTTGATATTTAACATATGGTTTCATACTGAAGTGTAATGATGATGGGACAGTTCTGATGCAGTCACTGCCATAGGAAGCTGTAACACTATCCAGACTGGTGTTCCGGAATATCCGGTCACTGCCATAGGAAGCTGTAACACTATCCAGACTGGTGTTCCGGAATATCCAGTCACTGCCATAGGAAGCTGTAACACTATCCAGACTGGTGTTCCGGAATATCCAGTCACTGCCATAGGAAGCTGTATCACTATCCGGACTGGTGTTCCGGAATATCTGGTCACTGCCATAGGAAGCTGGAATACCCTGTTACACGACATGTAACTCTCTGTAGACCACTAATGTGTATTCCAGAAATATATAAGGAACTCATATTCTTTTAACTTCTATACAATCAGATTTAATGCTGATACATCACTTTTGCAAGAATATGTACACAGAACAACATTATATAGCTATCTTACTGGTTAAATACTTGTATGAGAAAATAAAATGGAGAGTGAGTTTACAAATGTCAATTTATGTAGAATCTACTTATTATTTTTTAAAACTTTTTTTTTTTTTTGAATTTATTTATTTGTATTTTTAATTGATTGCAAAAGGATTTTTAGTGTTTCAGTTTTAGAAAATAACATAAGGCTTCAAAAAGGGCACATTGCAAAATTGCAAAATAATTTTGAATATCTTTGGGGATAACCTTTACAACTTGAAACAACATAAAAGGCATGTCATAGAAATCAAATTCTTTTCTGTAATAAAACTAAAATAAGAACTTATAAAGGCATCTGGCATACTAAAGGCGGTTATTGGCACAATTAGATCTGTAATAGCATATACAAGGAAATATGCTAAATATATGCCTTGATGCTAAATATACACCTTGATGCTGACTGGTATTGAGTGATAGTAACCACTTTAGGCATGTCATATGCCATTTTATGGGTACTTTATACTAAATACTCAAAGATAAGATAAAGAAAGAAAAAGAAAGGACTTGTCCTCAGGTGCACATTTTGCTGTCATTACTATTTTGACATTTCACAATTGCCATCCCGGTGGCCGAGTGGTTAGAGTGTTTGCCTAAGGAGCAGGAGGTCATGGATTTGATCTCCGGCTGCACCATGCCAAAGTCAAATAAAAATGGTACTGGTATAGCTCTGTTGCTTGGCGCTCAGCATATAAGTGCAGTTCCAGGAATGGTTGGCCTAGTGTCAGGATAATGTGACTGGATGTGTTATCATGCCACGTACATGTCTATGGCGTGATACTGCAGTGTGGTAGCACTATATCTGTTTCAAGTAGAAATAGTCTCCAAATGACAGAAATACTGTCAGTTGAATGTTACACCCAAAGAAACAAAAAGCATTTCACAATTGTGTCATCAAAATGTACAAAGAATGAATTACATACATGTACTTAGAGCCTACTCTTTATTCAAACTTTTTTCAGTCACATGATAAAGTTATTTTTTTCTATGAGATGCATATGGTTCTAAAATGTTTTAATAATGAAAGTCTCTATTCAAATCAAGTTGTTGTGTTAGTTTGCCTATATTCTTACTATTTATTGTAAGGTATAAAGTTAAAACTGAACCAATGGAAGGCTCATACAAATGATTGTCGGAACAATTGTACGAACGATTGTATCAACTATTGTCAGTTGTCAAACGTTTTCAATACTACATGTTAAGTAAAGAAAATGCTGTTTGCTCTTTTTGAATACTCAAATATTTGTGTTGATGTCAGTTATTTTATTTTAATTTTGTTCCTAATGTTTACATTATATTTTTATGAATTGATTTGTTTGCATCTTGCCGGTTAATGTTTGATTTACAGGGGATGGTTCGAGCGGTTTTATTTTATTGATTGCTTTTGTTATTTATGTCAGCTCACCGTTATGTTATGTTTGACCAGTGGGTGATCAACACAGAATGAATGGCTGGAGTGACAAGCAGGTTCCGCCATATCTTGATCATGACCCATCATTTGAAAATTCATAATAAAACAATAATCATTTGAATATTCATATCATGACCCTTCATTTGAATATTCATATCATGATCCCTTCATTTGAATATTCATATCATGACCCCTTCATTTGAATATTCATATCATGACCCTTCATTTGAATATTCATATCATGACCCCCTCATTTGAATATTCATATCATGGCACCCCCCCTCATTTGAATATTCATATCAGAACCCTATCATTTGAATATTCATATCAGAACCCTATCATTTGAATATTCATATCAGAACCTTATCATTTGAAAATTTATGATATCACTCAGTCATTTGAACACACATACCATATAGCCCAATTGTTTGAAAATTCATAACTCAATCATGTTAATATGCATTCTTTTGATTTCCTTGCCCATTGCTTTTGCTCATAACAACACATTTTGCATGTTTTTAAAATTTGATTTATCACATAACATACACAAATGTACAACCAAAAATTAAACAAATCTTATGAAATTATATTTTACTATATATAACAATTGAAATGAATTACTTAATGTTTTGGGAATTATTTTTGTTGATGTATTCAGTTAATTACTGACATCAATATATAGAAACAAAAACATCACACTATTAAAAAAACACAATATACAGCTGCTGCATTGTATTTTGTGATAAATAGACTCAACCATTCATGGTCTTCCTTCATTAGAATATTGTTCTCAATGGCTGAAATGATACAAAAACTTGCCATAGGCTTATTTTGTATTATTCCTTTGAACTTGTTCAATATCTTTAGTAAATCTTTCATGTTAGATCCTCTTGCTTTATATAATAATTTGCTTCAAGATGGATTTTGTTTTTTCTAATGAAGAATCCTGCATTTTGCTTCTTTTATTCTGTTTTGACTCTGCTGTAGACAAAATCAGCTTAAGTCTTCTTCAATTTTATGTATATAACCCTTCAACCCCCTCCCTCCTAAGATGCTTTGCATGCCATGAATTTTCCTTTTTAATTTGTTTGTTTTTTAGCTCACCTTAGCACAATGTGATCAGTCAATGTCATTTGTCCATTGTTTGTTAATTGTTTACATTTTATTCAGAGGAAATCTTCTTCTTGACCATTTGCCAAATTTTGATACAACTGAACTGGGATTTTCCCTTGGTCTCCATTCTAATTCATTCAAGAATTGAATTCCATGCAGAAATCTGGTTGCCATGAAAGAAAGAAAAAAAAATGTGAAAAATTGTAAGCTAGATTTGGAAATCATTTATTGTTTCATTGAGGAGTCTTTACTATGATTCTGAAGCACTTTTGGGCCACCATGGTTTTGGCCAACTTTCCTTTTGCATATTCAGTTAATTTCTACCAAAATCCTTCAGCTTGCGGTAGGTCAGTGGTTCTACCCGGATGCCTCCATGCATTCGGGGTCTTCCTCCACCTGTAATTAGCTGGAAATCACTATATGACTGAAATACTGTCGAAGCAACGGTAAACTCAAATAATCAAGTCAAGTCAAAATCCTTCACAAAACTACTAAACTGGTAAGATTTAAAATTGCTCCTTGCGTTATAATGCTCAACCAAAAACATTGAAATAATGCTTTACATTGTTGTTCAAAACACAGAGTGAGGGCTTAATGCAAAAGTATTGTAACTGTTTGTTATTTATATGTAGATACCATAGTATTTCACATAGCCCTCATAGCATAGCATGCAGGTGAGCGAAATAGAGCCATCATGGTTCATATGCTTTGTCAAATCAGTAGAAAACTCAAGTGTTACACATAATGGCACCCCCCATTTTCTGGTATGGCTGTATTCTAATTATCAAAGTTTAATTAGATGTAGGATTATACTACCATTTGTATCTTTTATAATTTAATTATTATTATATATATTTTTTTTTACTTTTTTAAGTTACTTGTTCCTTCTATTTTACCAGAGGAATATGTTTTCTTTTTTTTAAAAAAAATTTCATAAGAAGGGGGGAGGTCTGTAAGAAAAATGGTCTAGACAGAAGTTGGTCTGGAAATAACAATTATGGATAGGCTTATTCAGATTGACATCAGTTTTACATCTAATTCACATAACTGATTGCTTGAAAAACCTGAACCATTAACCTTTAAATTTGAATAATCTACATCCCACAGTTTTATTGTGTTATTTACAATTTTAAAGTTTTTTTTTGTTTTTTACCATCATAAAATTATGTGGTACTTGAACAGTAACAAATGTAAAGTGGATACACTGCAAAGTTTGTATCTTAGTTATCTAGATTAGCTCATGATTGTTATTTTGTTCTTTCATAGATCACTGGTCCTTATATATAAAACAAAAACTGAAATGTTCCTGTATTAATCCTTTACCTCATGAATATTCATGTACAGTTAAACCAAACTATTAAGACCACCATCTGTTCCAGCAAATAGTGGTCTTGATAATGAGGTGGTCTTGATAATGAGGTGGTCTTGATAATGAGGTGGTCTTGATTATGAGGTGGTCTTGATAATGAGGTGGTCTTGATAATGAGGTGGTCTTGATTATGAGGTGGTCTTGATAATGAGGTGGTCTTGATAATGAGGTGGTCTTGATAATGAGGTGGTCTTGATAATGAGGTGGTCTTGATTATGATGTGGTCTTGATAATGAGGTGGTCTTGATAATGAGGTGGTCTTGATAATGAGGTGGTCTTGATTAATTTCTTGATAAATCCTTGATTGACGGTGGTCATGTGTTCTATTAGATGCCTCCATGATTGGGTGGTCTTGATTAATGAGGTGGTCATATATGATCTGAAATATGTCGAAGAACGGTACTTGAATAATAAGTAGTCGAAAATGGCTTGATAATACTACTGAAATCTTGATAAGATTTTAAATATGTCTTGCTATAATGCTCCAAAAAGGTCTTGAAATGATGTCTTATTATTGTGTTCTAAACACAGAGTGAGGGCTTAATGCAAAAGGTTCTGATAACGTGTTTTTGTTATTTATATGTCGATAATAGTGTTTGATATAGCCTCGATAGCAGTGCATTGAGGTGAGTCGAAATGAGAGCCATATGGTGTCATATATAGTTGTCAAATCAGTGTCTTAAACTAAGTGTTACATATAAGTGGACTCCCTTGGTAATGAGGTGGTATTGATAATGATCGTTTAATAATGAGGTGGTCTTACTAACGAGTTGTATCTTGATAATGATTTTATTATGATGTTTTTTTTTTTATTATGTCTTATTATAGTGTCTTATATTGAAGAGTTGAATATGTGTCTTTGTTAAAGAGATTCATAGAAGGGGGTCTGTAAGAAGAATTGTCTTAGACAAGAGTGGTCTGAAATAAGCAATTGGATAGCATTAGATAATCAGTTTTCATTAATAATAAGATTGTCTTGATAAAAGCTTGAAACATTACTTTTAAATTTTGATAATGACCAGTTTCTAATGTGTTATTAAATTTTAAAGGGTTTTTTATAGGTTTTTACTTAAATGAGTGGTCTTGAATAATAGATGTCATGATAACTGCAAGTTGTTCTTATTATAGTGGCTTAGATGATTGTTTATTTGTTTCTTCATAATGAGTGGTCTTATATATGAGATCATAAACTGAGATGGTCCTTGATTATCAGTTACTTGATTATACAGTTTAACAGTTTAAGAGGCATCTTTCAAAATAGTGGTCTTGATAATGAGGTGGTCTTGTAAGAGTGTCTGATAATGAGGTGGTCTTGATAATGAGGTGGTCTTGATAATGAGGTGGTCTTGATAATGAGGTGGTCTTGATTATGAGGTTGTCTTGATAATGAGGTGGTCTTGATAATGAGGTGGTCTTGATATGAGGTGGTCTTGATTAATGAGGTGTCTTGATAATGAGGTGGTCTTGATTATGAGGTGGTCTTGATAATGAGGTGGTCTTGATTATGAGGTGGTCTTGATAATGAGGTGGTCTTGATAATGAGGTGGTCTTGATAATGAGGTGGTCTTGATAATGAGGTGGTCTTGATAATGAGGTGGTCTTGATAATGAGGTGGTCTTGATAATGAGGTGGTCTTGATTATGAGGTGGTCTTGATAATGAGGTGGTCTTGATTATGAGGTGGTCTTGATAATGAGGTGGTCTTGATTATGAGGTGGTCTTGATAATGAGGTGGTCTTGATTATAAGGTTGTCTTGATAATGAGGTGGTCTTGATAATGAGGTGGTCTTGATTATGAGGTGGTCTTGATAAGGTTGATAAGAGGGGTTGGATAGTCATAACAGGACTTAAAACTATTTGGTTTCAAAAATGAGAGGTCTTAAAAGTGATGTGGTCTTAATTCCAAGGTGGTCTTACAGCAAGGTTTTACTGTACACTTTAAAAAATATGCCCTGATGAATATCAATGTAGGAAACATTACTATGGATTTTACTTTGCAATGGAGATTGCAGAATCTGAGCTACAATATTGAAAGAGCCAACAGAGGAGACCCTGGCCCTTAAGTTATAAAACTTTTTTCAGCTCAACTCAGTTTGAGACTGAAACTTATTTTATGTATATCAAAACAAATGGAGTAACTTTGGTAGTGAATTTATGTAAATTATAGTAGGGGCTTATTGTGGAACAGAGAAAGTATAGCAAAATTTGAAAAACTTAACTGACTAGTACAATTAAACTTTGAGTTCAAACCTGAGTTGAGCACGAAAAATGTTTATAACCTCGGGGCCTGCTCAGACAATTCTTGCATGAAGGCTGCCTGATCTGGGTCTGCTTTGTTTGCCAAGGTCTAAAACACTTCTATCTATATGAGTTATGGGTTAAAGCATTGGAAGTTTTTTAGTATCAGTGATTTTTGTACATTTTGTAGAAGAGTATCTTTGCTATATAATTATGATTTTATTTTAATAGTGTTAACATATTTTGAAGGAAAATATAGATATTTTATGCAACATCCCATTCAATATTGTATGTAGATTTCATATAGTTAGAAGGCCCAAATGGTAGAATCAAGACATAAAATTGAAATTTAAAGTAATCCATGTTTGATCTTTTCAGTTATATTTACATGAAATAGAAATGGATGATATTTGCTCCTAGTTCAGCCTTTTTCTGGCCATTTTGGGAAAATTGCAATTTTTGAATTGGGGATTTTCTCTTGCGAAAACAAGACTATTTGGGAAGAATTCATTCAATAAGCTAGTTTCCTTTTTTTTTTTAAATCATGTTTTGTGGTTAAGATTTCTTGCATTATCTTTATTATGAAATCAAATTAATCAGCTCTAAAAGGGAATTAAATTACACACAAAAAGCATTTTTAACTTAAAATTATATAATTTATTTTCACTTATCCTTCTATGTGCGGTCAATTAAAAAGGAATGTTCCAATCATGTGTCATGACAGCATTACCACTCATATTGTGTGCAGTCAATTATAATTTCAAGTTTTCAAAAGTGAAAGAAACTCTGTGAAAACCAGTGACATTTTGAATAGTAAATTAATTTCTCACTACTGCTTCTTTACATGGTTTGAAATAGGTATGCATCTACTCTGTAAAATGTTAAAGATACTATGCAAATTATCAAAAATATATCTTTATAGCTTATATTCACAAATTAAATGCATTACCATTAATCATTTCCAAACAAAGTCGGCAATTCACCTACCTGAAATTTTGCCAATTTTGCGTTAATTTGCAGGCTTTAATGCAAAAATTAGAAAATATATTGAGAAAAGTTCAGATAAGTAGATCCACTCAAGCTTTTTTTTTTTTCTTTTTTTTTGACTCTAGAGCAAATATAATTTACTTTGATGTTTTCCTTAATATTTTACATCTGTCATGGTCATGTCCATTTGAATTTCAAAGTAATTTAATCTCAGATTAATTTTGATTATTGCATATTAAATTATTTAAACTATGGTATGTCAATCGCCACGGTAATCATTGTAGACGTCTACTCAACTGGGCAAATGCCTGTCAATCAAATTGAATCAATGAAAGAGGCCAGGTTGGGTTTTTTAAACCAGAATTGGGATTTTTTTAATAGAATTTGGAAAAAAAGTATGATTTCTCATGGGGAATGGGTCCGTTTACCGGACCCGTGGAAACGCCAGAAAAAGGCCTTGAGTTGTAGAATACATTGTAGAATAATCATTGGATCCTGGTTTAGACCAGAGTACTATGTGCCTGGAAGGGTCTTGAAAAATTCTTGCCCCAGTGGAGATCAGACTAAAAAATTCAGTAAACACCTTCATTGACAGGCGTGTAGCTTGACAGAAAATGATTTTCAAGCCCACAATGGGAATTGAGCAGCAGAGTAGCATATTTGCGGGGACATGCCACCGTCCCTCCCCCCACCCCTGAAAAATTTGAAATCCAAGAATGCAATTGTGTACCTAAAGAAATCATATATCTACTTTATTTATTATTGGATTTAAGAAAAGTAAAATTGGGAAAAAAATGTGCAAGCTCGGGCTTTTTGGCTAAAGGCAGCTACGTGCCTGATTAATTTTAATAGCACCAGTAATCCTTGCTAAACTGTCATGTGGGAAACCATTCACATGTCTCAAATATCTACAACTGTATGTTTGTATATGACATGTACACATTTATTATAAACAAGTAATATAAAAGAAAATATGACAAAAAGGAAGAAAAACATTTCACAAAAATATATGAAGAACAGGCTGAGTAAATTTACAGATGGCTAGATGTATTCTTTTATGAGTTATAAGCTAAAACTTAGACTTAAAAATCTTAGATTTGAATGCAACATAAATTGAAAATATAAAATATAATGTTTATAGTATTCATTGCAATAAGTCAAGAATGGAAGGTTATGAATTTTCTTTTGATAACATTATGTCATTTGTTATCAATCCTTATATATAGACTCATCTTGATGATTTGGCAAACACAGCAGAATCTCATCAGAAGTCCTTCCACAGACTGTTTGCTCATATTCTTTGAAGCTCATATCCTACAAGTCTGCACAGCAAAGATTCATTTACTATTTAACCCTTTCCCTCATATAGACTCATTTTGATGCACTCAATAGGTATCACATAAAAGCCTGATCTGCAGAAAACCACAGTTGAACCTTACCAAATTTAATTACAAAATCCTCATTTCCAGACCACTGAGGAGCAGCGAACAACATAAAACCTGATCAGCCTGCGAGTTACTCGCAGGCTGATCTGGTTTTATGCTGTTCGCATAGGTCTTTTCATGGTGTCTTCTATGAGGGAAAGGGTTAAGGTTCAGTAAATAAATATTCATCATGTCATAGTGTACATAAATATTCATGAGGTAAAGAGTGAACTGAGTATAGTAAATAACTTTATTCTCAATTCTGCTGATTTTCCTTTTTGCACCTTTCCTCTTAAATAGATTTGTTTGCTTTTTCCAAGCTTTATTATAAACATAAAGTTAAAGTATACCTACATGTACCTTCATACCCCTGCAAACGATGTTTGAGAGTGGGTATATAGGAGTCGGTCTGTTGGTCTGTCCGTCCATCCCATAAACTTGTGACGCAAACTACTTTTACATTTCTAAACTGATTCAGTTCAAATTTTGTGTGTGCATTCATAATCGGGTGGGGAGGTGTGTGACATAAATTTCATGTGAGTTATCTCGAGGATTACAGAGTTATTGCCCTTGAATTGACTCTAAATATTTGTGACACAAACTTTTTCTACATTTCTTTACCCATTGGTTTTAAATTTACATTTCTGAACCGATTAAGTTCAAATTTTGCGTATGATTTGATAATCAGATGGAGAGGTGCGTGACATAAATTTCACTTGAGTTATCTCAAGGATTACAGAGTTATTGTCCCTGTTTTAGATCTTAATATCTTGTGAAGCAAACTTCTTCTACAATTATAAGTGATTCAGTTCAAATTTTGTGCGTGCATTGATAATCAGCTGGAGAGGTGCTTGACATAAATTTCCCTTGAGTTATCTCAAGGATTACAGAGTTATTGTCCCTGATTCTACTCTAAATATCTCAAGGATGGCAGAGTTATTGCCCTGGTCCCATTTTTGAATCATATCCCATTGTTTAATTCTGATTTTTCTAGTCCGGAACATAACCCAAAAATAATACAAGATATTGACTTGAAACTTAAAATGTAAAGACTGCGACTAGGAAAAGTACAGTGTCCAAGAACTGTAACTCTACCTGGTCCCATTTATTTAATTACCTCCCTTTGTTAAATTGTTGTTGTTTTTTCTTGTCCCAAACCTAACTTGAATATTATGCATGGTATTTACTTGAAACTTAAAATGTAAACAGATGACGACTAGGAGAAGATCAGTGTCCAAGAACTGTAACTCTACACTTTAAACTACTGTGGCAAACAACCATAATTGACTCTCTGTCCACTTTAAATAAAAATTCTACTTACTTACTATCATAACCAATACACTATGTATACAGGTTCTTATCTATGCTCAGCCTGGAGTCTGGTTTCTCCTGTATCAAAGCATTTTGCGGGGGTATTAATCACCTTCAGTGATAGCTCTATTAGATATTTGTGTTGCTTAATCCTGAAGACCCCAGCACCATAACAAAAGAACCACTCAGTCAGTTGAGGAAAACAAACTTCTTGTAGTATTGTAATGTAATTGGTTTTCACTTTGTTGGCATGTTTAACAATTAGTCGACAATGAACTGTCTTTTTGTGTGCCTCAAGTACATAGACCAGTTAGTTCTTGATTTGGTTTTCTTATAACAGTTTTTTTAGCTCACCTGAGCACAACGTGCTCATGGTGAGCTATTGTGATCGCCTTTTGTCCGTCGTCCGTGCGTGCGTCCGTCGTCAACAATTTGCTTTAAACAACATCTCCTCATGAACCGCTGAAGGGATTTTGACCAAACTTCACAGGAATCATCCTTATGATGCCCTCTATCAAAGTTGTACAAATTATTCAGATTGGTTAAAAAAGTAGGTCACAGGAGCTAAAAATAGATTTTAAAAATGCAAACTTTGAAAATCTTCTTCTGCAAAACTGCAAGGCCTAGAGCTTAGATATTTGGTATGTAGCATCATCTTATGGGCCATTACCAAGATTGTACAAATCATAGCCCTACGGTGATAAATGACCCCGCACCAGGGGTCACTTGTTTTACATAGAGTTATATAGGAAAATCTTTAAAAATCTTCTTCTATGAATCCATTAGGCCTAGAGCTTAGATATTTGGTATGTAGCATCATCTTATGGTTCATTACCAAGATTGTTCAAATCATAGCCCTATGGTGATAAATGCCCCCGCACCAGGGGTCACTTGTTTAACATAGATTTATATAGGAAAAACTTTAAAAATCTTCTTCTATAATTCCATAAGGCCTAACTTAGATATTTCATATGTAGCATCATCTAATGTTCTTACCAGATTAGTTCAAATCATACTAAACGTGATAAATGCCCCCGCAATAGGTCACTTGTTTTACATAGATTAAAGGAAAAGCTTAAAATTCCCTATGTATACCTAGATTTAATATTTGGATGAAGCAAACTTATGTTCAATTACAAGATTACAAATTTGCCCTACGGTGATAAATGCCCCCGACAGGTCTTGTTACATAATTTCTATGAAAGTTTAAATCTCCTATGATATAACCTAGAGTTAATATTGTCTAGATCTTATGGTTAATACCAAGATGTGCAGATTATGCCCTAGGTGATATTGACCTCCCAAGTCTGTTTACATCGATTTATACATAATCTAACAAATCCCAAAACATAGCTATACTTAGATATTGGATTAGCAAATCTTATGGCATTACCAAGATTGTACAGAATCAAGCCCTACGATGAAAATGACCCGCACCATGGTCCCATTGTTTTACATAGAGTCTTTAGGAAAATCTTTAAAAATCTTCTTTCTATGAATCCATTAGGCCTAAGCTTAGATATTTGGTATGTGCATCATTTATTGGTTCATTACCAAATGTACAAATCATACCTATGGTGAAAATGACCCGCACAGGGTCACTTGTTTACATAAGTTTAAATAGGAAAACCTATTGAAATCTTCTTCTATGAATCCATAGCTAGTTAGATATGTATGAAAAATTCACTTAGGTTTATATACCAGATTGTACAATCATGACCCTATGGTGATAAATGCCCCCGCACCAGGGTCAGTTTTTTAACATAAGTTATATGAATCTTAAAATCATCTATGATCCATAGGCCTAAGCTTAGATATTTGGTTGTAGCATCCTAAGAGTCATTAACAAATTATCAAATGGTGCCCATTGGAGATAAATACCACTAACTTCTCTGAACATAAGGCCCATGCTATTATTGGTGTGTATTTGTCAGGCTAAAATGTTTAAATTGAGTTATATCAGAATTCTTGTCTGTTTAAACTGTGTCAATCAGTACATAGGACTCAGGTGAGCGATCCAGGGCCATCATGGCCCTCTTTTTTAATAAGCACTTATTCTTTGGTGCTGCATAAGCATGAAAATAATGTATATAAAACATCATAATAATATAAAAAAAAGACAGAATGCTTTATTTCTTAGAATGTTGTGAATTTTGCCTTAATGATTTAATACGTATTCTCAGAAATGAAATTTAAAATCAGAAAAGCATTAGGTTAAGTTTCTATTAATTTTCTATTTATAGCAAAACCTTTTCCTCATAAAGCTTATACTATTCTTACTTTATAGTTTTTGGCATACTAATTTAGTTCAAATAATCCTTCAGTGTTTTTTAAATCTCTTCACATTCTGCCCATCTTATGTTTGAAAATTATCATTTGCTATTAACCTTCATGAAGCCACACATCATGAGCACTCATTTTATTGCCTATTAATTGCTCTTCTCTTTTCCTTTACATTTTAGATGGATGAGGCAGAAAGCCGTCAGGGCAAGGAAAGCTAAAGCTGCAGAAAGACAAAAAGCAAAACTTCTGAGACTCACCACTCGGCGCACGCGAAAACCAATTACTCTGAAGTTACAGTAAATGATTTTTTTACCTTGTAGGTGGCTTAAACAAAAGGCCTTGGCGGCGAGGCGGGCAAGGGCAGCTGACAGACAAAGGGCAAAACTACAACGTTTGGCCACGCGTAGGTCGAGAAAAGCAATTACGCTTGGAAAGTCAATTAAAGAATCCCAGTCATTTAGATACGTTGATTACTATGGGTACAGATTCTGAGGTTTTCATCATTCCTAATTTATGTCTTCAACGTAATTTGACTTTATCGTTTAATTGGATATCATTTTAACTGTAAATAGTAATAATCAGAGAGGATGTCATTAAAACAGTGTCATTACATGGTGACATGTATAGCTAAATGATTATAGGACACTGTGTGATATTCAGACATTCATGATGTATATTTATTAAGACAGCATATTGTGATAATATGGCATGAAGTGTGATGTAGAGTGCTTACTGAGGGAATATAATCCCTGACAACCTGAATGAAGAGTGAGTCTATCATTGTGATGTTTACCTGGTGTATTTGCTGTTACCTGGGTTATGTGGTATGTGTATATGATATATGATGAAAGTGAGTTTAAATTAATAATGTTTTTTTGGTTACACCAGGAGGGTGTGTGCTTAAGTTATATGAGACTTCTAGGGTTTACTGTAATGTGTACCAACATTGCATTATGTGTACCAAGTTTTTGTTAATGTGTACCTATGTGATAGGTGCTTACATTGCATTGTATGTACCTAGGTGCACGGGTTTAGGTAATATGATGTATGTGTTACACATTCCTTGTTTATGTGTTGTTTGCTTACATCATGAAATATGTACCTAGGTTATGTGATGTGTGCTTGATGGGGAAACAAGGCAGCTATACAAAGCAGTGTAGACTATGTGTGTTGCTAGGGAGATCTTTAAGTCAGGATGTTTAAATTATGAATCTCTTATTGATAAAATTAAAAAACATATCATATTCCTTACTTGATGTATGTATTTTGTTCAGAATGGTGACAAAACTGGTCGCTCATTCTGGTTGTGGTGATCTGTAAGAGCTATGCCCCATAGCATTGTTAAAATCAGTTATTTGTCTAATCAGTATACTTTTCTTAAGATAGTGATGATTTTTGTTAAAAGATTTGGCAACATTCACATTCTTAACATACCAGTACAGTTCTTTTAATTTTTATATACCTTAAATTCATCAATCAATTATCTCTCAATGAGATTAGTAATACCACATCATCTTAAGGATACTGAAGATTAACAAATGGTTTTAAAACCTGATGAGCCAGGCTGGCTGTGCAGGGTTTATACTTTCCCTTAATAGTTCTCATTTTACACTGACTGCAACAATTTATATGGACAGTCATGGCACACATGCTGTAGGGGAAGCAACTGTGGATAACTCACTGCTGAACTTAAGAGTGATTTAGAGACGGTGTTTATATACTTGATGCATCCTGAATATTTAGTTGATTTTCTGTACATAAGAAAAATTATATAGCCAGGGAATTACATGCTTCTTCTATATTACATTTTAACTGACATTTGAAAGTGAAATTTGCGCATAAAATGTTATTGTTATAAAGTGGAATAACACCAACAAGTACAAAGTCATTTGCATTTTGCAAACCATTTCCAAATTTATATTCTCTGAGAAAAAAATACCTTTGACTTTTTAGGCTTTCTTAAATACTTATCACTACGCATATTTCTGCCAATCAAATGAAACTTTTCTCATTTTTACATCCAAATCAATCAGCTATGAAAGCATCATAAATTTTAGGGGAGATATATACATTTTCTGTCATTTTCTTGTCTTGTTAAATTGAAAACCCAAGTACACTGTTATTGTGTTAAAAGAAATGAGAAAACTTGTATTTTTATAATATTTTATCATATCAGAGATGGATGGCAACTGTGTAGATCCCTTAATCAAATCTCCTTTATTATTGTAAAACAGCTGTCATTGGATATGACCTCAATGTTATGTTTCTGTTACCATGACAAAATATGGACCTTTTTGTGTATGTTTGATGTTTTTGTTCTCTAAACAGCATTGTATGTCTGTTAGCTAGAATGTAGGAGATATTTTTTTGAGATTTTACAAACCTTTAACTCTTCTTTTGATATATTCCATGTATTTTTATCAAATATCTATTGTCTTATTATAAGAATATCTTTATGCTTTTTCTTTGTTGAATTATAATAAGATTGTACTTTAATGATCATGATTTAATCTTTTTTCTATAGGAGGCATTTATTATACCAAACAATTATGATACGATGTTGTTACATATGTAACATAAAGGTTTTTGTCCCTGGTGTCGCTTTCTCTCCAGGATAGCTGAAGCTTCATGCTATTAATATGTTTAACTTTTTGTGTGTTGATTTTATAAATCTTCTATACACAATTATTTTTCTCTTCAATATATATATCAGTACATATTTACTCCTAATAGAATTTCTTGGAAGTTATTATTGGCCATACTTCTAAGGTTCTCTCTTTAGCAAGTCCAGCCATGATGATACTATCCTAAAATTGCCTTTATTGACATTATTTCTACATTGAAAAGGTTTGGACTGTACAAACACAGTGTAAAAGCTGTAAAATTCATGTTTTACCTTGAAGAAAGGTCAATACTATTTCACTTCCAGTTTACATGGAGTAGATTTTTTTTCTATCTTCCTATAAAATTGCAGAATTTAATCACTGAAGAATCTATTATAGACACATTGTAAATACTTTGCAAGACTTGAAGTGTCAAGTAGTTAGATGGTAGTTTGCTGATATATATTCACTGCAGACAAACATGCTTCTTGTTTCCTTGTTTTAGGCAATCTCTTCTGCAGTAATTACCTCCCCTTTGCTGGCATATACATGTAACTGCCAACACAAAAGTTTCAAAGCCTTTGTTACCTGGAGACACATTTTCAAAGCTTCTGTGTACAAAAATTGAATCAAATCAGACAGACTGAAAGCATTGAACACTTTCCTAATCTCCATATGAATAGGTAGTTGCAAATCTTCAACTGGAGGTTTTCTTGCAAGCAGATAAAATTTATTGTCAGTGGTTCACATTGTCGGTCTGTATTCCATTTTATATTGGTCACAAAGGTTTATTAATGTACATATTTTCATATTTAGTTTCAATAATTAAATGATGGTGATATGTAAGGGAGATCACTCACTATGGAGGAGATTGTGCATGGTGATGACTTAAAGTGATAGAATTTGATTACAGCATGTAAGGGAGATAACTCACCGAAGAAGAGATTTTAAGTACCAGGCTTTCTTATCATTGATTGTGTGAAACGGCATGTGTGGAAAATAATTGATCATGCAAATTGATCATTATCATCATAAAACGAATTCAACTAGGCAGTGGTAGAGGAAGTTTTCATTATACATAAGACATTAATGCCTGTGGGTCAGGGGATGGGGCGTGACCACACATATCCACGTTCACCACAGCTGTTTAATCTTCCATGTTTGTCAAGGCTCCAACAATCAGGACCCTATCAGAATTACAAACTTAAATCAAAATTTGATTATTGTTATACACTCCTTTTAAATTTTTTAAAAATTTAATTAAAATATTTCTAAACTTTACCTGTAATATCTTTTTAGTAATCATTTAAGTAAAATATGAACAGGATGTTTCCATTCACATGTATATTTTTTCTTAATATTCTTTTCTGCATGCTTCTAATATGCATATCTTTTTAGAAAGAAAAAAAAATTAATTAAATCAGAAAGAGCTTTGCAAACAGAACTTGCATTTGCTATTTTATAGGTGCAAACAATTTAAATATGAAATGTTTTGTGTTTCATGTTCAAACTACAATATATTTGATTTTTAGCCATTTTCATGCCAGAATTCCAATCATTGTGATAGATTTATGAATTGGAAAAAAAAAATCTTAACTTTGTTAATTCTGTTAATGTTTGTCTTGTTAAATGACTTTATCCCTGTTTTTTTAAGGCTATACATTAATGTATATGATACTATGTCTAAAACGTATAACTTTTGCATGACAAAACATTTTTAACTTAAATTTACTCATTTTTTATTTTCTTTTTTTTTTCTTTTCTTTTTTTTTTTTGGAGTTACACTTTTTCTTTTGATATAGCACTGTTATTAATTTATCACCTTTATTATCCATAGATATTTTGAGTTTCCATCTGTAAGACTATCATAAAATTAACAATGTACTGTATATTTACCATGTTTTATGATTGCACTTTAGTTTACCATATTTGTAACATGGAGCAGTCAGTAAAACACATCACTGTTTGATAATTGTGTCAATTTATTAATTATGATGCTTATCAGGTTAGTTTAAGCTTACAATCTTAAGTGGGTAATATTAAATTGCTTTCCATCAGATATTTTGGGGTTGAAATACATAACAGTGGATCAAAAGGTTGTGGATTCAAACCCTTCTGGAGGCCAGGTTTTTCATGGTCTTTTTATTACAAAGTACTGGTCCAACCAAGGAACTGTCAAAGGAATTAGTATTTAAAGTGTAAAAACTTGTTAACCAAGTTACATAATATAAATAAGTTCAAAACAATATGATTGGTAAGTTATTTATGTTGAATGAAGAGAAGTTACAGGGATGCAATGCCTTTAGTATCTATTACTTATTTATAGATATTTTGACTTCTATATTATAGTTAATACTTCAAAGTGTTAATTTGAATATTTAGCAAAACGTTGTCCAGGTGATTAGAAAATAATCAGAATTATTAGAGGAGTTCCTTCCACCTCGTGTTAAAGACTTACTATTTTTATTGTCTATTTTAGACTTCAATTTTACGAGGATTTGTTTTTTGATATGTTTTCATCATTTTCTTTTTTCAAATTAGAATGTTTTGTGACAGATAGAATGATTAACTCGTAGGATTGTGAAATTGTTTGTATTTGAATGGTGTAGATTCGCGTATAAACATTTTAATAACTTAATGTGCCAATAAAATATGTAGTTATGTTCAGACTTGTTTTGTCTAACTTTATAAATCCCCACAGTGTCAGTTAGGAAGCCTTCTAGCTGGCTTGCGGTAGACCGATGGTTATACTTAAAAGTGCCGCGAATTAGGGGTCTTCCTCTACCTGTTATTGGCAGGACATGTCAAGTCGACGGTTAATTCAAACACAACAACAATACCTATGCATTTTTGTGTCATCTGCTGTAAGCAGAGGTGACACATGGGGATAATTTTCCCGTCTGTCCGTCACACTTTCTCCGTCATGCTTCAGCAGGTGACGCACGT
This sequence comes from Solen grandis, assembly GCA_021229015.1. NCBI lineage: Eukaryota > Metazoa > Mollusca > Bivalvia > Adapedonta > Solenidae > Solen > Solen grandis. Next base: position 21,217,535 of record CM037779.1, read on the forward strand.
GTTCCAGAGAACACTCTTGTTATGGGTTTCTGCATTATTTCAAGACCTTTTGTTTAGAATAAGAAAGTTACTATAAAAAAACAAAACAAGGAAAACATTTGCGTAAATCTATGCATATTGCTTAAAATATTTGAGAATAAAAATGATGTTGCTGATCAGGTTTGAAACAGTGCACAAAGTAGAAACGCCTAAAAGGAGATCAAAACTTTTTTTTTCATTTTAATTTATTATTCACAAATAAAACGAATGTATTTTAAAAACGAGTTTTTACCTCAATACTTATATGCAGTTAAAAATACATATATGTCCATCGTCGGGGCCCTCTTGTTATCTTATTCCGTTTCCCTTCAGGACATATAAAGGAGAGAAAAAAGAGATAAAGGGAAATGCCGTTTTACAACAGTCGGGGAATATGTTACGTGCCTTATTGGGTCATATTATTTGTTAACTCGCGATGGAACCAATGAAACGGTGTAATATGACACACCTTAAAACGACGAAATACAGGCGAAAAATCTAACTACGATAGTATGACAACCAAAAAGGTCATGACCCAGGATGCAATCCCCAAATTATCTCCCTTCTATAAAGCAGCTTTTTGATATAAATTGAAGTATATTTGTAAAAAAGCAAAAACAAAAAAACAATCGTACTGAAAATCCTGAATGTCATACAGCACGATCTTTATTTCTTCCTTTTAATATGCAAGGCTCCACTCTTGAGCATCGTCGCATGCGTTTCCTGTGTTGGACCAGTACTTTGCGTTGGAAAAGTTATAAAAAATGTTTGCCCATAAGGGAGTTTCGATCCGACAACCTTCGGAAGTGCAGCCATGTACGTTACCAATGGACCACGGCGCTTTGATAGTATAATCGTGATGATTATTTAAAGTCTTAAATTTAAATTAATTAATGTAGATATACGTCTTGCTGGCCAGATTCGATCTATCCAGGCGCGAGTTCGACTAACCATACTTAGCGTTATATAATACTCTGAAACTTTGGAGCAAATTACACCATTCTTATTTCTGTGATTTTTTTAACAAATATTGTTAGTTATGATTTATGATTTATTTATTAGGATATGATTTATGTTATCTTAGTCATCTATTTGAATATTGCGTAAAACGGGAATGGTGGAATGCGCTTCTACTTAATTGAAGTTTAACTTAGCGCTAAGTATTAGTTTAATTGGAGCAATGTTTTTTCTCAGTCATGTTCATATTTGTTATTCTTGTATATAACAAAACCACCCTTTCACTTATATTCAATTAAGATTAGTATAAAAATTGAAAAACTGAACTATACATTGAATGAAATATCGGTAGATATAGTTGCAAGTCACGATATTAACAAACAAATAAAACTATACACAAGAAAAACATACATGTATAAACTACGAAAGCCCATTGAGCTCATTTTCGTTAGTAAAATATTTTTTTCGCGTTAAAACGCGAAATTTTCGCGAATTAATGCATTGGTTTAACTTTCGCAAATAAACGCGATGCTTTCGTGAATAAACGCGTTAGTTTCGCGTTATAACGCGAAACTTTCGCGAATTAACGTGTTAGTTTCGCGTTTTAACGCGAAAATTTCACAAGTTTAACACCAAGTTTTCTGACATTACTATAAATAAACAAACCAGATTTAAGGTTATATAGTATAAAAAGAAGATGTCTACTTCATAAATGCCTTTCAAACGTGCGTTTATTTTTAGCTACGAACTAAATCAGTTTATGATCGTTCTAGTCGAAAACTAATCTATTGTTTGCTTACTTGTATGTAACGTTCCAACAGTATTACAATCATGATCTTTGGACAGATGCTACATACAATATTTCGAAAATCGGACCAGAATATTGAATAATCTTGATACAAAGTTGCCCAAGGCACAACTGTATCAAAATATTTTTAAATCTCGTAAGTTACTTCGGAAAAGATTTCAACTTTATATATAGGAGGCAAGCTAGCCCGTTCCTATCGGCTGAAACAATTTGTTGTAACTTTTAAAAGATACATCCACAGTTTTATCAAAACTTGCCTCGTTTGAAGTTAATTGTTGACGTCTTACAATAGCTCTCTTTGAGAACACAACTATACACAGTCTTCGGAACGAATGATAATCCAGGTCTTTGTTCATTAATACTACACTGTCTTATTTTATGCTAACCGAGGAAAAACTGTGTAATATCTGAGATAAAATCCATATCACCGACAATGTTAGTGATATAGGTCTACCGGTGTAAAATAGTAATGTGACCCCCATAGAATAATGACCCCCCCCCCCCCCCCTAAGTCATTTTACTTCAGAAAAAGTGATCCCCTTTCTATAAAATACTGACCCCCCACCTTAAAGAATCATGACCCGCTCCAGGCCCGGATCCAGCGGGGCGAGGGGACCTCCCCCCCCCCCCCCCCCCCCCCCCCCCCCCCCCCCCCACCGCTGCCCTGGTCATACATTTTTCTAGGCTGCAAAATCCCTTGATTACATCATAGTAGTGTTGTCTACAGGAAATCCCCATCGTGGGCCCCCATACCGAACCACCCACGTAACCACCTGACCAGCCAGACTCCTATTGTCTTATGGCCCCCTGCTGTTAATGTGTAGGTAATCCGAATCGGCAGTCGTCCATGACTGTATGATAAGCATGTGTTTAGGGTACTGCGGACACGTCTGATGAAGAAATTTACATGTCGTCTGCCGACGATCTAACAATTGGGAAATAGCAGTACCAAAGTTTGAATTACTAAACATTTAACAATCGTTAAAAACAAAGATATTAGCTAAATTAGCCGCAAAACACTGAGCGACATTAAAATGTAATTAGCACGAAAATTCACTAAGTCCAAAGAATTAATAGAAAAAAACTACTTGACAAATCTACCCAGAATTTTTAATCATTTTCTTACATGTATCTTGCATTAAAAGCGGGCTAATTAGCTTAGCCGGCAGGTTGATGAACTTTCTGGTATGAAAAATTGCCGATTTCGTTTTTAAAAAAGGTATTTTTTTTCTACTGTAGCAAAAAGATCTTAGTATTCTGCCGAGTAGATGCATACCTATCGATAGCCATGCAAATTAAACTTAGTCAGAAATGGATTGTGTTTCTAATTGTCATCAGCATTACTATTTTTACATAACTTTTTAAGTATTATGTTTATGAAACTAACTCCTCTAAAAAAATTCCTGAAAAGAATAAATACAAACAGTAGGCCGATATATCATCATGTTCACTTTTTTAATATTTACGAATATAATCTACATGCATGTGTAATCAAGGTCTCTTAATATAGACACCCTGGTGTATTTTAAATTTATATTAAAAAAAAATTGAAAAAGAAATGAAAGAATTTCAATCTGCCATAGTTTAAGACAATCCATATTTTGGAACAATGTATAATTATATGTAGATTATGCATGATCTCTAATTCAAATTAAATCCAGGTAATCAGTCATTGAACAATGTTACTGATAAGTCGATGAATACGAAATACTAATTAACTGAAAACACAATTTATGTACGAAATAAAAAGGATATTAAAGATTTTATATTAAATATCAACATCTTATATTACTGAATATTGTTTGTTTTGTCACTGATTTAACATTTAGAAAAAAAAAAAAAAAAGAATGTACAAAAATCGACACGCAGAAGGGGCCCAAACCTTCTGCAACCGTCCGACCCTAAAATGTGCGCCTGATTTTTTTTATCTTGGAAGTCCGTGTGTGAAGGCTGCTTCCAAATCGACAATTTGACAGTCAGGATTACCAAGTTCGAACCTAATACAGCATATTCCCGGTGTGGGTGGGTGGGGAACACATATTATTTTTTTATGCCAGTTTGCGGTTGAAAATGCACGAAACACTTATTTCGTGGCCACGAGTTAGCGGACCAATCAAATCGCTAGATTATCTCGTGGCCACGATTTTTTTTCTTTTTGTACTTTTGTGTGAATTTTTTTTCTTAGTTATACTCGTGCCACTAGATAACAAGATTTGTTGTTCGTGTTTTGTTTTTTTGTTTTGTTTTGTTTTGTTTTGTTTATGTTTTCTTCTTAGTAACCACGTGTTGGCGAGATTTTTTTCTTAGTTAGTAACTCGTGGCCACGAGATATAACTTAGAAATACACCATGTCTCCTCAGTGTTTCCTTACTATGCCATTGTTTGTGATATTTTTAATTGGGGCAAAGCGTTGCTTTGCCACATGAAAAAAAAAACACAACAACATCACAACGGCAGATTATAAGACTAATCTCCTTCCATGAGCAAAATGATTTGCTAAGAGATAAAACAACACAGGAACAACATTGCGTCTTTATTTGAATTCATTTCAAACAAAATTAACCACATTACAGGGCGAAATTGCACGAAAATGCGATATTCACAAATTAGTTCCATTCCTTTTTATAATGTTACCATGATCGACCCATTTAACTTCGAGCCCCTGTGGGAATGTTGACATTAGTATTTGCCTTTGTAAAATCAGACAAACATGTTTGTTTGCTTATCCTCGCAGACAGTATTTTAGTCATTTCAAGTTAGACTTTTGTCAATGCGACATCGCGTCGAAGACATGTGGCATGATACCATACCAAGTCTCACATTCCCGATGTCTTGGAGCTATCTGTATGTGCCGAAGGCCTGTACCAGTTTAATATTGAGACTTATGTATTGTCGCGGCCGGGAAGGAACTACGGACACTCACGCCAAAGGGACCGTGACAGATCTGTCTGTTCATGTTTAAGAATCGAATATTATAAATGCACGATGAGATGGAAATACGACTATACATCTGACGTGTAAATTGAATAAATGTGAATATGAAGAAAATGTGAAAATAAATATGTTTTGAAAAGAAAATGAAATCGGAAAACTCACCATTTGATTTGTTTATTTTCCGCGCCACATACTGTATTGTTTTAACCCTTTCCCCCATAGAGGACACCATGAAAAGACCTATGCGAACAGCATAAAACCTGATCAGCTCCTCAGTGGTTTGGAAATGAGGATTTTACAATTAAATTTGGTAAGGTTTAACTGTGGTTTTCTGCAGATCAGGCTTTATGTGGTACCTATTGAGTGCGTCAAAATGAAACTATATGAGGGAAAAGGTTAACCGATCGGAAGCACATTTTAGTATATCCACATAAGGTTGGTCCCACCGTGGGAGAAAACATTATTGTAATGAAATGAATTCGTCTTTCAGTTATACGGTGAAACCGACCATAATGTACCTTTTGGTTGTGCAGATATTGTACATAGTCGGTCCGATACAATTCCCATTTGGCATCTAAAACAAAAGACACTGTTATTCAGCCAAGTTACTTTATCAAAAGTTCGTGAATATGAAGCATAATGTCATCTAATGCGCGTAACATTTTCCCCTAATTATAAGCATTTTCTACCAATGAAAATCGTTAAAATATTCATTTGGTCTTATCTTACGTAATCATCCACAATTAGGTCAAAAGCTAAGCCAAAAAGGCAATATCATAAAAGGGAACAGTGGTCATTTACGTAAGAGAAACAGTGAGAAGATTTAAGGTTACTGGTATGTATGGTAAGTGAGATGAAATGTAGAGAAATGGTTTCAGTTGATAAGGTTGCTGAGCTGGGCCAAAGACCTAATGATACTCGAATAAGCACGTGCAGCACACAATATCATTGTATATGTACACTTAATTTTGCTCTAATTATAGAGATAAACTTGCATGTTCTTCCAAGAAACGTATATACTGTATTTAAACAGTGCGTGTACTGAAAGTAGGTCAGCCTGCGGTTTTTCACATGAAAGGAATATATGTTTCCGGCTGATGTGATTTATAATCAAATTAAAAGGCTCTATTTCGACTTTGTTAAACACTCCAAAGAGAAATAAGTATTAGTTGTTATATTTTGATAAAAAAAAATTCGCAATCGACACGAAGTGGAGCCATGCGTGATGAAATCATAAAAAAAATAAACATATATTGGGCCTACAGTATCTCACGTATTTCATACAGTTTTGCCTTTGACCTCGCAGCGTCGAACCGCCTCGGGTTTTTTTGACATTTTCTCTTGCTTCTTTCTACTCATCATCCTGTAAATCTTTTTTTTTCTTTCTTTTATTTTTTCTTTTCTTTTGTTTACACACGCAATTTCATTAATTTGTGTGCTTTCAACGATATGCAAAACATGACGTAATCGTCCACCGCCGCAAAAGTTCCGCCCATAATGAAGGCATCATATGCAGTCACTTGTGGATCATTTTATTTAATACAGATTACTAGCTCAAAGGTCAAGGCCATACTTGGTATTCAAAGATTGTTCGGGCTCTTATTTGACAAAGGATCAGTGAATTTTCAAATTATTTGGCACCAATGTCTGTATTGTGAAAACGGGGTGTCGTACAAAATACCCAATCTGCTACCCAATGGTAAAGGTATAAGGTTGGTCAAAGTTAAAAGGCTCTAATTTGACGAAGGATAAGTGGAATTCCAAATTATTTGGCACAAATACTTGTCTTATGAAGACGATATGTCGTACGCAAGAACGAGATTGCCAGCTCAAATGCTATTGTCATTATTGGTTGTCAAAGGTAAAAAAATCAATGAAAATTGGCCTATTTGGGGGGGAGGGGCTTTTTTTTTTTAATGACTGCATGAATATCAATTATTCGACTGGATTATTTATGCATGAAATGCACGTTCGCGTAGATCACTCAGTCCCTCATCGTTGTTGGTACGAGTCCTAGCGGTGTCACTTTTTTATGTGAGATAAATTTCTAGTTGGTTTGCAGTAGGTCTGGTTGTCGAGGTCATTATCGAGACGTCGTTTGACGAATAACAAAGCTACGTACATGCATCGATACCCGTCGAATTAGCGTTCGAACTTATTAAAATGACTGACATCGGTCCAATTTATCCATACAGTCGAAGCGATTGTACCTAAACTCACAGCTGAAACAACACTTTTCAAAAGACATGACCATATTTTTTTCTGAAACCATCCAAATTGTTTTGGCAACACGGATTATGTGAAAGGTTTTTTTTTTTATTTCTTGATGGACTTTGATAGTGATGGGGGGGGGGGGGGGGGGGGGGCGTTGGGCGGGTGAGGGATATGGATGGAGGTTATGGAGGCTATTCGTTGCCAAAAATCCAGCCTTGTAATCATGACAATTTATACTTCGGTTCAACTAAACAGATGTGTAAAAGTATAAACGTTTATCCGAGAGGTACATATTGTGCTCGTATTGTGCGTTTTGATTATCTCGATTTAACTAGTAACGTTTTTTCTTCTAGAATGTAATTTGGTAACATGCAGCTAAGATAAAATGCAAATAATATTTATAATTTTTCAAACTCAAATTTACGAAATGTACAACGACATACACGACACGTTTTACGCCGTACATCACGACGTTCGAGAATGGAGCCGCATCAGATAACACTCTCAGGTTTACAACTGTATGGTGGCTGATTTCTGCCATTTCGTGTTTCGTGCCGCGGGGCGAAGTTTCGCCCCGAAATGTCAAAATCTCGGGGCGAGATTTCGGGGCGAAAGGTCGAAAACACGAAAATGCCAGAGTTTCGGGGCGAGATTTCGGGGCGAAAACTCGAAATTTCGCCCCGCAACACGAAACGTAATATTTCGTCATTTCGCCCCGAAATCTCGCCCCGCGGCACGAAATAATCAATATTTCGTCTTTTCGACTTTTCGTGCGGCGCCCCGCCAACCCGCCAGGCGAGAATTCAATATTTCGCATTTCGCCTTCCGGTACATATTGTACGCATGCGCAGACACCTTTTTTCAGGCGCAGACGCTTTATTTCTCTAATTACTGCACGGTAAGTGATACATATTTCATGGAATCAAGATACTAGAAATATCTGATGAGTCATCATTACCTGAACGTTTATGTTGACATCGATAAGGACCATTTGATTTTAGCCCATATACATGTACAAGATTCTGACGCCAGACATTCAAATATCCTGGAGTATTTGGTTCAAAGAAAATACCTACACGATCTCTCACTTTCATATCATATATGATATAGATCTATTTAAATCCTTCAAATGTAATAAACTGTCTAACGTTTTAAAAAGCAGACTTAAAAAATAACTTTCAATATCCAATAACAGTCAGAATATTATTATTATGTCTGCAGTTCTCGACAATGAACTTCAAATGAGTTTGCCATGGGTAATGTGCACATACAGAGGTAAAATCTATGAACAACAGTTGCACTTAGGTTCTTTTTTGTTGATTTACATAAATAAGTGATCGTCTGCTTGCTGAGTGCTGACTAGTGGCTTAAAAATGATAAAAAGGAGCATTTGTGAAAATGGTAGAAAAATGTTACCTCTTCGTCAATTTCAAATGATTTTTTGATATACTTATGCAAAACATTTTCATTGCATTAATGAATCAGAAAAAAAATGATACATCAATTCTGTTTATTGTCAATTATTTCTCTGTTAAATTACTTCACACATCATACATGACGTTGAGTATTGAATTTGTATAAAAAGCTTGATAATACCAATAGTAAGAGAACTCAATACTTGAGGATAGATCTTGACATAGTATGTGACTTATAGATATAAGCCTACACACTTTTATTGTATTATGTAAATATTTATCATGTTTAACAGGACTTATCGAGATTTTGAATGTTTTTTTTTTCAATTTTCTTTATATATCTTATGATAAAACATTCTTTAACAGATCTAACCCATAACCTTTATGTGATCCTGACATGGATGTTATCCTGGATGAGCTAGGTCTGAGGGAACTAAAGGGGAATTTTAGTGAACAACGGGTAAAATACATATTTTCTGATCTTTGATGAGTGTAAAACTCTGAGTGAGTGAGAGAGAGATTTTGTGGAAAGTTGGATAATTTCATAATGATAGATAATTATTTGCTTTCATTAAGGCTAGATCTATTTGAATTCAAAATAGATATACTTTTGTACTATCAATCTAAATCATGCAGTACCTGTAGCTTCAAATAACTGTCTAAACACTAAAGATATTTCATGTGAACAAACTTTCCAGCTGGCTTGCAGTAGGTTGGTGGTTCTACATGGCTTCTATACCTGAAATACTGTACAGATCTGTAGAGGGCCCATTAACACCCGTAATGTTAACAAAAAAAATCACACTCAGAAAAAAAAATCACACTCAGACAAATTGAATGCAAAATAGTAAGAGAATCCTTAAAAGTATAAGATTGAAGTCCTTCTATACTACTGTACTGTTTATCAATAAGGAAAAGCAGGAATGTTCTGAAGTTGCATATCCAAATAACTCCTATCAAGTGTCTTTCCTCCTTCCAAATTTTTTTATGTCTGATTTTCTTTGGTCTTAGATTGACCTTTCTATAGATTATTATTTGAAAATCTCCAATGCTGTATACCTACCACTAAAAAACAATTAAGTAGGCCAATTATACAAATTAACCCAATATAAAGGTATATGGAAGTAGTTGTGAAATAATCTGCACATTAATTACTTAATCAAAATCCAATTAATATACATTAACTTTGACAAAAGTTAAGGTGGAAACAACAACAACAAAAAAAAAAAAAACGTGAGTGTGAAAAGGAGAGGGAAAGAGGGAAGGGAGATGTAAAAAAAAGGAGAAAGAAAGAAAAAAATGAAGAGGAAGAGAATCAGAAAACATGCTTGATATTCACATAGAACTGCCTGTGAAGTAAGGTTGGTGTCGACATGATACCAATATCATTTCATAACACATACATATTTACATGTAACGTGTAATATATGCAACGTATTCAATCAGTATAAACTAAAATATTCAAAAACATAAAAGCAAAAATTAAAAAATATTTTAAACAGAGATTCCCCTTGATTCATTAATGAACTAATCATTTCGTTTCACAGTGACTCTGTTTTCTATATTCCTCGTCTGTAAGTCAATGGTTCGTTTATACATAGCTCTGACACAAGATAGAGTACTTTGAACTGTTTAATAAAGGATACTATCACCATAACCATTTAAACCAGAAAACATTTCTTTGATTTGTTTCGCTTACACGTGTTTACATTCAATTTGCACATGCTTACAATATGTACCGGAAGGCGAAATGCGAAATATTGAATTCTCGCCTGGCGGGTTGGCGGGGCGCCGCACGAAAAGTCGAAAAGACGAAATATTGATTATTTCGTGCCGCGGGGCGAGATTTCGCCCCGAAATGCGAAATGTTAGATTCTCGCCTGGCGGGTTGGCGGGGCGCCAGGCGAAATGTCGAAAAGACGAAATATTGATTATTTCGTGCCGCGGGGCGAGATTTCGCCCCGAAATGTCAAAATCTCGGGGCGAGATTTCGGGGCGAAAGGTCGAAAACACGAAATGCCGAAATCTCGGGGCGAGATTTCGGGGCGAAATGACGAAATACTATGATTCGTGTTGCGGGGCGAAATTTCGAGTTTTCGCCCCGAAATCTCGCCCCGAAATACTGGCATTTTCGTGTTTTCGACCTTTCGCCCCGAAATCTCGCCCCGAGATTTCGACATTTCGGGGCGAAATCTCGCCCCGCGGCACGAAACACGAAATGGCAGAAATCAGCCACCATACAACTGCATACTTGACTTTTACATTTCTACGCGATTAACATTTGTAGACGATTTTGCAACTTCCATATATGGCAGTATCACGGAAATAGGCGAAGATTTAAAGGCGGAGCCAAATTTCACGAGCGGAAAATAAAGAGAGGTAACTCTTACACCATGATAAATCGATAAGTACAGAAAGAAAAATTAAAGGGATAGCGAAAATAAAGCCAAAGAAAGAAAGATTTCGTATTTACCTGAATCTGAAAATGATATTTTGTAGATACAATAATTTTATATACATCAATTGTTAATCGTTATACTTACCTTTGGACTTTTTTTAATATATACATGGTAAAATGAAAACGAAAAAAAAAAATATGGTTGAAAAAATGTTATGTAGATCTAAGAAAGGGAAGTTGCTATGTACAGACATTTAAGCTTAAAAATTTTGGTTTTAATTTTACTAACGTTATAAGTGAATATTAAGAAATGAAAGTTTTACATTAGAAACTGCATATATTTTTTTCTCTTTTTTCTTATCCAGTCATACCCTAGTATTAAGGTAATATTTGTGATATAGTAATTAAATGTTACTTAATATTATTGGGAAAGGAAGCAGCCAGAATTTGGCCTGTAAAAATTATTGTATAGATCTATCTGTAGCAAAAATTGAAATCTGAAAATTGTGCTCAAGGTGAGCTTTTGTGATCGCCCTTCGTCCGGCGTCCGTCGTCGTGTGTCGTGCGTCGTCCGTCGTCAACAATTTGCTTTAAATGACATCTCCTTTGAAACTACTGGCCAGATTTCAAAATAATTTGGTACAGATGTTCCTTGGGTCAACCTCTACCAAAGTTGCTAAAATTATTCCGATCCGTAAAAAAACATGGCCGCCAGGGGCAGGGCTTATTTGCCTTATATGTATATAGGGAAAACTTTAAACAACATCTCCTCTGAAACCACTGGACAGAATTTGATTAAACTTGGTAGGGATGATCCTTGGGTCAACCTTCACAAAAGTTCCTAAAATAAACTTGATCCATATAGAACTCTGGTTGCCATGGCAACAAAAAGAAAAAAATATGAAAACTTTAAAAATCTTCTTCAAAACTACAGGCCAGATTTTAAAATAAATTGGTACAGATGTTCCTTGGGTCAACCTATTTATCTCAGGTGAGCGATTTAGGGCCATCATGGGCCTCTTGTTTTATGAAAGTGGCATTGAGTGCGAATTCACAACACCAGTAATGGCAGTGGCTAGATATTAAATTTTGAAAAAAGCTCAATTGTGGTGAAGTGGGTTCTCATTTCATGTGGCTTTGGTGGCTCGACTAAAAAAACATCAAAGTTAAAATCCTGGCCAGGGATATAAAAATTTAAATATAAATTTACGCCATGCTGCGCTTATATTGCTGGCTTTACAAGGTAGGTGGGGTACGTTTCAAAAACTAATCTTTTTTATATCTTCTGATGTTGATTCAATACCTGCATACAATGGCACTCATGCAACTGGAACACATGATGCTTAGTAAATAATTGTGATACTGTTTAATTCTCATAATGCATTTACCTTGAATGTGTAGACCTACACGCTGCAACTGCGTGAAGATTTGCCAGTCGTTGTCGGAAAATACCGAAAGTGAGCGGACAATTACGTTTATTTACGATGATTTAGTGGGCGGGAAAATGGGCGGAGCTTATTTATCAACATTGCAAACGTGTAAACCTTGATTAAGCTGAGCCGAATCATGGTGGTCAGACAATGTAAAGTTGCGAGCGTTAAAGTAAGAAGGCTTTTTGTAGTTTATCAAAATGCATTTTGTTGAAATACGTATTTACAATGTTGCATCGGCAAATTCAGTCCAAGAATGTATCTCTGGAGTTTAAATACTAAGAAATTCAAATGAATTGGGTATTTTGTCGGAAGATAAACTGTTCAACTCAGATCAACAAGGCTGGATTTTTGGCAACGAATAGCCTCCATATGTGGGAGGCTATTCGTTGCCAAAAATCCAACCTTGTAATCATGACAATTTATACTTCGGTTCAACTAAACAGATTTGTAAAAGTATAAACGTTTATCCGAGATGTACATATTGTGCTCGTATTGTGCGTTTTGATTATCTCGATTTAACTAGTAACGTTTTTACATCTAGAATGTAATTTGGTAACATGCAGCTAAGATAAAATGCAAATAATATTTATAATTTTTCAAACTCAAATTTACGAAATGTACAACGACATATGATAAGAATCGCGAACTACAGTCATGCGAGGGTCCAGAGGGAGGGGGACATACACGACACGTTTTACGCCGTACATCACGACGTTCGAGCATGGAGCCGCATCAGATAACACTCTCTGGTTTACAACTGCATACTTGACTTTTACATTTCTACGCGATTAACATTTGTAGACGATTTTGCAACTTCCATATATGGCAGTATCACGGAAATAGGCGAAGATTTAAAGGCGGAGCCAAATTTCACGAGCGGAAAATAAAGAGAGGTAATTCTTACACCATGATAAATCGGTAAGTACAGAAAGATTTCGTATTTACCTGAGTCTGAAAATGATACTTTGTAGATACAGTAATTTTATATACATCAATTTTTAATCGTTATACTTACCTTTGGACTCTTTTAATATATACATGGTAAAATGAAAACGAAAAAAAAAATATGGTTGAAATAATGTTATGTAGATCTATGAAAGGGAAGTTGCTATGTACAGACAGTTAAGCTTCATAATTTTGGTTTTAATTTCACTAACGTTATAAGTGAATATTAAAAAATAAAAGCTTTACATTAGAAACTGCATAGACTTTTTTTCTCTTTTTTCTTATCCAGTCATACCCTAACTAGTATTAAGGTTATATTTGTGATATAGTAATTAAATGTTACTTAATATTACTGGGAAAGGCAGCAGCCAGAATTTGGCCTGTAAAAATTATTGTATAGATCTATCTGTAGCAAAAATTGAAATCTGAAAACTGTGAATAAAAAAAATCGACTTTTTTTTATGACAGTGACAATGAGCGCGAATTCACAACACCAGTAATGACAGAGGCTAGATATTAAATTTTGAAAAAAGCTCAATTGTGGTGAAGTGGGTTCTCATATCATGTGGCTTTGGTGGCTCGACTAAAAAAACATCAAAGTTAAAGTCCTGGCCAGGGATATGAAAATCTAAATATAAATTTACGCCATGCTGCGCTTATATTGCTGGCTTTACAATGTAGGTGGGGTACGTTTCAAAAACTAATCTTTTTTATATCTTCTGATGTTGATTCAATACCTGCATACAATGGCACTCATGCAACTGAAACACATGATGCTTAGTAAATAATTGGGATACTGTTTAATTCTCATAATGCATTTACCTTGAGTGTGTAGACCTACACGATGCAACTGCGTGGAGATTTGCCAGTCGTTGTCGGAAAATACCGAAAGTGAGCGGACAATTACGTTTATTTACGATGATGTAGTGGGCGGGAAAATGGGCGGAGCTTATTTATCAACGCTGAGCCGAATCATGATGGTCAGACAATGTAAAGTTGCGAGCGTTAAAGTTAGAAGGCGTTTTGTAGTTTATCAAAATGCATTTTGTTGAAATACGTATTTACAATGTTGCATCGGCAAATTCAATCCAAGAATGTATCTCTGGAGTTTAAATACTAAGAAATTCAAATGAATTGGGTATTTTGTCGGAAAATAAACTGTTCAACTCAGATCAACAAGGCTGGATTTTTGGCAACGAATAGCCTCCATACTCCATAGGCTAGGGATCTATAGAATCTCTGAGTAGGCCTACAATAGGCCTATATATGGAGAATCGCCAAATTATATTTTTAGGGGAAAAACAACAACATTGAATTGTAGTTTTACAAAGTGTTGTTCATTATAAAAGCATGACTAGAGTATCACACAAACTGGTGATTAAAAATTAGTATAAACTCTAACTTTTTATAAGAATAGGCCTCTGCGCAGAAATATGGGTCGGAACCTAGCTCTGTTCGAAATTAGGCTTAATCGTTGTCTTACGAATTGGTTGAAAACTCTACCACAGTATAGTGACGTAAATGTAAATAAAAATAATATATTACGCTAAAAAAAATGAAATCAGACGCAAATGAAAAAGGCGTTTGATCCGCAGACCGTCTGCAGTGCAGACGAGACAGTACCTAAATATAGTAACACCACCTGGCTAAGCTGTAACCTCGCGTGATGTGAGAGATTGAACGTGACTTTCCAACAATGGCCGATGAGGATACGACAAAACACAGATCATCTCCAACAGAAGATTTTAACCCCTTAGATGATGACTTGTAAGTTTATACGAAATCAATTGACCAGTGATGGTATCTTATATATTTTGCATTATAGCTTGCGACTTGTGCAATCTCTCGTTGCATGCAATTCTGCAAATTCCTCACGTATTTCGTTGGAAGTTCAACAATTCGTTACAATAGGGTGGGTGGGGAAATGAGGCAATTGAATGAATGTAGTGTTTGAAGCATCATTACGTCAATTCTAGTGGCAGATCATGTGGAAAAACGGGGGTTTTACTTACTGTATATACGTACGATTCACAGTGTTCCTACAAACCAGTCAGCTTTTCTTTAGAATTTTGTGGAAATAACCTTTTAAAAGTGACGATATAAGTTATAAAATCCAAATTCCGATTTAAATATTGTGGCTCGGAGTAAATGTGTATCACAGTGTACGTTGCGTTTAATGTTGGAGATTGAATTAAGATAAAACTTATCTTCAATTATTAAATGTATATTTATTCAAGGAATTTTAATAAAAACTTACCAGGACTTCCCCATTTTAAAAAAAAAAATAGGTGTTCTAGTTTTGAGTGAGTGAAGGAGGTGTGAGCACCTTGTGTCAATTCATTTGGTACATTGTTTTTCACTCTTTATCTATTTATATAAGTGAATAATTACTGACAAACAACCAACAGTAATGTGTTTCTATTTTTGATGTAGTTTAAAATGTTTAATTCATCTATTTGAAACAGCCTGTATAAAAGTCAAATACCCATTTTTCTTTCATTATTCCTTGGGAGCTGGAGGTTGTTGTCAGTGCTCCAGCTAGGCCGAAATGGCAGGGCGTCGCGCCCTGCCGCCTTTGATATACGCCCTGCTGCCTTTGATCTCCGCCCTGCCCCTTTCAGACAGTGCCCTGCTTTGCCTTTGTTGGTAAAAGTTTCACCCCATACTGTTTTCCCCAAGCCTCAACTCTCGGCACCCTTTGATTTTGCCGAAAAACTTTAGCGTGTGTGTGTGTAACACAGACGTAGTCACCCAATGTTCAAAGTCGGTGTCAATCAACCGGCACAAGCCATAATTAACAGTCGGCTATTCTAGTAATAAGTATCAACACAATTATGTCCGGATATTTGGCACAAAAAAGTAAATTTTAATTGCATTTATTACGAAGGTAAGTATTATTGTCTAATACCTGGGGAAAAAATATAGTACGTTGTCATTATTCATCTAAAACGCGTATTCTGCCATCTTTTGAATTCCAAGTATGACGAACATGCCCTAGTCCAGCCATCAGATTTATAATAAATATTCTAAAGCTTATTCTCTCCAAAGTCTCAACTTATCTTAGGCAAATCAGTGTCAACAATTCAAAAGTCAGATTAGTCTTTTGCAGACAGACGAAAACTTTACAGACAAAAAATTCCATTTTTCCAAAAATATCAACCAATGAAATTTTCCGATAAAATTATGTTAAGAGAGGCGGATAATTGTCATAATAATTTTTATCATTAATGTTTAATTTATCTGTCTCTTAGATTAATTAAAAATTTAGTACTTTAAATCATTTAAAAAGCATGTACTGATAAATTTTGTTTACAGCCATCAAACAATTAAAAATTGTTTTAAAACATAAATGTTTGAAATAAGAAACTGTAAATACAGATTTTACATCATTTTTTTAAATAAAGATAGGCTTTAAACTTACAATATTTATGAGCTTAGGGTAAATTAAGTGAAGTGGGTGGGGTAATGCACTGAGATAAGTTTCCATTATTATTATTATTATTTTTTTATTTTTATTTTTTTTAAATATCAGATCTAAATTAAAAAAAATGATATTTAGAGATTTATTGTGTTATGAAAAAAAAAAAAAAAAAAAAAAAATAATAAAAATTAATTAAAAAAATTATGTTTATCAAAATGGAATTTTATTTTAAAGTTATTACAATTTTAATCTGAGTCTCTACATAACCAATTCAACTTTGAAAAGATATTTCCTGTATTGTTAATTATCCTGTAGAATGGATAATACATGTCTACATAAACAATTCTAGATCTTATACATTTTATTTGGATTATATTTAATGTTACAGAAGAAAGCTTCATATTTTGAATTTCATTATATTTTCTGAAAAAAAAAAATGCTCTTTTTTTTTTTTTTATCAAATTGCACATACAAGTTACAACTGCCCTTTTAGGGCAACTAACTATGCCTTTTTCATGTCCTGGGGTGGGGAAGAGCACTATGGAGTCATCAAAATGGGGGCCTCTCTATGGTATACATATTAAGAAATTAATAACAGAATTTATCTGTGATCCATGATTTTCTGAGGCGACTTGGATGTACGTAGTCAAAATTTTTCCAGCAATATGCAACTGAAATGTGAGCTTTATTGGCATTTTTCTTTTTTACTTTTGGTAAAGATGACCGGAAAAAGCAACCTTACAATTATAAGATTAGTGATCAAATGTTCTTGGAACAAATTCCATTTTTTAAACTCTGCAAAATTTTTTCCAAGCAACTTATCAAATCTGCACATAAATGCAAAAGCACCTTTTTCTCTTATGTATACTTTCCTCTCCTATTAGTATTATCAGTTCTTTAGGTAAGATTCAATAAATCTTTTTGTTATCCTTTGATTCTAAAAAAAGAGCTTAATTATTTACATGTTAAGATATGCATTTTCTGTTTGTTTATAAAAAATCTCACATGTATGATGCTGAGAGATTTTAATACACATATATGTGAACTCTTTGTAAGATAGTCAGTGGGATGCTTCCCCAACCCACTGCTATCTAAGAACAAGGATAATAAAATGAAAATCTTGATACAAAAAAAAACTGGAATAAGAACAAAAATTCCAACCAGGAAATCTCCCAGAGGCCTTATTTAAAGTCCTAATTTGAAAAAAATTCCAGGGGGAGGATCCCCCAAGCCCCCCTTCCAGGAGGGGGTTTCCCCCTCCCCCACCCTCCCCCTTCCCATCGTTTCGCGATTCGGATGCCCCTTTGGGCCACTAGCACCCTGCCCTTTTCAAATCCTGGCTGGAGCACTGTACATCAGTATAGTTCATACACTTATGAGCCATCATAACCTTAACATTAATTCATTTATAAAGTTGCAGACTTTCAACATTCGTTTATATTTAAGTGGGACCCTCTGTATGTGTACATTTTAACAGAGGCCCCATTTCTTTTTTTATTCATCAAAAAGTGTATGCATGACTAATGTTATAAGTAGCACTTGACCCAAGAGATGGCTGCCACATTCATGAGGTCATATGAAAACTATCTATAACCTCTTAGACCTCATCTGTAATTGCTTAACACTTTCCCTCACATAGACTCATTTTGACGCACTCAATAGGTACCACATAAAGCCTGATCTGCAGAAAACCACAGTTAAACCTTACCAAATTTAATTACAAAATCCTCATTTCCAGACCACTGAGGAGCAGCGAACAGCATAAAACCTGATCAGCCTGCGAGTTACTCGCAGGCTGGTCTGGTTTTATGCTGTTCGCATAGGTCTTTTCATGGTGTCCTCTATGAGGGAAAGGATTAAGCAGTGTTGATCCTTTGAAAAATGGGCCATATCCTTGAAAAACCTTATGAACACCCTTTAGGCCATAATTTCAGCCCAATCTTCGAAGAACTTGTTAAAAATGTTTGTCGTTACGAAGTCTTTGATGAATTTGAAAAATGGGTCATATTGGGTCAAAAGTAGGTGCTTTGTCAAATCCTTGAAAAACCTAGTGACACCCTAGCGGCCACAATTTTGGTCCAATCTTCACAGAGTGTTGTCAGAATTTTATGTTTGAATAAAATATTGGATGAGTTTTAAATTGGGTCATGTGAGGTCAAAATGTAGGTCACTGGGTCAAGTAATTGAACATTTGCAAATGATGCGGCATTTTTTTACTCCCTTGGCCCTGAAGATCAGGGTCCTCAGGTGAGCAATTTTGTGAAACATAAGCAGGGTTCCTGAAGAGGCAGCTGACGGCAGATTTTATCGCCTCAATCCTTTCCTGGCCGGCTCAAATTGGTCAAATTATTAAAAAAAAAATGGGAGTAATTCAAAGAAAATGAAAAAAACATATCACAAAAAAAGTAGGACCCCCCCAGACCCCCTGGCCTACTTCAATTTAAAATTAGCCTTCTACTCTGATCCATAAGGAAAACCCTGCATTTTGGGGTTACTAGTATTTGAGGTTCAAAATGGATAGTTGCATGTCATAGATAAACAGGACTTGTTCCAGCAAATACTGATGATTTGATTGATAATTAAATGTTTCTATCTAATAAGAGATTATGAAATCAGAGCTGATTCTCTTCCCAAGATCTGATTCTAAGTCTTGTTATATTTTCAGATTACCAGATCCAATCCTACTTCAGACACCGGATGAAGATGCAGACCTGAGCAGCGATGGTACTGAGGATGAAATACCCGCAGACCCTCAGTGTAATTCTCTGGATGGTGACCATGAGTCATACTTTAACACCCAGACTTCTGAAATCCCTTTTAGTCCACCTGTTAGTAACTCACGTTTAATGAAAAGGGAGAAAAAAAGAGACAAGAAATCTCAAACCTACAAAGAAGTGAAAAGTACAATGGCTGCAAATAAGCCTAAGTCTCTAGTAGGTGTTATAAAAGAGAGATATAGCGAATCTAATTTATTCAGTGGTTTATATCATGCGGACTCTGATGCTGATCTGGAACGTGACATTAATAAGGATAGCAAGGAAAAACGGAGAAAAGAAAGAGATGAAAAACAGAAGAGTTTGACAAAGTCCAGACAGCATGATATTTATATGAAGCGTCATTCAGATGACTTGTCTGGCAGTGGAGGCATTGCCAGTAACACTGCCCCCATGGATATACAAACCCCTGTGGTTCCTATTAAGTTAGAGGGGTCGGGTCGATTTCTCAGTCTTGGGGCCGCAAAATCTGTGCCTTTATCCCCGATCTCAGCTGAAAAGGTTGAGAGAAGGCAGCCATGTACAACAAAAACAGAATGTCCACAAGAAAGAATGAGGTTTTATAAAACCTTTTCAGCTTTGATTAATATGGGGTCACATGGTAGGAAACAAAAAGAACCTCAAGAAAAGGACAAGTTTTTTGCTCAAAGGCAAAAGAGCCATGATGAAAAACTTTATATGAAATTCATCTGGATAGGGCTACAGGCTTGGCTGAGTGGAGTGGAACCTCCTGAACAAGAAAGGATTGTCAGTCAGCGTAAAGAATCAATTCCTAAGGTTCTTCAAGATATAAAGCAATTTAAAGTGGTGTTTGTATCAGGCTCTCCTGATGACAGTAGGTCTGATCTGGCAATTCCAGGGGGCGGTGAGGGGGTGGGAAACAATAGGTCGAGTGCCTGTAGTGTGGACACTGAACATTCCTACACAGATATATCGGAATCGTACCATACAATGGATCTGAATATAGATGTGATCGCCCAACAACAAGAAGCTGTGATACAAGTCCAGAAACTTCTGGAGAGACTTGACCAATGTGAACAGTTGTTCCCAACATCCAATGCATTTGCTCAGGAATACCCTATTTATAAGGAGCAAGAGTTTGTGCAGAGATGTGAGGCGTTGTTTCTGTGGCTGAATGTAACAAAAGACCTGTGTCATAAGTTAAATGTGCTAGGTAAAATTCTTAATGTACACAATTCTGGTTTAAGCTGGCCTTATGTAGATTTTGACCAAGAAAGGATTAGTGAAGGGAAAGATATTTCACAACCTTTGCATCGAGACAGTATTCCAGAGATTACAACATCTGGAGTTGAGGATATTGAAGAAGACAGTGATGAAGAATCTGAGAGTCAGCCCTCTGAGAATGGAAATGGGGGAAGAACAGCTGTTGATCGAAAGGTCAGCTTTAATTTTGATGGGGAGAAAAAACTTAGTGTGCAAACCAGTCCTAAGAGAGACAGGAGTCCAATACACTTCGGTAGCCCTCCTGATGCCTCAACACCTTTAAGGTCCCAGTTTTCTTACTCTACTCTCTCCAGGGCCTCCAGTGAGGCCAGTATAGATGAAATAGCTAGGTCATCTATTTATAGAACTTATGTAGATAAAGGTTTGAAGAAGATGGGTTTAAACAAGATGTTGGTGAGACTGAGAGACATTTTGTACAGATCTCTTCGCAGAGCGAGGCTGTCCTTGGAACAAACCCAGTTGGATGTGTCCACTAACGAATCTTTAAGCAGGGTAAGTGTTTGTATTTCAGCACGTGCTCCTTGCAATTTGATGCAATCCTGCCAAAATAATGTTGTTTTCTGTCATATGTAATTCCCTTTCTTATTGGAAATATTATATTTGAAATTCATAGGTAAATAGTAACTATTTAATGGACTGTCAATATAAATAGTTAAATTCCATTCAGAATAAACAATTTTTTTTATTGAATAATTCTTATCCAAGAGAAATCAACATTTTTAAAGTCTCTCTTTAACCCTTTCCCTCATAGAGGACACCATGAAAAGACCTATGCGAACAGCATACAATCAGATCAGCCTGTGAGTAACTCGCAGGCTGATTAGGTTTTATGCTGTTCGCTGCTCCTCAGTGGTCTGGAAATGTGGATTTTGTAATTAAATTTGGTACGGTTTAACTGTGGTTTTCTGCAGATCAGGCTTAATATGGTACCTATTGAGTTCGTCAAAATGAGTCTATATGAGGGAAAGGGTTAAAATGAGTCTATATAAGGGAAAGGGTTAAAATGAGTCTATATGAGGGAAAGGGTTTATTTGTTTCAATGCTATATATTAACGGTCATGGTTAATATCTACCATCCAGTTAAACCTTTACCTCATGAATATTCACTTATGAATTATGATATAATGGAATATGAATCTAAGACTTACCTTTAAGTTGTATATATGAAACAATGGGTATTTCTTTGCCATGCAGACTGTTCAGAATGTGAGCCACAATATTGTATGTGCAAAAAGAGGAGACTGATCACACAGCTCCTTCCAGGAATTGTCTGATCTGGGTCTGTTCTAGAGCTGTAATGAATACACCAGGTAGCGAATATGAATACACATCACAATACAGGGTCACGAATATGAATATTATTTAATTCATTTCGTGACCCTGTTTGTGATTATTCATTACAGCTCTAGAACAGACCCAGATCAGACAATTACTGGAAGGAGCTGTGTGATATTCAATATTTATTCGTGAATATGAATACACCCTGGTATAAACCAGAGATAAAAGACAAACTGTATTCAGGTTGCACATATATTAAAGTGTTTCAGTGGCTGTTATCTTGTCAATCATAAACTGTATTTCCAATGATCATTGAATAGAAGTGAACAAATTGTTTGAGAAAATATATGATAAAAAACAAACAGTTTGAAACATGACAACATTACTTTGTTTATATAATAAGAATTTAGCTTGTACTTGGAATAAGTAAATGCTATTGAAAATGACATTGTGTGTGATCAAAGTTTTGTTGCAAAATATAATTACAAAAAATGTTAATAAACCTGATGGTCCATACATAATGTTATTTAATACTGATATTTTTTTTACATGTAATTAATTATGATACATTTTAATGTTCATACTGTATTTTATCATTTGTGTTCGTATTTTTTTCTTTTCTTTTCTTATTGTCGTCCATGTTTTAAATTAAATATTTATTATTATATCAGGATTATGCAAGAAATAATAACTATGACAATTTAAACTAACATATCATATTCTTATTAGGCTTCCATACTTGATATCAAATATCAAATGGATATTATGTTTTCCAACTGGTTTCTGATATTTACTCTCACTTAAACAATCTTAATCTACAAAACAGTTAACATACTTATTTTGAAAATGCATTCTGTGCTGTAACCTTTAGGGTCTTAATCGGTTTCTTGCAACTTTCTCGTAAAAGGTTCATTAAGAGACAGTTAATTTGGCCATTATGCAATGTCATTGGTTTCAACAAGCGTTAGATTAATGGTTAAAAGCAAGCTCAACGAAAATATCCAAATGTACTCGAATGAAAGAGATGAGACTGGACTGTACTGTACGAAGCATGTATAAGAGTACACTGATACAGATACATTTACGATACCTGGCTTAAAGAAATTAGCAAGACGATGCAGTCAAGCTTTGGATTTCTCAGACATTGATTAATAGGTTGTTATTTGCATCATCAATTTATCTGTTGTTAATTGGCCTGTTGTAAATATTCAGTTATTTGCCTCGTGAATAACGGATACGTATTCGAATACTGGCAATATTCGGTGCACCGAATACATGAGTGTATTGTTACACCTCTATCCTGCTCTGATTGCTAAAGAGTCCAAACATGTATACATATGATGTAAAGGATTGAGTTATTCACATTGAGAGCACTACACCTGTTAATTACAGTCTCCGTCAGAAGACCCCCATTATCATACAATCAACTCTCATGCCCTTGACTTGCTGGACAAGTCTAGAAGCATTCCAATTGAAAGCCCTCGGGCGGAGGACTTGCAGGCATGGCGGGCGGAGATGCTGGAGATTGGGCTGCCCTCGTACCGGCCCACGTACATCTTCCTGCTGAGGGTGCTTCTGGAGGTGATACACGAGGCTATGATGATCAGGCTGGAGCAGCTGCAGAACCCCATCGGGGAGCCGTCATTCCTTAGTATCAGGCAGGTGAGTGTCTCCACAAAGACGTTCTAGCACATCAATGATGGGAAAGGAAGGGTCCATGTTCTATGCTTGTGCCATTGGCAGGTTTAAGAAAATGTGATACATTTAGATTTTCAAAGATTTAACTTAGAAATAAGAAATGTCACAGATATTTGTGAAAAAAAGTAAAAACCACTCCATGTGTACTCTTTCCCAGTCACTGCATGTTGGCATATTGTCTAAAAGTTAAAGGCAGCATAATTATATTTTCAAGCTAATATTGTATCTGTTAGTAAGATTTGATATTAAGTATTAGATGCATTGTTTTTTAGAACATTTTTAGAACAATCTCGTAGAACTCTGGCTAGAGTAGTAGGCTCACCAAAAAACTTTACCCTATCTTTACAGAGTTCTTCAAATTTATTTTCTGATAAGATACGATTAATCTTCAAATGATTTAGATTGATGGTTACCTGGTATAATACACAAAAGAACATAGGTATAGGTAATATATTTGTGATCCTTTTTTTAGAGCTGAAGAATACATGCAGGGCTGCATTCAGTCAAGCGAACGTTCGCTCACAGTTGCGAGTTTGTTCCCAGCTTACATTCACTACACAGCTATAAAACAGGATTCAAACCGCTCACATTAGCTCCCGAAAGCTTAACTGAACACATGGCAGATATGATCTTTTATTTTTACACTTGTATAATATATATGATGAAGTGTGATGTTATATGTAACCTGTGAAATGTTTACAATCTTCATGAAAGAAAAACAAAATAGAAAATAGATATAGTAGGAGTGATTCAATCACATTCAGATTACATTAATCTGAGAGTGAATATTTGAATACCTGTATAATCATCCCATATACAGTTTTGATCTAGATTACAATTCATTTGGTATGTCATTTGATATGATAACCTGCTTCATGTCTTTAATCTTTTAATATACATGTAAAAAGATTTAATGTTATCCAATTACATTCAGATTAATCAAAAACCTGTATGATTTGATATACAATAGGGATCTTAAATACCATCATCAATCATTAATTCAACTATAAGCTTTTTATGCCTAATCCACCTAGGTATTGTTCATAATGGACAAATTCCTCACAATTTTTCAAAGATGGCCTCTTAAAATATGTTGATTGCTTAGTGCGGATTACTGTTTAACTGTAAACTATACTTCATTCCCAGTTGATCATCGAATGTAAGGACGTGTTGGCAAAGGCGGTACTGGTGAAGCAGGACTATCAGTGTATGGTTCAAGCCGTGCTGGACGATGAGGAGGCAGAGTCTGACAACTCCCCTCTAGACCTTGAGAAGTTTGACAATGATATGTCCAGTATGTTTAAGGTACGTTGTCGCAGGGCAGTATAAAACCGGCTGTCTTCAGAAGACACAGCTGCTTGATATTTGTAGATGAATATTAATTTTGTTGTTTTTTTTTGTAAAATTTTGCAGAAATTGTAGACTTAGATGTTGTACTTGTCAGAAAAGGCATTATAAGAAAAAAGAAAGTCTGAATAATAATGTG
>CM037779.1:21242658-21292658 GCA_021229015.1 Solen grandis
CACTAGTTCCGGGTAGCGAATTCGGAAGTTTAGCATATGAAATTAGCGCATGCGCAAAAAGTGAATCGTGATCATGTAACGACAATCTAAATGTAGGTTTTATATATCTAAATATAGGTTCAATACTGTTCGTAACGCTATTGCCTGTGATGGGAAAACCACCTATTTATATCTTGCACTGCGTGACATTGCGTCTGTAGAAGGGAATTGGTATCCATACTCAATGACCATCTGTGAACGAGCTGCTTAAAGCTTGTTGACTGCTGTAAGTCATGTTTACAGATTAGCTTTTGTTATATCTTTCCTCTTAGTTCTGTAACTTTATTTTGTCGGGTTAGACATGCATGTATGTATCAACAATATATGTGCAATAAGCAAAATGTATCAGATACACCTTTGGAAAACTAAACAGACGAGATTAATGAATAGGAATATACAAGGTCAATTTAGAGCATAAAACTTGGTATCAACATCGGATTATTAGGTCGGTCCCATGTTCGAATGGTTTGAGCGTCTGTCCTTTCATCCTGGAAAGTCGTTAATTTGAACCCCGGTAGTGAAAGTCTTACTTGTACAGCTCCTAGTCGACCCTCAGTGTATAAATCCTTTATTATCGTGCCATCTGGGAGAGAGAGCATCATAACATGTCATTACTTATGTTATTGTTTTTTATTATAATACCTGTTCTCTTTATTCACATTTACCTATATGCCAATTAGAGAGAGAGAGAGAGAGAGAGGGGGAGAGAGAGAGAGAGCATCATAACATGTCATTACTTATGTTATTGTTTTATCTTATAATACCTGTTCTCTCTATTCACATTTACTATATCAATTAGAAGGAAAAAATTGTGAATGTTTACAAATTAATATTATACATATAAATTTATTGTACTTTGTATCAATGTGAAAACATGTTTGCATATTTATAGACCTACGTGTATATTTAACATACGAATGTGTATGTGTGTGTTATTTCATATGTGTGTGTAAAAGATGATAAACACACAATACACTATGAAGAAAATATAAAGTCAAGTATAACTTCATCAGCCGTCTCATTTATACTGTATATATACACGTCTTTCTACTGCTATTGTATGACTTATGCGTATGTAAATAAATGACTGAAGATTGAAAGATTGACTGTTTTACAGTGTATTTTACATCAAGAAGACACTTATAAGTACCCAGCTCAACGGGCCTTTAGTCAGCTTAACAAAACAAACATGTATTGGTCATGCAGTAAAACAGCCTCAACTTTATATTTTTTCTCAAGTTTGCTCGTATACATATATATTATGAAGAAAAATGTTCATTAATACATAAGCTAATGAATTAAGAAACATTAAGAAACAACCGTTTTATATCGAAACAGATCTGCAATGAAAGTGTTCAGTTGTGGTACAAGGTAATCATGGTTACTGTAATGGTTGGTTCGGTGACTGTGTGACATCATGCCACTTTAAACAGAGTTTTACACCAGATGACTTGGATAGTGTTGGTGGGATGTTTAACTTAAGCACACAAATAAAATGTGAAATATACAATATAATGTTCATAGATAAATACGACGTAGATGTAATGTCAATTTAAACCATACATGTATGTACTTTCAAAGTAATAATTGAGGAAAGTTATATACTTATATATCAAGTAGGCACACTTGTTAATTGTAAAACAGGAAATTAGCATTACACTCCAGGATAAATGACTGTGTCTCGATGTTTCTTCTGAACGACAGAAAAGAGGAGCCTTCCTTGAATGATAAAAATACCATACTGAATGAATTAAGACAATCAACATGTTAGACCAGAGTTAAAACTTGACTTGATTATTTGGGTTAACCGTCGCTTCGACAGTATTTCAGACATATAGCGACGTCCAGCTAATTACAGGTCGAGGAAGACCCCGAATGCACGGAGGCATCCGGGTAGAACCACCGACCTACCGCAAGCCAGCTGGAAGGCTTCCTCACATGCAAATCCGAATGACCCTGCCGGGATTCAAACCCACGCGGTGAGGGACTGAGTGAGTGTTAAGGTCAGCGACTTTACCCTCTCAGCCACGGAGGCCCCCTCCCCCAGAGATAAAAAAATCAGCATAATGAATACACAGGCAAGTAAAAGGAAATGGAGAAGTATAATGCTGTGCAGAAAAGTTAAAAGAAAGGAAGAAGAATAGAAAGAACATATAAAGCTTATCTGAGAGATACATATACTCAAATGAAAAGGAAACGCAAGGTAAAAATTTTTTGTCAGTTTTAAATAGGAAGCAAATGTATTCGACAGTATTACAGTTCAAATTATTTTGATACAGATTTTTTTTTCAAACAAAATAAATGCTTTAGAATGGGGTTTAATGCAGGATAGGAGGTATAACCTTGAGTCTGGCTACTACA
The DNA here is from genome assembly GCA_021229015.1 of Solen grandis. Lineage (NCBI taxonomy): Eukaryota > Metazoa > Mollusca > Bivalvia > Adapedonta > Solenidae > Solen > Solen grandis. The sequence goes on from CM037779.1 coordinate 21,245,059, forward strand.
GATTCTAGTTACCCTGCGTTTCTTTTTCATGTAGTACACAAGCATTAGATATGTTCAGTTTATCACGTGTATATCACATGTATATCGCATGTTATTTATTGCCATTTTTGCTATATTTTCATTCTTAAGCAAAATTTATTGGCTACGGCGACCATTTTATTTTTATTCAATTGTTTTTGAAGAACCAAAATGGCGTCAATTTAAGAAAAATGTTATATCTGGACAAAATCGCACCCCCCCCCCCCCCCCCCACACACAAACATACATGGAAAGAAAAAAAAACTTATACTTGCTTTATTCTTTACTTACCAAGTATATATGGTATTGTGTAAACAGCTGAGGACGAGGGCAAAATGATTAATGCAATCTTACTTCATGTACTGAGTTACCATAATTATCTAAGTTGTGTATTAATAATAAATTTAGTCTTTTGTTTTATAAAACCATGTTGTTGTTTTGTTTTTTTTTTGGGGGGGGGGTGTTGTTTTTTTGTATCTCACTGATCTCACAGAAGTCATTTCTGACATTTTCTACTGGAGATTTTTTTCACCAGTTGAATGCTTGGTCAGTGGAAAAAATAAATGAAACAAACAAAATTATAGTAAAACAGAATTCAGACATCGAGTAGTAAACTCCTATGATGGGACATTATTACAGTATACGAACATATTCATGGTACAATAGTTATTTCCCTTTTTTTTAGTACTATTGTTTTTACATAGGGCTCAAACCGACATGTTTTCTTTCTTTTTACTGCAAAATAAACACAAGCACAAACAATACTGAAGAGGAAGTCTCAAAAAATAAAAGAGACACAAAATGTTTAATGTCAGACTGTGTGAAAACATATTTTGCTAAAAAAAAAAAAAAAAAAAAAAAAAATCAAAAGTTTCTCTATAATTATGGAATCTCAATTTGATTATTTAGTCTACTAGTGTAATGTCTTTTGACTGGACATGCTATACATATTTATACATTGTATTAAGAATGTGTGCAAAAGGAAATTGTGTGTTTTGTTGTTTTAAGAAAAATAAAAACTTGTTATTTTATAATCCATTTTCCACTATACTAATGAAAATATCCCAGCCAGGCTCGTCATCAGCGATACCCCTATCAATATTGATCGTTCAAGAAATTGAATTTTATAGAGCTCTTTCACAGATAACAAGGTTTTTCTACTCTCCGTCTATGTTGGTGAATTATTTGTTTCCTGACAAATAATTCGGTAAATGTGGATAACATTGCAAAACACTAGTTTTTATTAAAGCATTCATTGCGTCTTCACGGGTAGCAAATTCATTATAATTTTCAGCCTTTGAAATGAGCGCATGCGCAAAGGGTGAATGTCATTATTCATTTGACGGCATACGGAAAATCAAAATTCTGAATTTAAGTATAAAAGTATAATATCGTTCGTAACGCTATTCCCTGTGATTAAGAACCCCCCCCCCCCTCTTTTTTTTTTTTTTTTTTTTTTTTTTTTTAAATCACGGAATGTTGCATTTGGTGACCATGCGTCTGTAGATGGGTATAGATAGAGATAATACACACAGATAGTTTTACATCTAATTATTATCATCTTCGAATGAGCTGGCTTAAAAGGAAAAAATCGGAATGTACAATACATTTAAGGCTGATAGATAGATCCATACAGTGATTGATAAACATTATTAATATTTGATTATACGCTTAGTAAATTACTTCCTTGAACTGATTTTGACTTTTTGCATGAACATGTTAAACGATTTCCTTTTAAAAAGAAATAATCACAGTCATCAGCAGTAGTAGTCATAGTAACCAGGTACAATGGATGTTAGACGATGTGTTGAATTTCCAAGCAGGTGTTATAGCAGACATTTGCGACATAAAACACATCGAACTAGTTAATGGGAGAATAGAAAGGGTTAGCTGAGTAGTAGCATTAAACGAACTGTATTTGAATTCAAATACGTTTGTAACGTTTATATGTTTGAAGATGTAGATTTTAATTTTAGTCAGAATACTAGATGTTCAAGTGAACTGGCTGAGCAACCAACTATAAAGCCACACATAAGTTTCATTTGTTTTAGATGTAATTAACAACAGGATTAGATCTTTATAAAGTTGATTCAAGTTACACATTTTGCTTGAAATATGAATTTCTTACAAACTTTAATTCTCAAACTCTATTGCATACGCATATTGTAATGTTCTATTTTATGAATTAATGTACCAAAGAGCAATAATCATCTGTGTTTAAATTGCGTTTGTCGTCACAATTATAAATTCAAACAGTTTATATTTAAAACATGAGAATAAAATGATTAAGGTTTTTTTAAAAAACAATGATTAATTGAGATGTTAAACTATATTTTATTGACAATTTGGTATATCCTTGAATATATTTAATGAAATAAACGAAGTCTTGAATACATGTGTACTCAAAATCGAAATCAATGATTATTTACAAACAGTTAACTGTAACATAGCTAAAGCTTATATTTGGTATTTGCTTAATATCATCTGTTTAAGAGAGTAACTTAAAGAATAGCAATTTGCTGAAACTTGTGAAACGAGTATTTGGGAATCTGCACACATTGTATATAAAATAGTGCTTCACTTTGACCAATTTCTAAAGCTCAGCCTTGCCTTATACTAAATATACACAAACCGAAGAAGATTGATTATATAAACTCTATCTTTCTAAAAAAAAAACAAACAAAAAACGCAAAACCAATGAAACCAATAGGTGAAACAAAGTGTTCAGCTATCAAAATAAAAAAATATAATTAAATACAGAAATTTTAACCACCAATCAAAATAACGATAAATGATTCGAACCAAAGGTAACCCTTGTTGAACACTAGCCATGTATGTTGAACGAAACACTGAAAACATCTATGTTCAATAAAAACGTATAATAATTTGTTGACCAATAACTAAACACTTCCAATACCACACGTTTGATACCAACGTATGAAACTGATTCCTTCTACACAATGGAAAGGAATCAGCAGGACAGAGAACCCTAATCGCAATGATTAAACCAACAGAGCACATTTCTGTTATCCCTGTTAACTGCTCTCAACCTCAACTAACCTATATGAAATCTCGCCGTCTCCTGTAGACTCAAACCTCGACCCGAACCTTGTACAGCTATTTGGTAACCTACTGAGCTGATTAGTATGAGCCACCTCTCGGCTACCAATACACTACAGGCGGCCCAAAGCCCATACTCTGTTGCCCACAATAAACTAAGGCAGTGAAATGCTGCTGCGGGACTCCTATGAGCGCAATGTTTATGGAGCTCTCACACTCTGCCGTGTAGGCCTACCGTCCACCTGCCGGGCTATTAAAAAAAAAAAAACAGAGTCCAGAACGTTGGGTTTTGAGCGAACTTGTCCCCGGCCGCAAAAAAAATCAAAAAATTAATCTTTTCACCGTTTCGTTGCCATCTTCTGACCGTTCTCACCGGGCGCATACCGGGTGTTGAACGTGCTTCTATCGTCTTCACCGCCCAGATTGACTTTTGTTGAAAATTTTGGCCGTTTCCATACCGGGCCCATACCGGGTCTCGAACGTGTGCACCGGGTTTGTAGCAGCCACCTACCAGTCATTTAGCGTCCCCTCACCGCTCGGAGCGTCCTGTGAGCGAGTCCACGGACTGCTGACGTCATGACACGACTGCCATAAATACCCCGATTTGAACGGCAACGGTCAGTCCGCTCTCCATTTTTCTTCAAGGAAACTCCACGACACTTCTCCTCATCTTTTGATCACATATTTACTGCATTATGCCACTCAAGAAGGGTAAGCCTAGGGTGGGGGGGGGGGGGGGGGGGGGGGGGGGGGGGGGTCAGGCAGACGCCGTGGAAGCAAAGCAGCGGATGTATCAGCACCACCACAGAAGAGGGCCAAGAGGAAACCTCCTTCTATTGTCTCTGATGTGTCTGTTGATGAAGAAGTTCCTACCTCCTCTAGTTCTGAGGAAGAACAGCCTACTGCTGCTGAAAGCCTTCGGATCTTCCCTGCGTAATTCAACCATGAGCTGGTCGTAAATGGCAAACTCACGGCGACGCCTCACCCACCCCCTCGTCCAAGCGCATCTCTTGCGTTGGCCTCTCCGTGCCCTTCTCTGGTTTCTCCTGACAATGTGGTCATTGACGTCCAGGTCCAACTCATCACGCTCACGCTGGGCAATAGTCAACATGTACATGAGTCTGACCCTGTCAGGACAATCCATGGTCAGTTGGTCACCGACTCATACGACCATGTACACAAGAAAAAGTAAAGCTCATCTGACGAAACCCCTCTATATATACCCAATAATTAGTGACAAACGGTGGCACACGGTGACAAAAGTAAATTTGTTGGTAATGGCACGTTCATATGACGCTACTGTGAAGGTAAGGACACGTCTTGGACCCGTTATAGGACGTTATGGGAATGTCAAGGCGTTAACAGGATGTTACCCATGCGTTAGGGAGGCGGCGCCGTCAGAATCAGGCGGTACCGGTTTGGAAACACCCGTTGGCAGTCCGGTATGAACACTGTAATGAGGACGGTATGAACCAAAGCTTTCAAAATAGTAAATGGCTTGTAAAATCTTCTACTCAAAAGTTTAAAGATATATACATACAAAGCTGGCATGCAAAACTTGAAAGAACTTCAGAATCAAGTCTATATAGACATTTAAAAATAAAATTTAGCCGTTCAAATTACATTAATACATTACCAACCAATCTGTGTAGAGCACTACTGGCAATTCGTACAAGAAATCATAGACTTCCAATAGAGACTGGTAGATGGCATAATATTCCTGTAGGTGATAGACATTGTAACAATTGCAATGTAGTGGGTGATGAATACCACTATATGTTTGAATGTAAATTTTTTAACAGGCATAGAAAGAAATATATTGATAGTGTATACTATAAAAGACCAAATCTCGTAAAACTTATTAAATTGTTGAATACTGATGGGGATGATGTCAAGAATATTGCTTTATTTTGTTGCAAGTTAATTCATTACAAACAATAAATGTACCCATTTGTTGGTATATGATTTGCTTTTAATGTATGGATATTTTGTAATTGACAAGAATGAGAAAGAGAGAGAAAGAGAGAGAGAGAGAGAAATACCTTTGTCTAGGAACATTATGTATATAAGCTGTAAATCACAGATCCTTGAACTGCTTTTAATCAATGATAGGCCCAGGGGGACCTGAAATAGAAATAATAATCACAAAGAACCATATTCTTTCATACTATATTGCATTTATTTCATGAACAAATAATTTTATTTTCATAGTAATTTTAATTCTAGAAAACAATAGTTTATCATTGAAATTAGAAACATTGCTCTGCCGCTAACCATTTAAATATATTAACAATTTTATTTTACAATTTACTAAAAAAAGAAAGGAAAGAAAGTAACTTATCTGAGATCACTCCTTGAACCACTATTGCGTCGCTAGATTATGTAAACTTAGTTAATACGTCCGGTAAATATCGTTTGTTTGAATGTACTTTATGCCTGTTTCTTCGCTCCGGTGAAAAGACACGCTTGAAAACATTGTTTTTTTCTTGTCTTTTCATTCTTAAAACGTGTGAGTCTGGCCGGAAGTAAATAAATATACTGTACGGTTCAAAATCCGGGTCTGTGTTTTGTATAAGTTGCGGAGCTCAAGGCTATATCAGTTACTATTAAACATTTTAAACTTTTTCAATTTCTTTTAATTATCGTTCAGGATCTAAACTTGAACATTCTTCCAACTCGATTGTAGACAGACTGCTCTGTCTTATAAATTGTATATACCAATTGGATTGCTTTGAAATATGTGATAGCAAATGTGTATTATATATTGTGTATTTCATGTCTTTCATTAATGTAATAGCAATTTATTTTCAATGTTTCAATTTTTTTTATTTATTAATTAATTATTATTATTATTATTATTATTTTTATTTTTATTTTTTTATTTTTTTTTAAATCTTTCTATGACATCCTAAATTTTCGTTTCGTTAGGATGCTAAGATAGGATTAAAAATTAATTCCTTTCTATCTAAGCTTTCATCCTACAGACCTCCTAATTCCGTTAGGCTGTTTGAAAAGGATCGTTTTTTTTTTTTTTTTTGTTTTTTTTTGGCAAATGTGTGTTTGTTTGTTCAATTAACTTTTTACTTAATAATCCATACCCAAATATATAAATGTCATATTGTAAATGTAAATTGTGTAGCCGTGCCCATTAATTTTGACCACAAGTGTTTGTAAATATTTAATTATGTATTTGATAATGCTGCCCACATTTTTGGGGCCTTATCATGTTCAAAGAATAAATAAACTGTAAAACTGAATATGTTATGAAGACGGTGGCACGGTATCAACACGTTCACAACCCGCTTACAACCCGTTGCAGACGGTGGATTTTTTTTTGCCCGTTCATCACCGTTCTGTAACGGTTTATGAGCGTGTTGTGAACGTGTTCATACAGTGTGACCGTTTTCATAACGTATTCATACCGTCCTCATACCGTTCAACACCGTCCTCTTGCCGCTTACTTGTGGCCGGTGCCAGCCGGCCAAAGTTTTGAACATGCCCAAAACTTTCGCCGGGTCCCACCGGGTGTAAATAAGCGCCAACGCCCTATTAACGTGTTGCCCGCTTTGATAACGAACCACCGTGTGCCCTCGCCGTTCTCCACCGTCCGCAGACATTTTCGCGCACGGTGGCACACGGTAGGCCTACACGGCAGAGTGTGAGAGTCACATTAGAGATCGAGCCTACACATTAACAAAGCCTTCTCTACCGTATTAGCGATAACCTGCTGTTGTGACCTTCACGGCGAACGAAGCAGAATGACAAATTTTCAAAATCTGAATCGCCTTTTTATACTCTCTGTAGCTGGTGGTGACATCTACCGACAACTGTTAGAGTCAAAATATAACGAGCGCTAAAATAACACTGACTTTCCAACTGTAATGAACCGAAATGATCCTTATTACCGAAATCGTCCAAAAATAACCACAATACCAATGAACCACTTCTATAATATATTTTAGTAAATTATCAAATCACAACCACTGTGAACAAACATGAACCGAAACTACCCGCAAGAGCATATTTTAACCTAACTAAATATAAAATTCTGATTTAACAGATTATTCAAAACCCAATTTCGCAACATATGAATACATGTCTTAATATAAGGTAACGAAAATGTCATCATATCCTCACTCACACTTGGTAATTATACAATATTAACATATCAACCGTTTATATTAGAGGACCTAATTGGTAACAATTGGATAAAAAGTTATAATGATCATTATAGAGAGGGAAATTTTGACGTGAAATCCCTTTGAAGTAATTGAAATATGGACAGCATATACTTGAATGTGAAACTGTAGTGTTTTAATAGATAATAAGAGAGAGAGAGAGAGAGAGAGAGAGAGAGAGAGAGATTTGGATACTAAACTAAATTATCCTAAACAGTAATCATTCATATCTGGAAATCTAAATTATTATTCTTTTTTTTTTCATGATACATTTTTGAATTTCTTCCCATTAACTTTATTTAAGTTACTGCAGACAGTTATAACAGTCATTTCTGCACATTGTCTCCAAATGACAAGTTTAGTATTGCCTCACTGTCAGGATGCTGATAAAGCCCTGAACTCAGACCTTTATTGAATATTTCGGGCGTTCTGTAAGGTGACAGTTTCTAAACGTAATACAAAGGCTTCAAACTATATCATGAGCTACCTAGCTCTAGAAAACAACCCCCACACAAAGTTTATGTTCAGTATATACAGTCGAAACAAGCTTGGTGAACAATAACCTAACTAAACATCACCTTAGCTACGGGACACAGCATACATGTATAGAACAAAACTAAATTATATAAAAGTCCCATGCCAGCAAGATGGCTAGTCGTCCTCCGAGCTTATTACTGTGCTGAGCGATCCCAAAGCAATGATTCCCTAACTAATGAAAACCCTATGATAAACAGAATGCTGGACTTGGTCTCGAGCCTTAGAACCTCAACCTATCTAACATATAATCAAAACATAATAAAGTTATTATTTATGAAGAGAAAAAAAAAGAAGAAAAAAAAAGATAAAGGGAATTACTTCAGACCTAAATCACCGACTATCAGATGATTCTCCTGAAAGTAAAGGGAGGTAATACAGATCTAAGTCACCAACTATATACAGTCTGTATTCAGATGATTTCCTGACACTCACTGTTGCATCGCCCTTTAGACCAGTAACATGATACTACACCCAAAAAACCAGGCTGACCGAGTCTTAGATTTACTCGTTTAAACAGATTTCCAAATAAGAAACTTATATACCAGTGTATTATTAAGGGATGTTGATATTTAGAAAAGTGTCCTGAAATTGCAATTAAAGATATGTTTTGTGTTTTTGGTCTGTAGCTATATAATTTGCTGATATTTACTTAAAATTGAATATTCGCTATGATTGAAACATTTGAATGAGACTTGTGTTTAGTAAGTACTTGCACATTGGTAGACTCCCATCACGAGTCGATATGATTTTAAATGCTCGTGCATTTTGTACTTAATTTGAAAAGGTGTACAACTGAGACAACTCTGGAATGAAGTGTTTGTGTGATCTGAAATATAACCATTTCTTTAATATGAAGATCTCTTTTTTTCTTCAAAATTACCTTCAATATCATCTCATTAAACTTGCGTAAACACACACACACACACACACACACACACACACACACACACATAATGGTGTATTTTTATATAACTTGAACTTCAATATATTGTCACAGTACCGTTAACTCACAATAGGGGAGAATCATATGTAAGCGGCCAGGTAGTTCATTCGATAGAACATTCGCCCTGTAAGCGAAAGGCCCCGGGTTCGAGTCCCGGTCAGGCTGCATATTTTTCTCACCCTGTGACATTTTGCGCCCAACGTGGGACTGTGGCATCGGTGTTAGGTATGTCTAAGACACCTGCACATGGTTATATTTACCCTGTAACTCCTAGAACTCAGGGACGAGTTCTAAAATGGAGGGGGATAATATCACAGTACCGTTGACTCACAATATGTAAGCGGCCGGCTAGCTCAGTCGGTTAGGACATTCGCCCTGTAAGCGAAAGGCCCCGGGTTCGAGTCCCGGTCAGGCTGCATATATTTCTCATCCTGTAACAATATGTTTCATTCAATTCATGGAACAGCAAGTACATGTTTATTTTCTTGAATTGTACCATGATCGAACATTCTCATATTCTACAGCAACTCCCAGTGTGTGTTACAAACTACTTTTAACATAATATTATGTTTTTGATATGATGCTCTCAATAATACCATGTTTCATACATGTAAAGAGACTTACTTCCGAAACTCGTGTACTTGTACTTGTAAATATATTTTGTATGAGTCGACCTCCCGATAAGTCGATCTTTTTGTCATGGTCCCTAGAAGATCGACACATTGAAGTTCTACAGTATCAAGATTACTTTCAATTAAATCTAATTTAACTTAAGCATATAATTCAACGAAAACATTAATGTTTTCTTAAATTTGTTTGTATTTATACATCACTTGAGCTGCATTACACCGCAGCAGTATATCTGTCTCAGTAAAATACGGTCACTTATTTAAGAAAAGACTGAAAACATAATTTGAGGTTATTGGTATAGCCGTGTCGATAATTCAATATCAATATATTAATCAACACCCAGGTAATCATTTTATTTCATGAGTACATGGGGATTATATAAAACATAAAAGGCAAAGTAAATTTTAGCATATTAATCTGCAACTTTTTAGATGATTTCCGGGGCCTCCGTGGCCGAGAGGGTGAAGTCGCTGACTTTAACACTCACTCAGCCCCTCACCGCGTGGGTTCGAATCCCGGCAGGGTCATTCGGATTTTCATGTGAGGAAGCCTTCCAGATGGCTTGCGGTAGGTCGGTGGTCTATCCGGATGCCTCCATGCATTCGGGGTCTTCCTCCACCTGTAATTAGCTGGACGTCGCTATATGACTGAAATATTGTCGAGGCAACGGTAAACTCAAATAGTCAAGTCAGATAACCACACATTAACTGTACGTGCCTATTTTATCTTCCATTTGTTTGAACTATTTTTTACTGCCATATAATGCATTATGGTTAATAGTATATACTTCCTATATTGTAACCTAGTATAAAATTATATGATTTAGTCTCTATGTGGTTTTACCTGTTTGCTGTCCTAGGATTGTACTTTGTCTTACATGGAAATTTGTTAGCAATATTCCAGTTTAAACATGTTCACCGTATATATAAACATGTAAAGATAGTTTCAAATACGTAAAAACGCAACCTTATACTCTCTTGATAATATCGACTTTAAACGGAAGTGGAGCATGTGTAACTCCTAGTATACCGCTGGTGGTGGGTTTTTCCTCATTCCCCGGAACTCGGAACTCAAACTTTTGTAATAGAGTCGTCAGGTACATAAATAGATTAATCCTTGCAAGAGACTCTCCTAGACATGACCGGGGTCCCAGGGAGAATGGAATTAACTCTTTGAAAGTTTTCACTTTTGGTCCTGATTCGTCAAGGAATCTCTCTGGAGAGAACTTCTCAGGGTCGGAAAATACTTCCGGGTCCTTCAGAACTGACTGTAGATTGACCATAACTGTTGTGTTCTCGGGGATGAAACATCCGTTTATTGTCGTGTCCTTTTTATTGCAATGGGGGATTGCAAACGGAACGGTGTGTCCGATTCTCAGCCCTTCCAATATTACAGCTTCCGTGTATGTCATCTTCTGTCTATGACATAGTGATGGGCGATCATGCTTGCCTATTGTTTCATCAATCTCCCTGTGAAGTTCTGCTTGTATTTCTGGATTTCGAACAAGGTGGAGCAGTATCCAGTGTAGAGTCGTCGCTGTCGTCTCACTTCCGGCTGCTATAAGTTCGTTCATGACGAGACACATGCCATCTTCACTGAGAAAAGTGGAATCTTTCACAGCCATCATATAACAATTAATCAAACAATCTCCACTTCTGCTTTCATAAGCCTGTGAGTTCTTGTCACGTAGCGTCGTAAAATAATTCCTTAACATTATAGCTTTGTTTTCATTATATTTTCTAAATCGTAAAACATCAAATGGAAGATACTGAAGCCATGGAAAACATTCGATTATTAACTTCCTTTTCATCAACTGCGAAAATCCTCTGTCCAGTAGATCCATGTACCACAAGAAACCTTCATTGTTATAGTCAAGTCTTTTTCCAAAGATGATGCTGAACATTATGTTAACAAGACTTGTGTTTAAATCTCTTTTGAGGTCTACAGACTGGGAATAGGATTCAAGCTTTTCGGTCAAGAACCTCAACTCTTCTGATGCTCGGTCTTCCATACGAACAGACTGGTTTGAAAAGCAAAGATCGTGTAAGGTGCGCAAAGCAAAGTTACGATGTTCTTTCCATATGCCATCATTTGAATAAACGAGGTATGTAGGCCGCATTTCGATGTCAGTGAAATACGTCTCAGGTCTCTTCGAAAACACGCTCCCTTTCTTTACAAGGATTTCATGAACGGCCGAGTAGCCATTCACGAATACGTTTAATTCACTTCCAATATATAACCCGATCACGTCACCATACTTTCCCCTCAGTGTCCGTAGTGACACCAGCGGTTGTGTCCCTAGAGAAAACAGATTACCGATAATGGGCCACAATGGCGGTCCAGGTGGCACATTTGCTGGTCTCCTTGTGGTGTAGGACACAAAGCAAAATGTAAACACAAAAATAAACACTGGTACAAAATAACTGGAGTCAAAACAAGTCAGCAATACGTCCATCATTATCTTGTATGTGCAATTTAGTACTCAGAGTATCCCAAAGTTAAATTAATCCATTATATAGCTATCACGATAGATCCGCGTCACTACACCTTCTTTCTGAAACTCTGGGATATATGGCTCCTGGGTAAGACAGTACTTTGCGCATGTTAAGTACACATTATGGATACATAGATCCATGTACAACATTTTTCAATGAGTTGTTATACTAACCATATGCTACACAGTATAGTAAATATCCAATATGTACCATGTTCCCTTAGATCTCCTCTATCTTTAGTCAGATAGCACACAGGTAGATTAGTAAATTCTAAATATAACACATGGCGACCCACCTTTAGAATAATAAGTCACACGATACTACACACCAGCTATATATATGTTTGATAATATAGGACTGGTATAATAGTGTCTCAACAACAGAATTACAATTCAAGAGGATGGGCTTTCAGTTTAATCTTGTTTAAAAGTGCTACCTTAATCTTCATTTCATACATGTCTGTGTCGGTTTAAATGCATAGTTTTAACCAAGGACTCTATAACATATATACAGAGTCCCTGCTTTAACTAATTATACTATTTTCACGAGCGCGTTGCGCGTGTGTAAATAATATCACTTTGAGATAAGATATATTCCAAATTCCCCGAAAACAAAGATTTTTTCTTTTAATTTTATTCAACTTTGCTACATTCCCATATGCATAACCTTTAAAGGTAAACAAGTAGTTCCGGTAGATATGTATCACTCACGCTATTTATTTATTTATTTTGCAAGAGGATAAGGACACTGGTTCCCGTCTCATTTTTCCTGCAAGTATTTTCGACGTGTACACCTATTTTGGAGCTGGGCGGATATCGAAAGAAAAGTATTGAAAGTAAAGAAAGACATTATACAAATATCACATTCTATATGATGGGTGATAAAACGTACATACTGTCAACACTGAGGCGTTAACAATTTATTACAACGATATTTCCTCCATCGATTGCGATGAGTTGATTCACAGATAATAATTTGCACATCATATAACCGTAACCGTTCTATATTCATCATTTCTTTACTTCCCATCAACGCCGCATTGTGCGAACACGCTTAACGCGTTACGCGCTATGGGGTCCGACCTTAAACAGCGATCCGCCTCACGCACTTTTGGGTCAGCTTCGGAAACGGACCGTTGGTATGTCCCATACTTACGCGCTTTGCGTCCAACACCAATAGCATCATTGACATTGAAGATCGACCGCTACGACCATCTTTATTGTCAACCCAACCTCCTCCTACTCATCGTCATTATCGTTATAATCGTGTTTGTCATGGTCATAGTTTTCGTGTATTACAGCTGTATCATGTATTTGTTTTAACTTTATTTATTTTACATCGAGTACGAAACAAGTTCTCACAACTTATATTAATCACTCTTGAAGGCTTTAGTGGTCATTATTGTGGGAGATAACCAGAGAACCCGGAGAAAACCCACGTTTCTGGACGGGCGACCACTGTACCATCTCACGTACGTGACCAGGAATCGAACCCGGGACGCATTGGTGAGAAGCGAAGCGCGTTACCACTGCGCCGTCCAGGCAACCATGTATTAGTAACCATTATAAGAAAGGTAAAACACATCACACTTATACTACTCCATTTTTATCCGTTTTAGACTGCGAAGCGCAATAAGCTGATTTTGTATCTTTGATGTATTAACTGGCAGGAATAGTCGTGAGGTCACTGTTAGTCATATCAACACGTGTCTGTTAAAAAAGAAAAATCCAACATTGTTTTTTATAATTTCATATGCAAAAGGCAATATCTATACATCAGATGAAGTTGATATCATGTATTTATTATACTTCACAACAATATCTTTGCTAGAAGTAAAGTCACGTTAGGTTTGCTTTTTCATCAGTTGTTATCATCTATATGTCTGATGATGGTTACCATGATAGTAATGATGATGATGATTATGATGTAAATTATGATTATGATAAGGTATAAACATTTTAGAATGTGTTATACTGGTATAAAACGCATTTTGTTGTGCATAGATAAGGCCAGACTTAGTGACTTCTTTATATTTCTATATAATGTATATCTATAACAATTTACACAAAACACTACATATTCCTAAGGAAATTAAAAACACTATATTTATAAACAACACCCTGTTTCAATATTTCGGCTTTAAAGCTTTTATCAAGACGAGCACTTCTCTTTTGAAAAACTTCATCCTGCCGGTCGCTATATTTAAACGAAAATGACGTCACGGGACCGTTTAACGTTGTTTACATGACGTCATTTTCGTTTAAATATGGCGACCGGCAGGATGAACTGAACGAAAAACAAATGTCTGTTGTTGTTTTTTTTGTTGTTCCCTCCCCCCCCCCCCCCTCCTTTTTTTTTTCATGCGAAATTGTAAACTTGTCTGTTTCATTCATGTCAATTATTTTTTATCCACAAATTAACTACTATTTCAGTTAAAAAAAAATACGTGGAAACCACTTCTGTTTATACAAATGTATGCTATTTCATAAGCATATGATAAAAGTGCATTAAGTTTGTTTATTTGTTGGGTTAAACGTCCCACCGACAGTATTTCAGTCATTTGGTGGAAATGTCTTCTTGAGACAGATATAGTGCTGCCACACTGCAGTATCACGCAGTAAGACATATGGCATGATACCACACACAGTCACATTATCCTGACACGGGCAAACGAGTCCTACAACTACCCTTATATGCTGAGCGTCAAGCAACGGCGCTATAATAGTACCATTTTTTACAACTTTGGTATGTCGCGGCCGGGGATCGAACTCACGACCTTCCGCTCCCGAGGCGGACGCTCAAACCACTCGGCCACCGGGGACGGTTAAAGTGCATTAGCTTGCACTCTATTAGATGCAGCAATGAAACAATGTAACGCATTTCGTTGTCTAATTCTAACCCCAAAAAGCGTTCCCACACCATTTAATTTAAATTCGATGTCTAGCATAAAATATATTTGCAATAACCGTTGAACAAATTCCAAAATAAAATTGAAATGTTAAGATGAATATTATTAACCCAAATTCTTTTTCTTAAACTTTCTTTCAAAATAATACAATAAAGGAAAAACATTGATCATAGATATATTCACCAATACTTATGTCCATGCGTTAATTTGATAACTTAAAGGAACGTAATCATTAAATTAAACTTATTTATTTTATGGCGATTGGGAAAAGAGTTCTTACAGCTTATACTAATCCCTCTCGACAGTTCCTGGGTTGGACCAGTACTTTGCGCCTGTGAAGGTCGTGAAGAATTCTTGCCTCCGAAGGGGTTCGAACCCACAACCTTTGGATGCGTAATCGGATACGTTACCACTGGAACACAAACGAAAAAAGCAATTTGAATCACACAATTTACTTAGAAAAAAAGGCAATGCAAATACGGGTCTGAGCTCGTGCGATCTATCCAGTGGGTTAAATACATGGTGGTGTCAGTTAATGACCGAGAGATCGATACCAAAACTGCTTAACAAAATTGGATTAAAATCGCCCATCTTAAGGTAAAGTCCCTGTAAAGTCCCTGTAATGGTTCCGTTACATCTTGGACCACTTAACTGCTACTAATATAACCAAGTTACCCTAATGAAACATTAGGAAACTTGGTTATCTCCGTGAAAGGCCATGAGGTCCGAAATGTAGCGGATCCATTACAGGGACTTTACCTTAAATCAGTCATTGGTGTATACGTACACTAGCATTCTTTCTGTTTTCACTCATACACTAAAGCATGCTGTAAAATACTCATACGTCAACGAGTCAACGTTCTGAGTCACGCGCCATCCGTCAGCCTGCCTGATCCACCCGTCCCCGCCGGCTATATTATCTACACATCCTTATATTTCGTGTTGAACAACATTTTTGACAAGTAATTACCGATATACATCACTTTGTAATCACTTCACATATCTCCATTAAACACGTAAGTTTCGCATATAAATGAAGATGGACAAATCGTGTAAACCAACTGTATACAAGCTCATATATGTAAGCTGTGCTTTTTGGATAACTGTTGCATCTGCCGGTTCAAACCTTTACCATAAAGCATACACGGATGTCGGAATTTTCGCGGGTAAAATTGAAGATGTCGTGTTTATGGACCGAAAACGACAGGTAGCATGCTATCTTGGGATCCCTTATGGAGAGGATCCCTCTAAAGGGAGACGGTTTCGAAAACCCCGTTTCAAAGAACATCTTTATCGGCCCTACAATGCTACTCAGTACCAACCAGCATGCTTGCAAATTGGACATGACGAAACGAAGCTCAAAACAAGTGAGGACTGCCTGTATTTGAATATATTCGCTCCGGCAGAAAGTACAATAAATCCTAAAAAGAAATTTCCGGTGGTGATCTATATCCATGGCGGTAATTTCATTTCCGGTTCTGCGCAGACGGTTTCTCCGGAGATCTTATCGTCTTTGGGAAATGTTATTGTTGTTACATTTAATTACCGTCTCGGCGTGCTAGGATTTTTTAACACAGACCGTCTTCGCACAGGCAACTACGGGCTATGGGACCAGCATTTTGCCATAAAGTGGGTGCGATACAATATAGTTTCGTTTGGTGGAGATATAAAGCAGATCACGTTGATGGGCCAGGAAGCAGGGGCAGTGAGCGCATTGTTTCATGCCATATATCCAGGAAACAGAGGGTTATTCCAGCGCGTCATAGCTATAGGTGGCAGCAGTCTCAGCCCTTTGTCCATAACAAAATTCAATATCAGGGACTTCGGAGTTAAGCTGGGGTGTATTTCAGCTGGAAATTATAGCGTGGATGTGCATACTAATGATACCTTTCTGGAGTGTATTCGGGACAAACCTTCCCTGGAACTCCTTAAAGCGGGCGTGAATGTTGGTGGTGTGGGACCAATTGTGGATGGCGAGTTTCTTATCGATTATCCGCGTAAAATATTATTTCCCGAGAAAGGGAAAACAACTGATGCGCTTGAGTTTTTCAAATCATTAGATATCATGATCGGAACTAGTAAAAACAATGGTGGGCGAAAATTACAGGAAATACTGACAAAAACAATGAACATTTCGGATATGAATCGTTTCGTTATCACTCCAAATAAATACGAACGTGAATTTCTTCCAAAGTTTTTAAAACCATTTTTCGACTTGCAAGAGGATAGCCAAGATTATCCAGTGCGTAGAGGAAACAGGGAAAAGGTTCGATCCGCAACCATATATACATTTTCAAACTGGACAGATCCAGGAAGCACGAAGAACATAATGAAGAGTCTCCTTAAAGTTTCTACAGACGTCAACTTTGCAGTACCAGCTGTAAAAGTGTTAGATGCGCATGCGCGTGAAAACAGGAACAAGACGACGCTCTTGTTTCAGTTTCAGCATACCCCAAGTTACCGGAAGTTCCTTAACCCTCTCGCTCACGTTGGTTATCTTCACGACTCCGAGACGCTGTTTCTTTTCGGATTTCCTCTGTCTATGAAGAGAGGCATAGGATTGAACGACTTTAGTATCACAAAGGAAGAAATACGTTTGTCAAATTACATGATGCGCTGGATTACGAATTTCGCCACAGCTGGGTACGTGAATATAGCTCTACAGATGTCACTGAAAGAAACACATACTTTTCTATATGTGAAATGAAACTAATTTTACAATCTATTCATGTTTACTTAAACTTCGCTCAAGAATATTATATGTTGAAATATCAACATAACTTGTTGACTTCACTTGTTTTACTTGATATTTACTTTCTATTCTACACTATTTTATAGATTTAGATAGTCTTGTATTTATTTAAATGTTTTCGACTTTTGATATAACCGACGTATTCATATGTTATGGGATTAAGTTATGTTTTCATATCTACGAGTGTGTTTAACATAATTCAAAGGGGAATAACTGCAAAATATTGTTTCTAATGTTTTTATCTCAAAATTTGAAGATAAATTATCATTTTCCCCAAAACAATCACGAAATATATCGTGTATCTTGATTAAATGACACATGCCTTTTATTACAGGGACCCCAACAGGCCGTTTGACGTGTTCCGACCGAATCCCGTACAATGGGCCCAGTACAATACCTCAATTCGATCTTACTTGGAACTTTCAACAGTTATGACCAATGTATCTGTTAAGTCAAGGTTTGGGGAACCTTCGACCTCGTTTTGGTTAAAGCTGGTTCCCGAGCTTTTAAAAGACGATGCATCGTTTTCTGACGTAAGCCCAGTTCCAAAGCCGGACTCCAACGAGATCAGTGTTTTCATTGGAGCATTTCGAGTGGCGGCCAGTGTTGGGGAGTTCATGATAATCATTCTGTCAGTTGTGTCCGTACTGTTGTTTCTGTTGACCGTTAGTCTTGCATGTTGTTTATGTTGTTCGCGAGAAGGACACAGTAAAGATGAGAATAGCGAAGAGCCATAAATGTTACCACGTGCTTGCCAGTTGGCGCATATTGCGGCCATTAATTGTTGCATGTTAATTATTTTCTTTGTATGACGTATTTAAATAGGACTTCGCTGGCAAAGTGAATTTGTGTTACCATTGTGCAGCTCATAAAGGATGTAATAAAAATCCTAGTTAATTGGATTTAGAACTTGCAATGTGGCATTTATTATGTCGTGATTTCACGTTATTTTTATATATATTTATCACGGTACACCAGTATAATTATTGAACACCTCTGAAACTTGCATTTTCATATCTGACGCATGGTATACGTGTATACTAAAAATCAAACCTGTCGGTATAATGATTCTAATTTCAGTATTTTGTCTCAGGTAAAATGAGAGATGCTTGTTTCCAATAGCATCTCCAAAAAATGAAATCGGTAGGTTGACAGAACTTTTTAATTATTACATTTTTCCTTATTGTAGAGGAAGTGGCGTAAAAGAAGGCTTCGCAACCCGAATGCTAAAGTAAAAGTTTAAGATAGGTATGAAACAAAAGCGTCGGTCGGTTTAGCGGAATCAAATCATTTTTACGCCTTATGCGTATATAAGCCGGGTTCTGATTTTCAAACAAATTTATCGCATTTTTTAAGGTAATGTTTTATTGAGATCTTAATAAAATAACAACATAAATAGTGCGGTCTTTCATTTTCTGTCAATTATTGTTGTTGATTGTGACGACATAATGGGGCTGTCATACTCAAGCGTATGGCACTAATGTATGCGAGCGTATTATAAAAAATGCTCATACGCTCGAATACGCAGAATTACGCTATGGATAGGTTAGGCATAGGTCGTAAACGCTTCAATCACGTCGATGTACGTTCTTATACGCAGAGACCACTGACTAATTTTGAACATGTTTTAGCGTATGCGAGCGTATGGATTTTACGTCAGTAATACGCTCATCATGCGCTAGGCATAAGCTGAGTACGCTGGAGTTATGCTAAAGGTACGTTACTCATAGGTCAAGTACGCTTTGTATATGGTGGCGTGAAGGTGGTCAGTAAAGCTAGCATATGGATAGCGTCGTTTCAGTAACGTCATTGAAACATATGTCTAACGACTAACTGACGTATTTAACGTATGCCTGACGTGTGATTGGTGTATGGAAAACCTATCCCCTGCGTATTGCCAGCGTATTGAAAGACATTATTAATTATTAGGTTTGATACTGACTCTACACGGAAATATAAGGAATCAGTGATGTCCATAGCCGAGCTACTGAGTTATTGACCCCCTGTATTTCCACTTAGAGTCAGAAACAAACCTAATATGTAACTGATTTGTTTCATAGGCCACTTTTCCTTGTCATTTACGTGTTGACAAACAGACTGCTCTCAACATCCAACAATCGAGCAATGACAAACACGTGCAATTAAATTCAAATAAATTGAAAATTCTGATGAGAATGATTTTAGAAGGCATTTGTTTCTAATGTCTCTATGTATATTACATTCGACAATTTAAAACACAAGGAACTTAGGGTGGTGTATATATGTTTACGTTATACATACATTATTCATACGCTAGTCACACGTTCGTCAAGGACAATGGTCGAATACTTTGGGTTCATTCGCTCAAAAGTTGTGCGCATAAGCAATTTTCGAAATTGTTCATACGTTATCCATACATTCCTGTCATACGCTACACTGTGACAGGGACATAACAATGATTTGAAACATTTTGAAGAGTGTATTTTTAAACTTTTATGTTGATTGGGAAACCAGTTTTAGCAGGCACACATTTAACTAATCCCTCTTGATGGTTTCTGGACTGGGCCAGTACTTTTTGGCTGGGAAGGTCATAAGATATGAAATCCGACTGTACAGTATCCATTACCTCTCTATCAGGACACACACACACACACACACACACACACACACACGTGAGGACCATGTCCTTTGTATTTATAACTTACCCTAGCCAAAACCCAGAACACTAATCCTGACCCCAACCCCTACCCTAACACATACCTAGTGGGGACGTCCTCAGTGGTGGGTAAAGTGTGATACTCGCAAGCAAGTGAGTACAAAAATGATCTCACTTACTGGCCTGTGCAAGTACACACACACACACACACACACACACATTTATTTCATAAAATACAAGAAATGGAATATTACCTCAAATAATCACAACGCATGAGCATGCCCCTGTCATATATTTACAGACGACAAACCTAGAATAAAAATAATACAAAAGCTAACGAGGTAATGAACAAGTAATTATACATGACAATGCAAAGACTATTTGTTGTTTTTATTGGCGAAATCAGGCTGCAGCTTCCAAAAATTGCAGACAGATGAACCCTGATAACAGAGATTCAAACTTTCAAGTCAATTTTATTACTGTTTATGCCTGTAGCTGTTAACAATATCACAAAAACAAATATCTGGTGGAGGCATCCCCCCCCCACCCGCCCCTCTTGTTGAGGTATAGTTTTCCGCTATTCGAAAGCTGTGACGATGCGGAAATATAAAGCCCTACAAATAGACTAAAATAACATTTTAAGCAATAACGAAAATGATACAACTGGTGGGAGATGCATGATTATTTAAGCTGTAAATTAAATTGTATTGCCAGCATACGCTTGATTTTTTCAGCTACGCTTAATTTAAAATACAAAGGGAAGTGAAAAGGATTTAAACCGAAAGGAATGAACGGCAATGTCAGAAAAAAACAACAAAGTCTGCGTCATCCCTGTAAATGGTCTTGAGCCTAAATGTGCAAAACGTCTTAAACATCCTCGCACTATCTGTTGTAAAACATGTAATGTACACATATCAAACATGTATTTGAACATAATGGATAGAAATTAAAAACTGCATTGAAGAACAATGGATGAATTAGCCGATTGAGAAATGAAGAGAGCATAGAAGTAATTACAAGTCTTTATTCGTGTATTATTTATGTTACTATTACGCCCACAGTGATGAAAATCATGTATGTATTACTTTGAAATAAGTGATAAGAAATATTGATTTTATTTTTCTTTCATTTTATTTTCATTGGTTTTACGTTCTGTTACAACAATAATATTCATGGTCCGATCCCGTCCCTTGTAATTTATTAAATAAACTATTCTGATGTGGTAAAGTTGCGGCATTCTGAGGAGCCAGGTTCCGATCACCATGCCTAATTTGGGACAAACTCTACGCAGTGATCTCCCTTGCATGCTGAATCGACAGCTGTAAGCATTTTCCACATCAGTCTGTATTGCAGCTTTAAGATACTTGTACTTAACTTGTACAAGTATTTAGTTGCAACTTAATTTGAAATGTAGGTAGCAGTCATTATTAAGTATGTATTCATTTGACGCTGTAAAGGTGCAACTACACGTATATATTTAAGATACACATATACTATTCATATATATATATATAACTACCTTGTATGAATGTATGTATGTATGTACGTATGTATGTATGTATGTATGTATGTATGTATGTATTGTTTAGTCGTTGGGTCTAGGGTCACTTTGATATTATGTCTACACGAGACAACGCCGCAGTATCATATCGAAGACATGTGGCATGATACCACACTCAGTCACATTATCCTGACACCGTGCCAACCTGTCCTGGAACTACCCTGTGTATACATATATTATAGTGTGTGTGGGTATACCTGATATCATGAGGAAGTAACCTCGTACCTCGGTGTTTGGATTTGTAGGGTGTTAGTTAGGATTAGAGTTAATGTTTGTGCAAAGTGTTTGTATTTAGTTTGGTCTTGGGACTGAGATAATAATTTTATTATTTATTTAATAAGCTAATACTATAATTCTTCATTTATTTTTTTATTAATTTATCAGCAGTTTAACTATGTCGAATAATCATTCTACATATATTTTTATTAGGACATTTGGTTAAAAAATAAAATGGACTGGACAAAAGTTATTCCCCTTGCTATTGTTGTTGTTAATTATGATGTTTTGGTTTGGTTTGAATTGTTGTTGTTTGTTTGATTTTCATTACATCACAGCTTTTAAAATTGATATAACATATGACAGTATTGAAGAGCAATATCAAATATTTGCATTTCAGTCCATCGGTTTTGAAGAGGTCCTTCCTGTGATGGAGTGAAGTGTTGTAAATTACATGTATTATAAAAGAGAGAGGGGGATTTCCGATGTAATTGACTTTCAAAGTGCTCATTTGATAAACTGCATGTGAAACAAGTATAACTGCGGTAGAGGGACCTCCACCACTCTATTAACACAGTATGCAGATGAATGTTTTTAAAACGTTACTTAGTTTTGTTCTTATCATTGAAGGTAAGATTATTAATATGATACGTTCCATTACTGTATGTTTGAAATATATTGTGTCATCTAAGTGTTAAAGCATATGACGAAATATCCATGCAATATATTTTTAAAAATATGATTTTGCATTTATGTACGTAAATGGACTTTAAAAAGATAAATATATATTGATTAATTGCAGGAACAATGTGGAAAGAATCGAAGTTTTGCCACTCAAATATTTTGTACTTTGGAAACAATTACTGCGGTGATAAAACTATAGAATGTCATCAAGGATATGTCATCCACGTTGTGGAGGTAGAGAAGGGGGATTATTCAACATGTTTACTCGGCTGTATATGTTGTGACGAGACCAGCTGGAATCAGGAATGGACTGTCTTGATGAAAAGACACTGCGATGGAAAAAGAACGTGCGATACTTCTACAGTTAGAGACGAGAAAGAACGCGCTGTCAAGACTGTTTATAATTGTACACAACAATGTGAGTATATGCAAATATTATTCTTTTCTTGACTTTAATACTCACTGCGTTAGATACTGATTAGGTATATGACTTAAAATTTGAAGAATTAAAACTGTTTTTTATGCTAAAAACTAAAAACAAAAATGTCCATTAATCTGGTTGAAAAAACAAAACAAAAACAGGTTTTGATAAATACATACATGTATATAAACTGGTCGTATTTGGATAATTCGCTGCCACACTGCACTATCACGCCGTAGACATGTGGCATGATACCACATCCAGTCACAATATCCTGACACCAGCCCCGGGGCTACTGTTATATGCTGAGCGCAAAGCAAAGAAACTATATCAGTACCATTTTTTTACGACTTTGGTATGTCGCAACCTGAGATAGAACCAACGACCTCACGATCCAGGGCGGACGCTATAATCAATCGGCCATCGGGACCCGTGTATGTATGTATGTATGTATGTATGTATGTATGTATGTATGTACTTTTTTATGTATGTATGTATTTTTTGAACGCTATTCTTCTGATTTTGTAATTTAATCTATATGTTAATTTTCTTATACAAAATTTTATTGAAAACTTAAAAAAAGCAAAAACAAAAAAAAACAAAAAAAAAACATCATTCTCTAATTAATTGTTTTCAGATTTGGTTAAACACTGTCACCTATTCAGTTTGTAAAATAAGGTTGCAATAATAGTAATAAAATGATAAAACATAGTAACGGATACATGCATGTTCTTCTTTTATAAAAGGGTATACATGTATTTATTAGAAAAGTGAAAAAATACCAAAGGAAAACTTTCCAATGAGCTGGATGATATGTTACAAGGGCAAATGTACATGTTGAAATTGTAATCTGTCCAAAATTGTTGCTTCAATTTACGTTGTTTTTTTTAAATTGATGTTAAAAATATTTTAATTTTCTCTTTACGTTTAAATGTAATATTTTTGCAGAATTTTCAAAATATACAACTACTCGAACTACCTGTTTGCAATAGAACCTTGTATCTGTGATGGCTATGAAATAATTATGCCTGCGGTAGGACTCCAACCTTTTACTAAGTGACTGGACTCATGAGTTCTATCATCGGACCGTAGCGCCGTTTGTTAAATATCAAAGTCTATTACAGATCGTACTACCGGGCTCATCAGTTACACGCCAGGTTCATCTTCTGTCAATCAACCAACGACAATTTCTAAACCTACATTTCCAGTTTTGGAACCAGCTACTGAGCCTGAAACATCTACTGAACCATCCTCACCGACAGCATCTTCAACAACATCACATCTTGATGTGACCATTTCAAGTGCGTAATGAATTTCAAATTAATCGTTTAAATGATCCAATCATTCTGTAAATTAGTCCTTAATAGTATCTTTCTTTGTAATAAAACGCAATAGAAGTATTGATATCCAACTATTTTGGTTATGTATTGTAATGTGTCAAAGAAAATATGAATTATATAAAATGTAATCTTGTTCCCTCCACAGCGGATGAAGAATCTTTCCCAGTTGCTGTAACGGTCGCTATTCCCACTGTAGCCGTCATTGTTGTCCTCATCATTCTTATGGTGCTGGTGTACAGAAAACGGTGCGTCCTGTTGTTCCTCCTGTGTCTGTGTTACTATGTGATTATGTGTGCTTCTGTGTACTTCATGAGGTAGAAATATCGGTTTGGGATAGGGTCACTGTTTGTGGGTAGTGTTTGTGTTTGGATTGATTTTGTGGTTGAGGTAATGGCTAGTTTAAATGCTGATTAAAACACCGAGGTTTACTTCCGAAACATATACCTCGCTATGACAACATTCTACTTACAGATTGAGGTACAAACCATTCTAATGTGGTATATGTCACTCATGGGATAACTCGATAAGATAGAAATACAAAATTCTCTCTTTCTCCCTGTGATAATTGAAAAAAATAACATAAGCCCAGTTATTTAAATCTTTGGAAATTGTGAATAGTAAAGAGCTGTAGAAAAAAAATGAAATATCAGCATTTTTCTGAATTGGCTAGATAAATATGCAATATATATATCTTACATCATTTAGTACTTACACATACTAATGTGAATGTCGAACCGCCGTAAAAATCGAAACCTTTAATTCAAAGAATAAGCAAGAAATTTCATGATTTATTTTGTGTACTGAAATCATCTATGTTTGTTTGGTTTAATATCCCACCGACAGTATTTCAGTCATTTGGAGACGATGTCTACTTGAGACAGATATAGTGCTACCGCTCTGCAGTATTACGCCGTAGACATGTCGTGTGATACCACACTCAGTCACATTATCCTGACACCGGGCCAACCAGTCCTGCAACTACCCTTATATGCTGAGCGCCAAGCAAGGGAGCTATAACAGTACCATTTTTATAACTTTGGTATGTAGCATTCGGGGATCGAACCCACTACTCCACCGCCGGGGACAGTCCGGGATCATCTATATTCATACAGTAAATTATATGTCATTGAAACTGTTTTATAACTAAATGATGAATTGGTGATGGCAAATGTTTTTACATAAAACACCACAGTTTTACTTACTTTCCCAAACATGTTGAGATTTCCGAAATTACAAGACGGTTCGAAGAACGCTATAAGCAATATAATATTATATACGAGGCATTTATGATCATGTTTTATTCTTTTTTTTTTTTTAGAAAACTTACGACAATGTCCACTTCGAGCAATACAGGTCTACATCAGAATAAACAGAAGGAAAGTAAACGAGATATTGCACAGGAGGCTCCTGTAACAGGAGATGCTGTCCCTAACAATGCTGAAGAAATTGTTGAATACATCAACATTGCTAACGAAAGTAATGCTACCCAGTATATCAACCTACACGTGGCAAACGAAGGTCACTATGAGAAACTGTCCGAACAACCTGAAAAAGACACGTACTCGTCTCTGAATTTCTAAATCAAATGAAAACACCGACTCGTACAATAAATAGGAGTTGTATGGCCCGTTTGTCGACTTCATATATCACTTCTGTCAGACTAAAATACTGTGTAAGTATTATATATAATAAATATTAGCTACATTTAATGACAGCATGATAAATCACCGTAGCTTTTATTAGGTAAAGTTAACCAACTTGGACTTATTTTGAATGCTATATGATTTCATCCACATAGTACTGAGGAGTTTTTCTCCATGTGTTTATTTTAACTCAATACTGGAACATGGAAGGCTTCCTCACATTGGAAATACGAGAGAGCCTGTCAGGATTCGAACCCACAACTTTACTTCATCGTTCATGGAGGCCCCAAATCAAATATGAATCATTTCTCAGCCAGGCAGATGTAAATATTAAACGACTCTACTTTTTTGAGTTTTTCGTCGCTTCGACAGTATTTCAGTCATATAGCGACGTCCAGCTAATTACAGCTTGAGGAAGACCCGAATGCCTTGAAACATCCGGATAGAACCACCGACCTACCGCAAGCCAGCTTGAAGGCTTCCTCACATGAAAATCCGAATGACCCTGCCGGGATTCGAACCCACGCGATGAGGGGCTGAATAAGTGTTAAAGCCAGTGATTTTACCCTCTCGGCCATGGAGGCCCCTGTAAATATTAAAATATATAAATTATGTGTAATACTTTTCAAGAATATATTATTTTACTGACGCGTTATTGGAGTTTAACGCCTTTGAAGTGTTTAGTTGATATGATACCTTGAGGACTAATTAATTATTTATTTGTGGATTGCGCAATATCGTGGCTCTTATCTCTGAAATTGTACAGTAGTATTATATTTATTTTGTTTCTGTTTCCGACATTAAATATATACTTTATAGCTCTGTTGTAGTAATAAGCTATTCCAATAACATTCAAATATTTTTCAGTAAGTCTCTATTTTGTTTCGTCTATCCTCCCTTTGTGTGTGCCTCTCTGTGTGACTGTCTGTGTCTTGTTAATATTATGTCATATATCATTGTGTTTAACATTTTCATGTCTACTGTCACTTAGATCTGTCTTGTGTACCAACATAATGTTTAGTTGTTAATATATGTCAGTATATTCTGTATGTTTAACATTTTCTGTCTACTGTCACTTAGATCTGTCTTGTGTACAATCATAATGTTTAGTTGTTAATATATGTCAGTATATTCTGTGCGTTTAACATGTTCATGTCTACTGTCACTTAGATCTGTCTTGTGTACAATCATAATGTTTAGTTGTTAATATATGTCAGTATATTCTGTGTGTTTAACATGTTCATGTCTACTGTCACTTTGTAACAAAATGACCAAGGGCGGACAACTCTCTAAGGTAGAATAAATACCAAACTAACTTTCTTTAAAATTATATTTAATATAAAAATATAAACAATGAGAATATTAGAAAAAGAATTAAAGAATATGAAAAAAAAAACAACTGCCGGCTGTCTCTTTATCTGTTGGTACAATAATAAATAATAACTGCACTGAACGTCCCGTTTTCACTTTAAGCCCGCATATTAACTACATAATGACTTACTGATACACACGCACTTCAATGTGCCACATTCACAAAATGATTACTAAATTCACAGTACTCATAAACTATAACATGTGCTCTTGTCGATGAACACCGACTTCCTGTCGTCGCTGTCCCTTCGGTATATGTGATCCACTTAGTCCACCGTAGACACCCTGTCGTCCATATGACGCATGCGTAGATTCTCCCGTCCTTGTGACGTAGTCTACCAATGGGGTCCCGTATCGACTGTGACCACCAAGATTAAATAACTGAATACGACTAGTCCAACGTAGACACCCTGTCGTCCATATGACGCATGCGTAGATTCTCCCGTCCTTGTGACGTAGTCTACCAATGGGGTCCCGTATCGACTAACCTTCCGGTTAACATAGGCTCCATGCCCCAACTAAATACGGCTACAAACAATAAGTAGCTCTTATTTACTTATCACGCCAAATATAATGTGCAGACACTGTATTACTTAATACTACGTTCATACCAAATAACAAATCTCTGGTATTTCATACGTGCATTTTATACCATACAACAATATTATGGTTTTACATAAGCGCATTAACGTAGAGAACTGCCCTTGTTCGCAATTATATGCCAAACAGATATTCAATACATATCCACATTTCATAATTACATCAGTGCATTAAAAACAGAACCGTCCTCGTTAGCAATTATATACCAGACAGATATTCCATACAACTCCACGTTTCTTAATTCCAACAAATACTGTTGGACAAATGCTTCCATGTATATTCAGGTAATATCAAAATTAAGGACATACCTATAAATAACATAATTATTCTCAAAATTACATCAAATATAATAATGCAGAGCTATGTACTTAAGATTCCTTGGCCTATAGAACCAAAACTTCAAAAACTACCGAGAATTAAATATGATTGTAACTCGTTTCCCTGAGAAGAAACAATACAACAATCTACAAAATAAATGTTTAAAATAAATCTAAGTTTCATATCTACCTGCAAAAAATGAAATACAAAATAAAATTTACTCACACAAGCTCCGTAATGAAATTTGGTCAGAATACTCTAGACTGGACCAGGTATCCTCCGTAGCTCCCATCGATATCTGACACTGAGGCTCCATACAAATCAACTTGTATACTAAAACCCCACGATTTACTCTTAAAAAACAAATATCACGTGAATCGTGCAATAAATTGTAAATCGCTAAATCCCGTGCATCCCGAGAAACACTGACAACACTGAGGTATACTGATAAAAAGGGCTACTGTAAAGAAACTATAGGTTTAAACTTCTAAACCTTAAACATTTCTCTTAATACACTTAAAACTTAGCAAAATAGTAGATATAACTATTTCAAACCCTAATCATATCTCATTCTGAACAAAAGGTAATAAAAGAAACCTTATATAACCAAAATCGGCTAACACAGTTCCACTCTGGCCTACGTGACAAATACAACGTACTCTAAATCTATGCTTATTTTCAGGCCACGTCAACATTATTTTGTGACACACTTAGATCTGTCTTGTGTACAATCATAATGTTTAGTTGTTAATATATGTCAGTATATCATGTGTGTTTAACATTTTCATGTCTACTGTCACTTAGATCTGTCTTGTGTACAATCATAATGTTTAGTTGTTAATATATGTCAGTATATTCTGTGTGTTTAACATTTTCATGTCTACTGTCACTTAGATCTGTCTTGTGTACAATCATAATGTTTAGTTGTTAATATATGTCAGTATATTATGTGTGTTTAACATTTTCATGCTACTGTCACTTAGATCTGTCTTGTGTACAATCATAATGTTTAGTTGTTAATATATGTCAGTATATTCTGTGTGTTTAACATTTTCATGTCTACTGTCACTTAGATCTGTCTTGTGTACAAACATAATGTTTAGTTGTTAATATATGTCAGTATATTCTGTGTGTTTAACATTTTCATGTCTACTGTCACTTAGATCTGTCTTGTGTACAAACATAATGTTTAGTTGTTAATATATGTCAGTATATTCTGTGTGTTTAACATTTTCATGTCTACTGTCACTTAGATCTGTCTTGTGTACAACATAATGTTAGTTGTTAATATATGTCAGTATATTATGTATGTTTAACATTTTCATGTCTACTGTCACTTAGATCTGTCTTGTGTACAATCATAATGTTTAGTTGTTAATATATGTCAGTATATTCTGTGTGTTTAACATTTTCATGTCTACTGTCACTTAGATCTGTCTTGTGTACAAACATAATGTTTAGTTGTTAATATATGTCAGTATATTCTGTGTGTTTAACATTTTCATGTCTACTGTCACTTAGATCTGTCTTGTGTACAAACATAATGTTTAGTTGTTAATATATGTCAGTATATTCTGTGTGTTTAACATTTTCATGACTATTGTCACTTAGATCTGTCTCTGTTTAAAATACTTTTTATTCAAGACTTTTATAATTAATGTTTTCATTTCACTCCGCTTTCTTAAAACTGATTTTTTTTTTCTTTAAATTTTTTTTTGAGAATGATTCGTATCATACCCGAATTGTGATGTATTATGATGCAATGTCCGACCACTGGTTTCTTCTTTGGTCAGCTATCAACATACTTTCGATCTTGTCGTTTCCAGTTGCAAATGCGATTCCGTATTTAATATCTTTATAAAGGTAAAATCCCCGTAATATTACCTCAGGACCTTTCTCGGAGATAACCAAGGATTCCTAATATTTTATTAGTGTACCTTGGTTTTCTTGGTTGAGGTAAAGTGGTCCAAGACGTAGTGGAACCATTACAGAGACATTACCATGATTCCGTCGCCTGTTTCAATATTTGTTGACTGAAGAACCTCTTTTCAATAAAGTATGATATTCATTCAGTTTATTTATTTCTTTGTTATAGTTTAACGTCCCACCGGCTGTGTATCAGTCATTTGAAATTTTTGTCAGCATGATACATAAAAATGCTGTTGCCTCCCTTCGATATCATGCAATAGACAAACGGCATCATGCCATTACCCAGTCACATTATCCTGACAACAGGCTTACCAATCCTGGAACTACCCTTATGTGTTGGGCGCCAAGCAATACATTCGTTTTAGTAACCTTGGTATAACGTGACAAGAGATAGAACCCACGACCTCCCGGATTTATTTAAGTGTATTAACTTTAATTGATTCTTGTGTGCTGGGCATACGAAAAAAAAACATGTTTAATTACATAATAATAATGATAAAAAGCTGAATATTAAATACATATTTTCTAGGGCTGTAACTAATATCCGAGTACTCGGATATTCGATAATCCGTTTGTGCTAACCGGGTACAAATATTCGTGCATGCTTTACACGCCGATTCGCGAATCATCTTCTTTTCGCATGACTACTGTATGATTTTGTTTGTGAAGTATATGTCTGAATTACGGTTGTGTTTAAACCGGAATTAAACAATGTCGTTATATAAAGCTATGGTAGATTAGTTTCGCATGTTCAAATATCTTTATAATATTAACATCACTCATAAAAATAACGTCTTAAACTTTTAGCTCATTAAATTAAAGCAACATTTCAAAGATAAGATTTAAGAAATCAGCTTCAAAAAAAATAATTTAATTAGAAGATCATACACCATGTTTCAGATGAAGACAATATTTGTCCATTAATCAATTATTACTGTGGAATCAGGAGGTCGTGGGATCAATACCCGGCCGTGACGTATTAAAGTCGTAAAAACGGTAATGGTATAGATCCTTTGCTTGGCGCTCAGCGGGTTGTCCGTCCGACCATCTGTCTGTTCGTCTGTAGACACAATTTTGTTGTGAATTTTGATGAAACTTCACAGGACAGGAAACTTCCTACTATACTCCTGCAATTTTTATTATGATTCATCAACGATTTCAGTAGTTATGCATCTTTGAATTATTTACCTTTATAGAATATACAGTAAACAAATCTTGTGTGTCTAGGAGTTTTTAGGAGTGAGGTATGATAATCAGATTTAGTAAAGAGATACCTTTTGGAAAGAAGAAAATTGTGATTGATTTTAAGATCAGTAGGGTCAATGTCAAAGTCACTGTTCCTAGTTTTGCTTCCCTGGGGTGACACTTGCAAACTTGGTTTCGCGTCATTTGAAGTGTTTCTTGTTATTAATTATGATTAATCAACGATTACAGGAGTTTTTCATTACGATTAATCAACTTTTACAGGAATTATTGTCTTTTTTATTAAATTGTATTGCAAATATGTCCCCCTTAAGACTGCTTCAGGCTTTATGCAAAACTAATAAAATATTTTCTGACGTAATATAGCCCGCAGCCTTGAATCTTGATTTGCTTTCCTTCACATTGAAAAAGTTGAGGGGTATTTGTATACATGTATTTATAATTACATATAATGCACATACATTCATCTATATGCCTTTTATTTGTATCCCTTTATTTCCATATCAAATGAAATAGCTATTACCAAGTACTGCTCACAAGCATTGAATCTGGTTGTTTTGGGGTGGTGGGGGAATGTGGTATGTGGGTTTATCCGTTAGCCTTTGGCTTAATTCTAGTCGTGTCTATTTCAATATCTTTTTTTTTTTTCGCGCCTTATCAAAGATGGAAGCACAATTTAATGTTACGGCGATCTGGATTTCTTATTCAGTTATGATTCCGATGACTCGATTAGGTAAACAGCTCCCTAAGGCAGCTTATGAACATTTCAAACTTGAAATCGCCGTAGACTAACTGAAGTAATTCTTGATGAAGGTGATGAAAAACATGAACTTATCATTACAACTACTGTAAAATGTGAGTTTTAGAGAGAGAGAGAGAGAGAGAGAGAGAGAGAGAATGTGTAATTTTGTTTGCGTGTTTGAGGATTTCTGTTGTGAAAGGTGTTAAAATTTTCCAGAGATTGTTCTACTCGTCGAAGTATTAAAACTTCGCATTGGAAATCGTGTAGTTAGATATTTGTCTTGTTTTTAGCTCACCTGAGCACAAAGTGCTCAAGGTGAGCTTTTGTGATTGCCCTTCGTCCGGCGTCCGTCGTCGTCCGTCGTCAACAATTTGCTTTAAACGACATCTCCTCTGAAACCGCTGGACAGAATTTAATGAAACTTGGCAGGAATGTTCCTTGGGTGAGGCTCTACAAAAGTTGCTAAAATAAAGTTGATCCATGAAGAACTCTTGTTGCCATGGCTACAAAAAGAAAAATAATTTGAAAACTTTAAAACTCATCTCCTTCAAAACTACTGGCCAGATTTCAAAATAATTTGGTACAGATGTTCCTTGGGTGAACCTCTACCAAAGTTGCTAAAATTATTCCGATCCGTAAAAAACATGGCCGCCAGGGGCGGGGCTTATTTGCCTTATATGTATATAGAGAAACCTTTAAACAACATCTCCTCCGAAACCACTGGATAGAATTTGATTAAACTTGGCAGGGATGATCCTTAGATCAACCTTCATAAAATTTGCTAAAATAAACTTGATCCATGTAGAACACTGGTTGCCATGGCTACAAAAAGAATGAAAACATTAAAAATCATCTTCTTCAAAACTACTGGCCAGATTTCAAAATAAATTGGTACAGATGTTCCTTGGGTCAACCTCTACCAAAGTTGCTAAAATTTTTCCGATCCGTAAAAAACATGGCCTCCAGGGGCGGGGCTTATTTGCCTTAAATGTATATAGGGAAAACTTTAATCAACATTTCCTCTGAAACCACTGGACAGAATTTGATTAAACTTGGCAGGGATGATCCTTGGGTGAAACTTCACAAAAGTTGCTAAAATAAACTTGATCCATGTAGAACACTGGTTGCCATGGCAACAAAAAAAATAAAATTTAAAAATCATCTCTTCAAAAACGGCCAGTTAAAATAAATTGGTACAGATGTTCCTTGGGTCAACCTCTACCAAAGTTGCTAATTTTTTTCCGATCCGTAAAAAAACAGGGCCTCCAGGGGCGGGGCTTATTTGCCTTATATGTATATAGAGAAACCTTTAAACAACATCTCCTCCGAAACCACTGGATAGAATTTGATTAAACTTGGCAGGGATGATCCTTGGGTCAACCTTCACAAAAGTTGCTAAAATAAACTTGATCCGTGTAGAACTCTGGTTGCCACGGCAACAAAAAGAAGAAAAAAAATGAAAACTTTAAAAATCATCTTCTTCAAAACTACTGGCCAGATGTTAAAATAAATTGGTGCAGATATTCCTTGGGTCAACCTCTACCAAAGTTGCTAAAATTATTCCGATACGTAAAAAACATGGCCGCCTGGGCGGGGCTTATTTGCCTTATATTTATATAGAGAAACCTTTAAACAACATCTCCTCTGAAACCACTAGACAGAATTTGATAAAACTTGGCAGAGATGATCCTTGGGTCAACCTTCACAAAATTTGCTAAAATAAACTTGATCCATGTAGAACTCTGGTTGCCATGGCTACAAAAAGAAAAATAATATGAAAACTTTAAAAATCATCCCCTTCAAAACTACTGGCCAGATTTCAAAATAATTTGATACAGATGTTTCTTGGGTGAACCTCTACCAAAGTTGCTAAAATTATTCCGATCCGTAAAAAAACATGGCCGCCAGGGGCGGGGCTTATTTGCCTTATATGTATATAGAGAAACCTTTAAACAACATCTCTGAAACCACTGGACAGAATTTGATTAAACTTGGCAGGGATGATCCTTGGGTCAACCTTCACAAAAGTTGCTTAAATAAACTTGATCCATGTAGAACACTGGTTGCCATGGCAACAAAAAAAATGAAAACTTTAAAAATCATCTTCTTCAAAACTACTGGCCAGATTTTAAAATAAATTGGTACAGATGTTCCTTGGGTCAACCTTTTTATCTCAGGTGAGCGATTTAGGGCCATCATGGGCCTCTTGTTTGTTGTTTATATATGCTTTTTACACATTTATAGACAACACCTCGACAAACAGTTTTCTCTCAAAACGGGGATCATCAACCTGTCTCTGCCACCGATATATCTACGGCAAAGACTTGTGTTTTAAGTGTTGGAAATATGTTTATAAATGTATTTGCTGCTTACTGCATTCGAATTAAATACATGATGTCCGATTACCTATTTAGTGCAAATCTGCATAAACACTCTTAAATCCCCGGGCAGATTTTACATTCACGACAATTTTACATATTCATCAATTCAGAAAAAAAGCTCAGTTGATTGTATCACTACTTTCATTAGTAAATGTTATGTTCTTTTCCTATTATCTTTTTCCTATTGTCTTAATATCAGTTACTTGATGAGTTATCGTGAAATTAATTTATCTCAAAAGTTAAACTTCCTGCTCTTGACCTTTAGTTTCTTGAAAGACTTCATTTTTGGAATATACAATAATATTTTCATTATCAACAAAAGATACATAACTCACTTCCAGCAGGAGGTTTACGTAGCCAAGTGGGTACATCCGATGACTTACTATCCTGTAACCCTTCACCGTTGTGAGTTCGAATCCCGGGTATGTCACTAGGGGAGGAAGCTGGCGGAAGGTCGTTTATATGAAGTATTTGAGAATATTTCTTAACTCTCAAAAATTGGAAAGAATTATTATAAATAAATTGTTTTCTGAAATATCAGGATTTCAGACCAAACCGCATTTATCAGATGAAGGAAATAAATATCATAAAATATTGTCGTCTCGCTTGCTAATATAATAACGGATTATACTAAATCATATGCTATTCTGAATTAAACTTAGATCACAAACAGATGGGAAACATACAGTTATTGCATGAAGTATGTATTTGGTTTTACATCCTTCCGTCAGTATTTCAGTCGTTTGCGGATTTTGTCCAGTGAGACAGGCATAGTGCTGCTACACTTCGATCTTGCAGTAGACAAATGCCATGATTCCACATTATCCTGTCACTGGGCCAACTATACCGGTATAAACGACTTTGGAATTTCGCGGCTGGAGTTTGAATCCAATTCATCCTTAACTTTAAGGAAATACATGAGAGAGAGAGAGAGAGAGAGAGAGAGAGAGTAACCGTACATGAAAACAAAGCATATTTCACTCACTTCAGTGCTAGCTTCGATGAATGCTTGAGATTTTGAAACTCAAGAGGAAGATAAGAAAGTAATGTCCGGAACACTGGGATGGTAGAGATTAGTAATGACTTCCTCAATGTATGTACTTGTAAGACCCGGTGTACATGCGGCACAGTGATCTAATTTTTAAATTTTAAATCTAGGGAATTTGAATTTCCAGATGTTGAGAGTATGGTAGTATAAGAAAGCGTCAGAAAACATGCATATGAGATACATGTTTGAGATATAATTATTGAAATTCTAGTATATATTGATGAAAACATAATTTCATTAAACAAAATAAAGCACACATCCTTGTTATTCTATTTGTATTGATATGATTGGACGTCAAACTCCGGACAGATATATCATGTACTTTTGGGACTGGTATCTATGGCGGTTACATTTTGACTAAGAATTAACAACCATAAATCTTTTTTTATTAAACTGTAACTGTGTTAATATTGAAATTTAAACCTTTCATCTTTGCACACTATGCTTGAAAAGCGAACCTGGAGCTTTCGTCTGTATACTAAGACTTCGTGAGCAGAATGACTCTATTAATACCGCCCGAAGACGTGAGCGATGTTAACGTTAAATCCAAACCGAGACGGGGGCCGGAATAAAAACGATAACTCTTTATTGAATATATTGAATAAATATACTGGTTATCGGACTTCGACTTTGGCATCACTAGTATAAAACATCATGTTATCCTGTGACAGGATAATATGATGTTTTAGTGTTATGGTGTATTTTGGTCGAAATTAAAGTTTCTATATTCTCTGCAATGTTGTTACAAGATTAAATGATGATGGTGTAGTAAAAACAAAGATAGAACAGCTAAAAATCAAAACAAAACAAAAACAACAAAACAGCCTAAATAATGAATTGATCTTATTCCATATATTTAGTTCAGTATGTTTTCCTATACACCCATTTAAAAAGTCGCCTCTTGTGTAATTAAGTTTATTATATACCTTAAATATTTTCTGGCTCAAATACAAGCAAAACACGAGGCGCAAAATGTTATGCAACTCAGTAGATTAAAATTCCGTATTATGTCTTTGACAAATACAGTGGTACCTAGCGTGACGTTACTTTCGACATTCGTGACGTCACTTTCTTGAGAAAACTTGATTAACTCATTTAAATCTGTGTAATAAAATTCATATATAATTTGTATATAATAAATGGAAACTTGTGTTGCAGTATCTTTTTTAGCTTTTTTTTTTTTTTGCTACTCGCAGCGTAGGAAAAATTGACATCTCGCGAGACGGAGGAAAAATTGACATCTCGCAAGACCGAAGGTCGAGTGAGATGTCTTTTTTTTCACGCGCTGCAACATAATTTTCCCTTTACTTTAAACATATTTTATTTTTCCCAACTTTACACAAAATAGTTACATATAACATATAACATACATTTATCATACATATTGGTAAAAAATGGGTTGAGCTACAAGTTCCAAAACTTAGATAATGCTCTTCCCTTGGATAAATTAACAAAATGTGTTGCTGAAAAGACTAATGTAAAGTATAAAGTATGGGTTTAACCATTTAGATGACATTAACAACTGAATATGAGAGAGAGAGAGAGAGAGAGAGAGAGAGAGTAAAAATAAAGATAAAAATGTCAGTGAACACCTTGATCAATCTAAGAAATGTTAAAGTTGAGCTACAAGTTCTGAACTGCAAGAAATATTTTTACATTATCATCATGAGACAATGAATCAGACCCATAGAGTAATTTATGCAGATTGAGTGGATGAAACGATCTCAGTTCACGGAACATTCTTAAACGTTGGTTATTTAAATTATTGCAAGTAAAAAAGAAATGTTCAGCATCTTCAATTTCAAATCCACATCTACATTCTCTGGTATTCGAGATATGGTTACAGAATAGGTCTGACTGAAGGTCACTACATTTATTGCGAATTCTTGTATGCAATAAGATAGCTTTCTTTGACCAACAAAATAATATTTAGGTATTTCAATAGAATTAAACATACGTAAAATACTGGATTTAAAGGCCGAAAGTGAAGTGATAGACCTGGTTTCAATAGAAAGCTCGTTCCATAAAGAAACTGATGAAGGAATGAAGGAATTTGCATAGAGCTCAGTTCGTCTAGCAATTGTATCTAAGTTTAGGGCATTACGTAATGGGTAGGTAGTTCTTTGTATTACTGCTGAAGGATAAATTTCGTTAATGTAATTAGGAGTCAAACCATTAACAATTTTATAGGCCATTACAAGTTTTTGATATTTACGCCTATCAGATAAGCTTAGCCAACCAGTTTCTCGATACAAATTGTATAAAGAAATAGACCTAGTAGTACCAGTTACTATTCTTGCCGCCTCGGTTTGTATTTTTTCAAGAGTGTCTTTCTCATATAAAGTGCAATTATCCCATACTATAGAGGCATATTCAAGAACTGGTCTTAAGAAAGATATATATATTTGATTAAGAGCGTCTCTACGTAGTTTGAACTTAAGAAATCTCATCATATCAAGAATTTTTGACGCCTAAGAAGTTATTTTTTCAACGTGTTCCTTCCATTTGCCATTGCTACTTAATGTCAATCCTAAATGTTTATGACTGTTAATTAACTGGACAGGAACACCGTCAAAGACTAATGAGGGAGCATGAATGTTGTTATTAGAAAATACAATGGCTTCGGTTTTTGAAGGATTGAACGACACTAGCCATTGCTTAGACCACTGAGATATCATCTGAAGATCATGGTTAATAATTCCTTCAATGTCATTAATGTTAGAGGCACAACAAGAAAGAGAAGTGTCATCTGCAAATAAACGTGTAATACTTAACAAATTTGCTGTTATGTCATTTACGAAAACAAGAAACAGTAATGGACCTAATACAGAGCCTTGAGGGACTCCTGCATTAACACGTTTGGCAATGATTTACGGTCATTTAAGTAACTGTCAAACCATTTTAAAAGAGACCCATCTATACCATTTTCTTTTAATTTAAATAAGAGACCTTTATGCCATACACGGTCAAACGCCTTAGAAATATCGCAGAAAACCATACAATTAATTTTGTGATTATCAAGTGACGACACGATGTTGTGATAAATGTCGATTAATTGGTGGACTGTAGAGTGACCCCGTATGAAACCAGATTGAAGTGGGTAAATCAAATTATTAAAATGTAAGTGATTATAAGTAAATTTGTAGATACATCGTTCCATCAGTTTCCCAATACAACTTAGAAGTGAAATAGGTCGATAATTTTCAACAAGAGATTTATCACCTTTTTTAAATAAAGGTAGGACAAGAGAACGCTTCCATACTTTTGGAAAAGTTTCCGTTTTTAGGGACCTATTAAATAGCATGCACAATGGTTTGGAAATACTATGTTTTGTGTTCTTTAAGATTTTGTTGCTAATGCCATCAGGTCCAACTGCTTTTTTTGCACAAAGGGTATCAATTATACTTGTAATGTCATTTACAGAAATGTTTATGTTTGATAATTTAGATTGACATTTTCAACAAAAACTGGTAATGTAGTATTGGAGCCATCTACAGTTGAAATGGAAGCAAAATAATCATTTAAACAGTTAGCCTTATCTAAGTCAGTATAATGGTAAGTTACTATGTTGTTATTACAGGTTGTTTTCAAAATAGGAATAGCACATGATGAGTTGTTACTTTTTACTAGACTACGGAGATAATTCCAATACTTTTTGGGATTTTCAACACGACTATCAGATACTGCTTCTTCTAGATGTTCAAAATAATGTTGTTTAGCAAATTTTTTTAGGTTATTCACTTTATTTCTAAGAGTTTTGTATTTGATCCAAGCCGAAGAAGTATTTCTTTTAATAGCTATTTTCTTCTGCCTGTCTCTTTTACGTGAAAATTTTCTAACTTCAGAATCATACCAAGGGCGGTCATTTGGTCTAACAGTTATTTCTTTTGATGGTATACATTGATTCATGAATGAGAGTAACAATTCAGTAAAAAGATCAGATGATTCATCAACGGTTAGAACATTTATGAAATCCCAATTTTGAGTTTCAATTAAAGAGTTCAATTTTTCAAAGTCGCCGCGGTTATAATACCATATCGTTCGTTTAGAACAGGATTTAAACAAGGTTACAAATTTGATAAAGGCAAAAGTACATCAATGGTCACTAATATGACTATCAACATTTATAACGTCAGAATTAATAACTGGCATATTTTGAGAGACAATAATAGGGTCGATTAATGTTGAAGAATGAGCAGTAACACGAGTAGGTGATGATATGACATTTTTTAAATTGTTTAAATGCATGATATTATTTAGATGAAACTCATTACTATTCAATAGATCCTGGTTTAAATCACCTAATATGATAATCTTAAGATTAGATTCAAGAGCCCTTTCTAATGTTACATTAAAATCGTTCCAAAAACTGACACATGTCCCGGGTGAACGGTAAATATTACATAATAAGAAGGATGAAGTTTTATGAAATATTTCAATCCAGATAGCATGAACAGACGCATTTTCAAGATCATGACGTCTCTTGGATCGAAGTAAGTTAGACACATATACTAGCAGTCCGCCTGAAGAAAAAGTTCTATCTTGTCTGAACATGGAATATTCATTTAAAATTAAGGAAGAGTCGGGAAAATTAGCATCCAAATGCGTTTCAGAAAAACACAGAATATCGAAGTCGCAGAAATTATCAGTTATGTAACTTAGTTTGTTACGAATACTGCGTATGTTTAAGTGCATAACTGTAAGACAATCATGATGTAAACTTGTACTTGCGCTGGATGGTGGGCCCGGATTTGGCTCTATATCACCACAAACGAGCAGCAATAACAGAATGATAAAGCTGTATAGGAGATAAATGTCCTCCATGCAAAGATTCCAATGATAAACAAATGAATTTATTAATAGTTTAACAAGTTGTCCTAAAAAAATAAGTAAATCAGCTAGAGGGTTATACATAAAAAAACTTTTGCTGCAGCTTTTACGCTGAGCATGAAACAGTCCGATAGCAGCACGCCAAAAAACAATATCACAACCTATGGTGGTTTAAACAGAATCAGATAAAAGTTGGCTAGCTGGTAGCGGACCATAAGCACGCTCATAACAAAATGCAAAAGTACAACAACCAAATAACAAACATGATCAAGATGTTCACAAACAAGGGAGAAAATAGACAAATAGTTAAGATAAAGATAGGGAGAGCTAGAGAAATAAGATTGAGAAACATGACACTAATATAAGCAGGATCAACAAATGTGGTGGCGGATAATGAGAAAAAGGTGAAACTGAGGAGAGAAGTTAAAATTTAACAAATACTTGATGCTGAGAAGGATACTAGAAAGCTTTTATTTAACCCTTTTCCCTGATTTAAAGAATAATAAACCATAGAAGGCAACTAGCTGATTTATTCTTTTTTTTTTCTTTTTTTTTCTGCTGCCTACTGCTTGAAACTCAGTCAAGTTATAAACTAGGTCTTTACCATAACATATGTGAAACAGTGGTTAACTTCAGAACAGAATTCATATAGAACTTTTTAATGCCACCAAAGGCAGATATATTTTGTCAGGGGTTAAGGTTATACAATCGAAAAAGTCGTAATTATCAGTCAGAAGGTAATTACAGTTAAGTAGGTGAAGGATTACATCTGGGACACAATATGTACACATTCATACATATTCGCTGACTTTTTCGACAAAATTACTATTTAGATACACATACATATATACATACATACATATATATACATACACACACACATACATATACATATATATATATATACATACACACACATACATATACACACACATATATATATATATATATATATATATATATATATATATATATATATACATACACACACATACATATATACACTCACACCATACACATACATATATACATACATACATACACATACATATAACACATACACACATATACATACAAATACATATGCATACTCATACATACACAAATACATATACATACATACATACATACATACATACATACATACATACATACACATACATACATACATACATACATACACAAACATACTTATACATGTACATACACATAAACACAAAATACACATAATCAAACACACATGTGCAGAAGTATACATTACATAGATTGGTTTTTAACATAAGCATGTAAACATAAAAAACATTTTCAAACTATATTGGTTCGTTTAACATAACATTTACATACAAAAATCATATACTCACAGAAAATTATCACCATATGTACACATACATGTTATGTGCAAAGACACATATACACATAAGCATTCATATACACTTAAGCGCGTGAACACTATTTGATAGACATCTGTTAACTTCGTAGAACCAAGCATAGCCACAACTCAAAAAATATACTTGATCTACAATATCAGATGTTTTACTGGCTGGTCAAAAAACCCTATAGGAATGTTGTCATGATATACGTAACATGGCAAACAATGCTATAGAAGAAACCAAACCATATGTACAAGCAAGCTCGTATCCCTTGTTCACTTAAATGCTTTGTAAAATTCCTTATTTATATCATGTAACTCGAGATTCCTTGATGACACGAGACATGAGTCATACGGTTACCCATTTTTTTTTTTTTTTTCACACTGATATGACGTCTATTATAAGTCAAATTAAAGACACGATATTATGATCAAAGGTATTGCTGAAACAAATGAATAGTAATGTAAAAAAAAAAAAAATTGTATATGATTCATATTGTAAAACAAGATAAGGTTACTCATTTTTATGTAAATATTTAAAATGTATATGCAAGAATCTCTCTCTCTCTCCCTCTCTCTCTCTCTCTGTAAACTACGAAGAAACTTAGCCGTTTTCCATTGTACCACGTGATATTCAAGTTTGTATATAGTATGTAATGCTTATGTTTCTCACATATATGTGAGACTTTGCAATGTTTCTAAATAAAATCTTGAAAAAAGTTGCAAAAATTATATATATCATTGTTCATCTCTAGGAATGAGCGCACAGGTGTACATACTCAAACTGACTTTGATATAAATTGAAGGATACTGCCAAGTATCACTATTGGGGTGGTCATTGACAGCCACATATAAATCAATAGCAGTTCCAAGTATTGGGGGGGGGGGGGGCATTACACCAAAAATTTTAAATTAAAAAAGCTTTGGAGAACAGGTATGTTAATGTATGCGTTATATTTCAAAAGGGAAATACATATAATATGTGAATACAACGAACAAAAAGATAAGACTTGAGTTAAATAATCCAATCGAGTGCATTATCAATCAACTTGCTTAATTTAATGAAATGTAACTTATATGTAAGCAACACAGTTCAACAGTACACAGTAATGGTGTGGGCAGTGTGTAAACTTTAGCTGTAGATGTATACTGTATTTATAAAGTTACGTGTCGATTACGGTGCCCATTAGCAAATCAAGATCTTGCTGGGATTCCAAGCGGTGCACCTTCAGTTTGTTGTCTTTCACAAGAATGGATCCGTCACTGGTCCACACACTGGTCAATTTTTTATCATGCATTAGCTTACGGGCTTGATAAAACACTCTGGCCCGTAAGGGGGTCAGATGTTCATTTAAGTACACATTAGGAAAGCCAGAAGCTTTTAGTTGAGATTTATTTCGAAATAACCTCTGTCGAGCCCGGTAGCTGATGAACTTGATGACAATGTCTTTAGGTTTTTCGTTACTAGACGATTTATTGGGCTTACCAGGGAGACGATGGGCACGGTCGATATCAGCTAATGATAAATCAGCATTAACTGCAGTTGCAAGTTCAATAACTTTGTCATCAACACACTCCCCCTGTGTCTCGGGAATTCCCGACAGACGGAGACAGTTCCGTCTGCTGTACTGCTCCAATCGGTCAGCACGCAACTCAAGTTGCACTACACGTTTTTTGAGTTCCGTGTTCTCATTGGTCAGATGAGCGATCTTGGCATTCAAACTGCTTACCACTCCGTCAACTATGGACGAAATCATAACCGGAAGCTGTGACTCAAAGGACGATTTCAAGAGATTACCTATATGAGACATATGCTCGTCGTTAAGTGTGATTTGAGTAACTGGCTCAGTAACTGGCTCAGACATAGTTATATTCACAGGAATTTCTTCAGCAACGCCTTGACAAATAGAAACAGCGGACCTTGACTTCTTAAGTTCAGTGAAATCTACAGGTGATGTTAACACCCGTTTTTTGGTGCTACTATTTTGCGGGGTAGCAACAGTGTCCATGTCACGTTACTAACGATGTACAGTATACTTGCAGTACCAATGGGCGTAGTCCGTGCACTGACCAGGGCCGAAATCAATCATGCGTTACCAATGACCAGGTTAATACACAGGTGTGTAAAGGTATGATGATGCTTAAGAAGGCTCAACGCGCATCTATAAAACAGCTATTTGTTCAATTATGTTGAAAAAAAACACGTCACCTGACAGCATCTCTCGTAACAGAAACCCTTCACAAATATAATTGTTGCGTGTATAAGAACACAGCCCTCCAATATATCCAATATAGAAACATAAATCACCACCGCATCTGAACACGTCCGTCTAGTCAGCCATAACCGGAAGCATTTTCCCTGTGTGTC
Source organism: Solen grandis (assembly GCA_021229015.1). NCBI lineage: Eukaryota > Metazoa > Mollusca > Bivalvia > Adapedonta > Solenidae > Solen > Solen grandis. The sequence goes on from CM037779.1 coordinate 21,289,239, forward strand.
TTTTTAGGAGAAGAATATTGTAAGTCATGCTTTCGTTCACATTCTATCTCAATTGCTTTAATGTTATATAGTATGTTTTATTGTATGGTGGGAAGAAATATGTTTAAACTAATGGGAAAGATGAATGTTTGGGCAAATCCGAAAATTTACGCAACTGTTCGGAATTGTTCGCCTTAAAGCGTTCTTTGCGCAAAGTGAAATGCATTTTTTAGAAAAAGTGAAAAATATATTGTTTTTCTCCAATAAAAACAATATCCATTGGAGTGTGTAAAAGAAATTGTCTGATTATGCTTTTGTATCGTCACTTTTAAAGAAGACGAATCAGTACAAACAATCCCGACATTGTCCGATATGGCATGTCAGATGTTGCAATATTCAATAACTATACCATAAATAAATGCATTTATACAATATATTTATATATATATATATGTCTGACATGCCATAGTCCGAACATACGTTAATTTACCATTACACGGGTTTGAGTTGAAATCCTCCACTGGACCTAGTCAGGGAATATGTGAACTGGGTTTGATTTTGAACTTCCAAGACGAATAAGACATTATCAGTTATTGACCCTGCCATAGATTTGTCGGAACGGGTCGAGAAGTTACGAATGCCGAAAAACAGCATAAAGTCCATTATGTTGCAATTCCATTTGATTCCGAATACTAGCAAAATATTACCAGGTAATTAAATTGCCTTGTTAATTTGATTTATTTCTCTGCTTTAAACTGTATCAAGTGGAATGATTGATAATGAAGATGAATTTCATAAACTAGACATATCAGTACTCTTAATTTTTAGATAATATTTAATAAAATTTTACACGTTACTTTTTTCATTATATCAGGGTATATTATAAAAGACTAACAACGAAAGTCATTGTACGAGTGTGTGTTTTATCCAACCAGAGATGTGAATACCTAGATTTAAAATTAGCTTCGTGATCCAACCAACCTTACCCGGGCGGTTGTAGACTAATCGTTTTCCTTTTTTTATTTTTTTCTCCTCTACCCGTGTGCGACCTCTGTCCCAATCTGCAATAATATGCTACGCATCACAAACCAGACACATATCTCTGTAAAGCATATATGTATATAGTGAAAAGTACTTTTATAATTATGTAAGTTAACTCAAATACACATTTATCTTAAGGTTATGTGACTCAAAAGCATAATGTTAAGAATAACAAAAACAGTTCAATATACCGAATGTATAATACATTAGGCAAACATTGTTAACGTTTCAATGAGTAAAAGAAACATGCTTGTTCTTCCTCTCATTTTTTAAATTTATTTCTTACATACTCATAGCTCAAAATGTATTTAGCAATGTTTATTTACATCTGAATCCATAAAAGTGTAAAGGGCCTACCTCAAAATTTGCAGCATTTTATTGTTGAAAAAAAGATGTAAAGATAATGAACTTTTTAAAGCGACATTTTTTGTTTAAAGTAAGTAATTAAGATCCAACGTCAAAATACCTTTGTACATGACACTAAAATACTTAATACATATACAAATAATATATAACAAAAATCAACACTTTTACATTCAAAATATAGTGATACAGAAATAATGGTCGGAGAAAAAAAAATGAAATATTTATTTACCCTATCGGTATTCGGAACCGCAGCTCTCAGTTTCAAAGAATGCCGTTGACAGTATTTTAGCCTTTATATGGATGATCTTCAACTGGAGGTAATGCATATCATATATATTTTATTTGGAGTTCCAGAAGAACCTTAATGTTGATAATGTATTTAAACGTGAAGAGTATAGCTAACAATGATATAGACCGGGCTTGCATTATAAATAAATTATAAGTAGCTAACAGAGAGAAAGAAAGTAAGAGAGGGAGAGAGAGGGAGATACCTTCTACCTATACTTAACGAAACTTTAAGTATTCCTATTTCAAACTTGCAGAGAAGGTATATTTTCCAAAACATATGCCCAGTAAATATTAAAATGTGCATTGGCTTAATCTGTTGTTTGCTTAAATAATTTTGACGCATAATCAACTCTGTGACATCAATTTTCATGGAAAGCTATAGCAAACCAAAAATCTGTTATTTTGAATACAACATATGCTATAGACAAAACTTTAGTCGGAGTACTTCGAGTTTCGTCTAGTATCTAATCAGCTTTAGATCGCACGTATTTATGTGGAATGTACCAAAACATATCAATTAGTAAAAAGTTTAAACTTGTTAAATACAAACATATTACATACTTCTTTTACTTGAAGTTTTAACTTTGTCTTTCAAAGGTTTTAAAGATCAATTTTGTTTTATATTTGAATGTAAATACATTGGACTAGATCCACCGACCAAAACTGATTTGCCATAAAATTTATTTGATCCATTAATATTAACATACATCGACATTTTCACAATACTATTGAAGAACGATAAAAAAATGAAAGAGTTGTAAAAGAATATAAACAGCCCTCCGATAAATTGGCAAATACCGAGTACCATAATTGTCGATAATGTGCAATTTAAAAAAAAGACAAAGTCATCCTTATGAAAATCATCATGTGATATTGAAATGCTTTATTTTCAACATTATCACCCTTCAATTTAATGCAGTTCCAATTACATTATTTATGATATGCTCACCTTGATGGTCCAAAAAGCCTCAACAGTCCCAGTCACGTCAGCGTCGGAGACCCACGAGCGCTTATTCCGTTCCCTCAGACAATGTAATATCGGCAGCCGTGGGTCTCCGACGCTGCAGTCACGTCATCATCACTGCCTATCCCGTCATTTTTTGATTTAAGGTAAACTCCCTGTAATGGTTCCGCTACATTTCGGACCTCATGGCCTTTCGCGAAGATAACCAAGATGTCCTAATGTTTTATTAGGGTACCTTGGTTATCTTTGTAGAGGTTAAGTGGCCCAAGACGTAGCGGAACCATTACAGGGACTTTACCTTAAGTTTTTGAAATAGGTAAAATCAGCTGACTACTTTACTCTTTCATGCACATGATCGTGTTTTTGCCAATATATTACGTATATTTAAAATGTTTAATGCAACGTCAAATGTATAGAATATTTACTTAATATACAACTCAAAATTTGCCAAGGATCACTTAGTGAAATCCCATTTACTTGTGTATTTGATAGATTTGCTTTTGACGATAACCATTTTGAGTTGTTAGATACATTATATCCCAAATCAAGTTTTGAAGGGTGTGTGTGGCTATAACGAGAGCTTGTAGTTCTGTTCCGCTGTGTTGTGCTGCTTCCGATCAATATTCCCCTATTTATCAAAATAGATTTAACTTTAAAATCGCTTCATGGAATTGATTCATAGTCACATACAATATTTATTAAAACAGTACCATCACCCAATTCCAACAAAATTTTGACCTTCACCTTCATGTGACATCATGGTAACCTTTTTATTAATCATT